>OY804604.1:317500-917500 GCA_963680895.1 Fragum sueziense | reverse complement strand
GCAAGTACGATTATTATTGAAATATTCAAATGGCTAAATCCATTCAAAATTATTCTGTTTGATAAAAATATGTCCATTGATAAGGACGAGACCAGATTTGAACTTCGACTTAAGCGAAAATTCGACTTATCTGATATCGACATAACGAGTGTCGATTGTAGATTGTTATTTGTTTTTCGAAATGTGAGCGTTATACAAGAAACAGTTCGCAAATAAAATACACGAATAGTTAAAAAGAGTAGCCCTAAACACAGCTTGAAACAATACGTAATTTTATTACATTTTAAGCCTGGTTTAAGGCTGATTAGCAAGAGGCAGGGCTCCATATCGCAGCAGTGTTCCGTTATCAAGTTATCTTATTACCTCTTTAACACATCTGTATTTTAAACATGTGTCTTTTTAACATGATTATTGCATTCTTTTCTACAAAAAAAAAAAACTACAATAGTTTTACCATTATCGTTTCACCATCTTCGAATGTTACAATATTTTGGCGCTTTTTGAAGCTTCAGTTACGAGGTTTTCGACGAAAAGCGACGGTTTGTGGACCAAGGTCTCAAAAAGAGGCCATAGTAGCATTTGAGACCCCCCTAGATTCGGATCAGTCCAGTCTATATGTAAGTCGCTTTGGGGGTGTTCGGCCGTTTTTTACAGGTAACTGTTACTTTAACGTGGCTTTAGCTCAAGCTATTTTTATGCTCCCCGAAGGGAGAGCATATAGACGCCGCTTTGTCTGTCCGTCCGTCCGTCCGTCCTGTCCGTCCGTCATTCCGTCCGTCCGTCCGTCCGAAGTGATTTCTCCATAACCCTTGGGCCAAATCAAATGAAACTTACCATGTGAACTCCCTATGACATAATGCCGATGTACTTTTTTCGGTTTTTGGATTTGAGGCCTCGTCATGGGAAAAGGGGACTTAAGGTAAAATATAGTTTTTCTCTAATTTCTCCTAGTCTAATGGTCAGAATTTGATGAAATTTCATATTTGAGTAGTAAATCATATGCCCTTGACAATATACTATGTGAAATTTGGTTATAACAATTATGTCATGCAAAAAGGGGGCTTAACATTTGCTAGCTTTATGTTAGCTCTGCATGGCATACATTTATTGTGACAATGCCTTATTCGGGGAGCATTGTCCGTCTCTGACGGTTCTTGTCTTTCATGACTCGGTAAGTACTCGTAGGCATATCGTCGTGAAGAAGGATATTTGTCTAATGATTGCCTAAGGGTTACTATTAATATATTTAGTTGGCTCACTGCCGAAGAATGCACACTCAAGGATAATATAGTATTTGTTTGATTACAGTTAATTATGTCATTTCCGTGTCAACGCACGCGCATAAAGGAGCACCCTGTGTGGTTCGTACATCGTATAGTACGTACTTAATATGTTATAAATCATTAAATAATACCCGTTGATAATAAACTGCATTTTTGATTTTGGTATGGGAAAATGTCCCATGTAACAGTTGAATACTTACTTCGATCCAGATAAGACTGCATTGTTGTGGGCCCATAGGTCAACATTTACCACTACACAAGTTCTTTCTTATTTTAACCCTTTCCCAAACAGCAAAATTTCAGGCTGGTCAAATTTGAAAGCAGTTGCAGTGGACAAATTATGTGTGGAAAAGATAGGATTTGTGTACAATATAGCAGAGAAAATATTGAGACAAAAGGAGAAACTGCTGGTTATCAGCAGTTTCTTCTTTTGTTTCAATGTTTTCCCAAACATTTTCTGTCAGGGACGTCAAAACCAGTTCTTGTTTGGGAAAGGGTTAAGCTAACATATCGCGCCTATTGTTGCGATTTGTTGCGACTTCTACATATTTTGTTACCAGCGTTCGTTTTATGCTGAGTGATAATTATGACGCAAGGATAACGTCATATTAGATATTTCTCATGTCTAAACAACAGAGGTTAATCGAGCGAGTTGTAAGTGCGATAATCTCTGTATGAAGAGTAGACATGTGTGTACATACAGTCTGTTACGGACCCCATGTTGCCAAATACCCAATTCCTGAGTAAATATTCGACGGAACTCTGGGCAATATCTTACCTTTACTTGGAAAAGTACTTTATAAGTAAATGCATTCGTTCTAATCCATTTAATATCCTTTGTTTGTATGTTACATTAGTCCTATTGTAATATGCTATACCTGATATAGATAAGATATGCTGAAACAAAATACCCCAGGACAACGTAGAATCTGACCTGAAAGCGTATACAGACTGAGTGTGATCCATAACGTTGGCGAATACGTACACTGTAAATACAATTTTTGAAATTCCACGTTTTACATTTTCGCGTGACTGTCCTCATTAGTAATTGCTATGTGATATGTTTAAAGTTCGTTATGCAGAATTATCATAATCGCAATCCTATTTTGCAGTGAATATTAAATTACAAATACTTACCACTAATATATCTACGCGACAATCTTATTTCGTCCTTTTCCCGAGCGATTATCAATTTTATGACCATTTGGAAAAGGCTTTAGAATGTTGCTTTAAAAAAGGAATAGCCTTATCATCCATATTGTACCATAAATGAAATTGACAGCAAAGGTCCAAAGGTACCAAATGATCTTATATAACACTGTTTAAGGTAGAATTAATCATTAATCAGTGGATTTTTCGGGCTGCTTCTTTACGTATCCGAAGGTATTCGGGCGCGGTCGTAAACATTCGGTGGTGGAAAGTTCCACTTCCGAATGTTTTCGATGTTGCCCGAATAATTTCAACGTCGCGCGAATCTCATTAGGGGTAGACTACATAAAGCCAGCAAGTACTATCATCTCACACTGCAAGTCGTCTGGCCATCCGTCCGTCTGTCCGGTCACAAATTAATTTACGCCATTTCAATTGTTAAAGTGTATTTGTGTGATTTTTTAGTATCTGGCCTTTATACATGGATCACTTAATTGATTGCTAAAATAATCGCACTTTCGAATCCATACTCTTTGTCACTGTCAATTGCCTCTTGTCGGACCAAGACCTTTGTAACGTCGGACTGCAAAGATACCATTTACGCTGTACTATTCAGGCCCGTAGGAAGCAATTTCATTTGGGGGTAGCTGAAGCCCCCATGTGTCTTGATATGGGGGGCTTAATTGCGGTTTCCCTTAATTTTCAGTGTACAAAAAGGAAAATTCGACTTTGCCAACATTATTGGGGGGGGGGGGGCTAAGCCCTACTAGCCTCTCTGTTCCTACGGGCCTGGACTATTTCGCCTAATGCAACACCGATGCTAATGTATTTCATTTAAAGTACATCTACTCTTTCTTAATTGTGTCCTTACAAGTCGACATATCTGTATCATTATTCACAATGGTATGTGCAAGAATGCATTACACCGATGCATGATATTTGATTACACTTTAAAATATCATGTTACAATTAATCATGCACTTTATTAATACGGTAAAATATCAAAGCAAATACTTGCCAATTATCTTGCAAAATTTAAACTAATACGTAATATACATTATGAAATTCATAAAACATCGTGTTTTTTCTGTTTGTTTTTTGTTGTTATTTTTTTTTTTTTTTGCGAGCGGCGTCGTTACATATCCGAACCCATTCGGGCGCGGTCGTAAACATTCGGCGGTGGAAAGTTCCACAGCCGAATGTTTTCGACGTCGCCCGAACAATTCCGACGTCGCGCGAATCTTATATTGATAGACTACCTTAATGGGTGTTTATGTGCAGGATGTCCTTTTTTACGTTCCCTGGTAAATAGAAAATGTTTTCTTTGACCTTAAAATCTGGTTCTCAATGATATCGTAAAATAAATCGCAAAACCTATATTACACAGTTGGCTTGATTTTCGTTATAAATATCGTCGCTTTTCAACGAAAACCTCGTAACTGCAGCTTAAAACAAACTGCTTTTACGATTTGTTGTTGTTGTTGTTGTTGAAAAGCAGCGATGTATATTATACAACGTTCATATCGAAAAAACTGCATATATATGTCGAAGTGAATTTCTAGTTCTATTCTTGAAATAAAAAATGGGCAAGTTGATAAAATTGGTGACAATAAACGTTTTGATATAGACCTTGCAATCATTATAACAATTGTTCTCTCTTGTTTGACTATCACAACCGACCTATAATCGATTCAAAATCTTTTACTAATGAGGGACAAGGCTCAAATTTCGATATAGGTAAACCAGGTAGGTAAAGGTGACCATCCATGTGTTTCAGTTGTTACTATAAATAGCTTTTCAACATATCTGCTTTACCTAAAATAAACCAAAATATTTGTATCGATTCTAGTTTAACTTTGAATGTATAATGAATCTTTTGCTAAAAAAAGCAACGACTGGTGACTTTTTATTGTTAGTATAAAACACAATTTTGCGTAACTAATTTAGTAAACAAACTGCCTATCCAAGAAACCAAAATATCTAATTTAACAATTCCATGGAAAAAACAACAAGATGATTCTCATTCATGTAGGACTTAATGTGAGAAAAGTACATTCATTTGTTCGTAACGTGACAAAGGGCGATTGGTTTGTTGTAAAAACAACATTTCCCTACCACTAGAATTTCAATCGATGAAATTGTGTAGCAGATATCCCAGCATTTTTATAGACGCCCGACCGTAATTAACGGTAATTTTGGCACAAGTTAGTTTTTTGATTACATCTAAATAATTTATTACATTTTGAGAAGCGTCATCAGATTTTGAGCCCAATTTAAATGTTATCTGTAGAAATGATAGGCTGAATAAAATCATATGGAATATATTATTTCAAGAGAACACACAAATAATTTACCGTATTTTCTATCATATTTCCCTAATTTTACTTTTTGTCTGATTCTAACGTTTTCTTGTTCAAATACGTCGGTCATCCGGTTGAACTGAGATGTGTGGAAATGTTCTACAAGGGCCAAGCAACTCTTTTCCAGAAGAAGAAATTTATGTCGCTGTAAAGTAAATTCTGTCTATAAATCTTGCATGGGATTTTTTTTGTTTCAAACACGTGCAACAACGCCTTTGGTACAGAAATTTTCTGTTAGCTTTCAAACAACAAACTATTCACCACGTAGGATATACCATGCTAAGGCTGCATGTATTTGTGGGCTAATCTTCGTCTTTTTGCTAGCAAACCCCTGAACCAGTATAATAAAACTATGCCTTCATAAAATTTGAATTTCATGAAAAACTGGAACAATCGCGAAACATCCTACTATAGATGACTCTACCGTTCATTCGGTGATTCATTTAAGGTGGTTTTACACCCACAGTTTTATAACCTATGATCAGTAACTTCTAAATAAAAAAGATCATTCTAAGACAAAAATAGTTCTCCCTGCCCGTGAACCCAAAACGCACGTACTTTTATAGAATTGTAAATTAACGCGTAGATACAAATCCAAGACGAATAACAATAAACTAAATCAGATTTAGTTATGTAATTTCACAAATTACACCCGTGCTAAAGTGAATTAATGCATCTCTTTTACATTTTGGACCAAGATGGTGCGAAGTATTAAGTTATTGCATATGCCCTAACCGTTAAGTCCACGTAAAGTCCATTTAAAATGTCTAGGATACGAACTAACTTTTTGAATAATGCATGTGTTTATCATGTACTTTTGTGGTTACACAATGACTAAATATACCAATGAGCCTGGATCTTGAAAAAAAGGTCCACACGGCCTTTGAGACCGACATGGATCCAGATCAGCATGTCCAATGCAATTAAGATCACTGTCGTTCTCTAATTGCTTCTTCTTGGCCTTTATCATAATTATGTAAAGTAGCACCAAAAGTCCTGGGGCTCGTATTCACCAACAATTCTACATCAATTGTCTAATTCTAAAGAACATAGGGAATGTCCTGTTATGCAATGGATGACATAGATTTTAATTGGATGGTCAGCTTTTCCTGCTTTTCCCTCAAGTAATTCTATGCTGAAACTGTAAATTTTCGTTTCTAATTTATATTTTTCTTAACGACGGCTTTCAATTTTGACCGATTTAGAATTGTATCGATTCAAAAATTGTTCACGTGTTTGAATTTTAATTAGATTACACGCTTTATTTTTCTCTTGAAATTTCGTCTTTCTGTTATCTAGAACATTATTCACCGGTGACAAGTCTGGTCTAAATTTACAAATAAAAACCTCTATGAATGTAAACCGGTGCAGACGGGAATTAATTATTTTTTTGCATACTCATTAGTTTTTTTTTCACATGCAAAAGTGCAACCAAAACCATGATCGTTCATAGAACATTATGCTTCTGCCGCTGTCGGCAAATATTAAATCAATGGACAAATTTTGTCCATTGTTTTGATATTTCGCGGATAGCAGCAGAAGCAACGACAACACAATATTTCAATCGTGAAACGAAGTGATGAACCAGTGCACCTTTCCTATTTCCAAATCTCGTCAAGTTTTTTTTAACATTGATTGGCATTGATTGCACACGCAGGTTTACCTAGATAGGCCCAATGTATTTTCAAGTTTATCTTGATTTATTACATCGACTAATCTTTCAGAATCAAGATAAGACGGTAGAAATTCTCCATGAGAGTAAAGCAGACAGCAGTTGAGTGACATCGTTTTACACCATTTTTTCCTCCTTTTTGCAAGGATTTTGATAAAAAGCAGTCGAAAAATTGCCCATTTAACCCTTTCCAAAATAAGACCTTGTTTTGACGTCCCTAGTAGATATGGTTTGGGAAAACATTGAAGCAAAAGAAGAAACTGCTGTTAACCAGCAGTTTCTCCTTTTGTCTCAATATTTTCTGTGCCATATTTAACAGGAATCCTATCCTTAACAGCAGCCATTTTGTCATTTGTAGCAGTTTTTGAAGTGGATCATCCTAAAATTTTGTCGTTTGGAAAAGGGTTAATACATATATGCCTTTTCAGCACAATGTAGAATCAAATTGGTGACACTATAATATTTTACTCTTTTGTTATTAGCTCTTTTCTATGATGTCATGATGTCGTTTTCATTTCATTCTTTTTTGTTCTCTGTAAAATCAAATTTTCAACAAAAGTGCCATTGTCACAATATACGCCGCTCCAGAGACTAAGTTTTAAGGGGGCATAACTCAGGCAAAATTCAATGAATCATGAAATCCTTCCTTCACACGGCCGCTTATCTACTAAATCACAACATTTTGTTGTGTATGAAAAAAAGTTTAGAGGATATCCGGTTGGCAGTTAGAGGAGCCGACAAATCGGCGGATGAAAGGTGAGTCTCGTCTTTTAATCGAAATGTTATTGTTTCTAGGTCGAAAATCAAAAATCGGAGAATGTCATACAACCCTTTATTCATTTTCACATATTTGTGAGCCCCATCCAAACCCCGATTCCCAGAGATTGAACGGAAATTCATTTTCTCCCGTTGCAAGGGTAGCCCCTATATTGGCATTTCGTCAATCCTGATGAGCGTTTGTCCACTTTCTGAGGATGAATTGCCCAAAATCTGTGTGTAATATAAAATAGTTGTATGTAAATTAAATCGTGCAAACAATATTTTAATAACTCACTGTCGATCTTTGAAGAAAATCAGTTCTTCCGGTCAGTTTGTGCGTTAAGGGATAGGTTGTGAGTAAGAGGATAGGTTGTGATTTAGAAGACAGAATGCATTCATCGCATTTAATGCCATTTGTCATTGTTTATATACGAATTAAGCCAAACCGAAATACTCTATGTGATATGTCTATTTTCAAAGGGTGAGTGAAATGGCATAACGTATTTTTACGCCAAGTAAATTGATACATCAGGGGCACAGACCTTTAACATTGTCTGCTTTTCTGCCAATCTGCATGTGATAATTTAAAATGAAAATTTAAGTTAAGAGGGCGTTTGCGCGTTCTCTTTTTAAAATTTCATACACCTGATATTCTTGTCTGCTTGGCCTACATCTTTTGCTTCGGAAAAGTCAAATATTTAGCCATTTTTGGTAATGGGTGAAGTGTTTTCAAAAGTGTTTTCAAAATGACACAATTTTGGACTGCTTTATCTATAAAGAGTTACAGATGTGAGAAGTATATGCTTGAGGGCGTAAATATTGAGGGAAGGGCTGATAATCAACAATTTCTTCTTTCTCTCGATGTTTTCCGAAACTGTTTTACAAGGGAGTTATAAAATATATCTTGAATGGGACAGGATTTTTGGAGAAATCTTTATGAAGGAAATCGAATTCTCTTGTTCCGTTGCTTTTACATGATGTGTAAATGGGATTCTTTAACCCTTTCTCATACAAGACATGGTATAACGTACTTATTAGAAAGGGATTGTAAAGTATTGACACAAAAGAAGAGATTACTGTTAATCAGCAATTTCTCCCGTTGTCTCAGTATTCTCTGTACTACTTCTCTTTATATAAATCATCTTGGTATTAGTATCCATTTGTCGTCTGCAGCATTTTTCAAATTTGACCAACCTAAAATGTAGCTGTTTCGGAAAGATTTTTAAAACGTTGGTGGTGTGAAGATAATTATGCCTGTAATCAAACTTTGTAAGTTGTATTTGCAATGGTTAAAATATTTACAATAGATTTGTTGTTCCAATGCAGGTATCAGATTTCAACACCTTTCCTCATGTTCCTGGTGTGTCCAGATTAGGTGACAAACTCTCTGTTTTCAAAAATCACTGTCTGAACTGGATACAAGTCGTGTCCCTAGATATATAAAGTAAGTACTGCAAAAGTGTTCCAGACTAGTAGACAAACTTAGATCTGTCATCCAAGTATTTTAGTGGCCCTTTATTTTGGAGTAATGAATGATGTTAAGAATCCTACACGCAAAATTGTAGATTCGACAGATTTTGCTTATATTTGTATGAACGTCAAATGGTCATAAATCTTTTTAATTAAGAGAGGTAAACTGATAATCTTTGTGTCATTGATTTTCTCATGGAATGATCTCAAAAACGATATATTACAACATTGGAATCATTCCTAAAAGGGTTTTTTACCGTCTTTAGTTTCTGCTTGATATGAAGCTGCATGCTAGCGGGGAATTTCTTACTTCCAAGGTTGATAATTTGCTTTTGTTGATTTTCAGGATGTGTTGACCCAATTCCTCGCCACAAATGAGATCAGACTAATCTGATACGGGATGTAAGGAGTGGAGAAACTTTAGGCTATTTTTATCGCTTATTCAATAAGCTGCAGGAACTTTACAATATTTTGGAAGTGAGGCATGCGTGGATATTTTTTAACGATGACGTGGTTTGTACCTAGACAAACCATCGTTGAAGTTGACAAAAGTGATAAAGTACGGATTTCACAAAGTTCATCTTTAATGTATGTTACAACTTGCAAAATTTATTAATGTATCAATTCGTAGGCCTATATGATTGGTGTCCTAATATTAAACATATTGAATCAATAAACAAGAAGATCTATGGATAAACAAGATTTACAGATCTGTATTTTTGACACGTCTTTATTGTCTCCGTTTTTCCACTTCTTACGCATTATACTTTAAAGAGGCTACTTTAGAGCATACAAAAATTGCCGGAATATTGCACAGTATTTACTTTGAATTGTATAAAAGTTCACATGAAGACGCACAGAGTACAGACAGACAGAAAGAAACACAAAGGATAGTGAATGTTTATATCAAACATTGTTATAAATCTATTATGCATAAGAACCTTACATTCATTTAGATGAGATAATGTAATATGAAATATATATAACTGGTGTGTAAAAAGGGTTTTTCTATATCATATCACAATGAACTCGTACTCTGTCAAATAAAAATGACATTTTTAGTGATTCTTAAGTGAAATAAGGGTTTAAACTTTGGACAAGACTAGTCTAGTAATGAGAGTATTTCGGTTTGGCTTAATTCGTATATAAACAATGACAAATGGTATTAAATGCGATGAATGCATTCTGTCTTCTAAATCACAACCTATCCTCTTACTCACAACCTATCCTCTAACGCACAAACTGACCGGAAGAACTGATTTTCTTCAAAGATCGACAGTGAGTTATTAAAATATTGTTTGCGCGAAGTAAAGTACATACAACTATTTTATAATACACACAGGTTTTGGGCAATTCATCCTCAGAAAGTGGACAAACGCTCATCAGGATTGACGAAATGTCAATATTGGGGCTACCCTTGCAACGGGAGAAAATGAATTTCCGTTCAATCTCTGGGAATCGGGGTTTGGATGGGGCTCACAAATATGTGAAAATGAATAAAGGGTTGTATGACATTCTCCGATTTTTGATTTTCGACCTAGAAACAAGAACATTTCGATTAAAAGACGAGACTCACCTTTCACCCGCCGATTTGTCGGCTCCTCTAACTGCCAACCGGATATCCTCTAAACTTTTTTTCATACACAACAAAATGTTGTGATTTAGTAGATAAGCGGCCGTGCTTCATGCACATCTACCCATTGAGGTGATAAGATTGACCAAGTTTCAAAAAGATCCAGTCAGAAACTTATGGGGAGTTGTGTTGACAAGAAAAGTGCACGGGCGTTCGGACGGACGGATGGACGGATAGACGGATCCCTGGACGGACGGACAGACGGAGAAGATGACGCCAATATACGACCGCCTCCGGCGGCGTATAAAAATTAAAAAATGCAGGTTTTTCCTGAACTCCGAAACGTTCTCGTAGACAAAATTTTATTAAATGAAAAGGGTTAGTATCTAAGATAAGATATATGAGCCAATATTTTATTTCGTGGAAATCGCTGTCCTGGCTCATTTTCTCAGAAATGGCTTTTCATAAACATGTTATTTTAGGTACATCGTGTAGCGACCATCACTACCAACAATAGAGACAGTTTACTTGGTCTGTCAGATGGAATGTGTCTGAAAATATTGCACTTTTATACCGAAAAATGACCTTTTTCTCTTGTCCCTGGATAAAATTTTCAATTTCAAACATGATTTTCTATATAAAATAATCGGTAAAAATAGGAATTTTCTTCATTTCATTAATGTTTTATATCTTACATTATTGGTAGTGACAGCCCTTTTTGAGAGAATATAAATACGGCGAAGATTTTTGGCCATATAGGTCTGTCCCTGGATTTTTTACACGAAATGTCCTCGCAATAACTTACATGTGCGTAATCAAATTCTTCTTGGTTAATTTTTCTTTGAATACAACCCAAACGGAGGTACAAATACTCATCAAAGCCATGACGTTTAAATGAAGACAAAGCAATACTTGGTTTCGAAGTTTCGAGGCAAATTAGGTGGGCCGTTGGCTGCGTAGATTTATTTTTTTCAATTTCTATGCAACGCGATCAACCACACTATATTGCTGAGATCTTAAAATCGTATAGCTTTAGTTATTCAGATGTAGAAGCATGTAGTTTCCAGCATGCAACCTATTTTCTCCCTGGTTATTCTTGTGTGCAATTTGGATATAATGGTCGCGGAATTCCTCGCAATAACTGTCCTCGCAATAACGACAGTTTTGTTACTGGGAGTACGAAAATCGTTATCGCAAGGACAAAATTAGTTTTCTTGTGTAATATGAACATGTCACCAAAGAGCCAAAGGTCTTGACGAATAATCGCCTTAAACTATAATCGGAAAGCGAAGTATTTCAGCTGAAAAAAATATAATTACTGTTGCCAAACATGTGAACTGATCAGTTGTTACGGTGCGGACTTTGAATCGTTATTGCAAGGATTCCTTACACATTTATGGATTCTTGGTGCCACAAATGAACAAATTTCATTACCAATCTTATTGAAATATTTCGCCAATCACCTTGTAATGTTGTATGAAGGATATGATTCTAGATTGATTGACAAGATCATTCTAAATGATCGTTACTTAAATGACATTTCCTCAATATTGGAGAGACATTATACACTACATGTATTTCCTTTTAAGATGTCAATCGGTATATCTTTGTTCCATGGGTTTCGAAGATGCTACTTGGTCATTTGCCGAGATCCTGGTGCTATGAAAAGACGAGCAGATTTGTTTTTAAATTTTCAAGGCGATTTAAATGTATTGATTCGAATCGTGTATTTATTCTTGTAATCACAGCATCTATTCCCGAATAAAAAGATGTAATGTTTTTTATTAAATATTATCCTATCTAGGTAAACAAGAAACCAAGATAAAACTTTTTCAAATCATTGTATTTCTATTTCTTTCGTTTTGTTTTTGGGGCAATCGGTTCAAGGACACTCAACGTCTTACAACCGTGTATCTAAATTATTTTGTGAGCCATCTTGCAAAAACAACAACAACAACAACAAATCATATGCGTATTGCAAAAAGGATCGAACTCAATCAGTATGCAAGACTATGCAGTCAGACTATGATTGAGGGCTTTCCCTCCTAAACGATTTGGTATACATTGAATGATTTTCTATTTGAATTTTCACGTGTTATTATTTTCTCAATGTGATATTTTATGGTTTGCCAAAAAGGTTTAAGAATTCCACATTTTATCCTTTTTTCGTCATATTTGTAATTGCTTAGCTTTCTTCATGTCTTCGCATTTTTTCTCAAAGAAGATTTTGACTTCCTAATTTAAAAATGTCTTGGAATAACACTAAGGTAAGAAAAGTAAATGCTGATTTCCAGCTCTGACTACGTTTACCTTGGTATTCATTCATCTATATTGTTCACACGTTAAATTTTCATATAGTTCATTTTTGTAGTCTCCAGCAGCTTTCAAGTTGTATAATCTTTATGTTAGGTTCCCACTGCCGATCAAATCAAATCGAACAAGCCGAATGAAGCGATCGAGTACAGATCGAACTCGATCGCCATTTGTGATCGGGAATGGTCGTGGTAATCGAATTATATCCGCGCAACTTTGGCATCTTTCTCGATTTGTCTAAATGTCAGAAAATATTTATGTAAAATTTGGTAGAACGTTGATCGAAAAGTGATCGTGTATTGATCGGGTAGGCAAGCGACCAGATCAGGAATCAATCAAGTCTGGAGATCGAGTGTGATCGGATTAACATCTTTATATCGACTTTTGCTCAAGTGGCTCCAACCAAATCTCGATCGACTCGATCAGTGCTTTATTTGTTCACTCGATCGAATAGAATGTAGAAATCGGGTTGATCGAGTAGAGATCGAGAAAAAGTCATTAAGTCGGTAATAATTAGTGAATTTGAGCAGTCAATGCGATAGATTTGACTTGATCAGCAGTTGTAACCTAGCATAAAATTTTGCCGTTTTTGAAAGGGTTTAACAAAGTTACTTTTACATTTGAATGTATATATTTTTTACATTTGTATTGATTTTTATGTTTAATGACCATGATTTAGGTCCATACAATGTAAGAAATGGAAATATATTTAAATATAAGTCTTCGCAGTAATGGTGAACTTCATTCCAATAACAAAGACTTATTTTATAACAAACTGCGTAATAATTCAATAAAAATGATGTGTTTTGATGGTAAAATTGGTATGTTTTTAAACCTAATTATTTGAAGTTTGAATAAAAGGGTGAAATTAATTTCTTTCTGATTATTTCCTAAAATAGCGCACATTGTCCTTGCGATAACTAATTTGTCCTCGATGTAACGATACACTTTAAGCAAATTATTTCACAAAAAGGTGTTTTGCTAACTTTATTGTGCCTGAAATATAAAGAGAATAACATTTTCTAGTGTCTAAAGGACATGTGCATTTATTTTTTCTTTGATCAAACCTTTATTACATTTGAAACAGACAGAATTATCAATTGAATTACGAAAATACAATACAAAATTGAAAAAAAGCCAAACAAATCATTTTTGAAAATCGACTTGAGCATAAGTACTCCAGTTTGTCTTCTAATTCTTAAAAAAAAACATACATTGAAATAATCTTAAATCTCAAATCGAATTTCTTAAAGAAAATGTGCTTGTTACAGCGAGGACATTTTATTGAGACAATGGATTTATGACAGACGATCTCGAGTATTTTCATGCGCATCGAAATGTTCCTGTTAATGTTACTAATTACTTTAAATGTAGTACTTTCGTCCTAAACCAAAAATTCACAGAATAAATCGAAAATAAAAATTGAACATTTTTTGTCAGATTTCCACGAAAATAAATATTGGCTCATATACATTCCTCGCTTCATGGTGTTTATGCACACATTTTGCATAATTATATGCACCGATGGTGCACCTTGTAGTTTTGCGTGTCAAAAGTATGCATCATACAGGTTTATTTAATAAATAAATTATGTACGCGGCATTTCACGGGAAAAGTGTCTAAGGATTTGACATTTAAAATGTTACATGAAATTGTATATTCCCGTATCAAATGCCCATATCGTTATAAATTTCCGTAGCGGCTAGATATTTTCATTTATTAAATATTATAGCAATGACTCCAATGAAATCATTATTATACTCTGACGAAAATGAAATAATGAACAAACTTGTGCATTTAGCTTCACCACGATCTAATAAGAATAATTGACATTTTTCTAGATCCCGATCGTTGTGGATTAGTTCATTCAAACCAAAGGCATGGTATTCGTGAATTCAGACCAACGTCGGCTGCAAAATGTTCCATAAATCTCAGAAAATAAACCTACGTTTTTTGTTTATACAATATACTTGCTTTAATCGATTTACGATTCCCACTGCCTTGGGAATGATTAAAATCCATCCATCATAAAACATCACACAACTACTCGGTGTGTGATAAGCCACGCCCACCTCACAGTTGTTTATATCATTAACACTTTCCTCGATGGGATTTAGTCATTGCCAAGGTATTTCGTTCATATTTTATATAAACCAATTAAATAATTGATATGTAATTGGATTATATGATTTTGAATATGTTATATAAAAACAGAAACTATAGAGGTATATAATTAGCTTACTTATCTGTGCAGACTGAACCTAGTCCCTACTATAGGCAAACCTATTGTTGGCCTACTTTCTCTGGGTTTCAGAATACCAAGGGGTCAGGGTTATAATAATTGCACATTCCTTGAAGAAAGCTAAGTCAATTGTATACCACTTAATCTATTTTTTGTGAGAGAAATCTGTTTTTATTTACCATTTTTTCTGTCTTTCCGCGTATTTATCTACCACAAAAAGTAGTCCACGGGTAAATTCATCTTAACGCTCCGAATCGAACGTTTTTATAACGATACCCTCGTAGAAAAGTAAGACGTGAGACATGCTGTCGCGTGTCTCAGATCTCGTAGTTACGATTCAAACTTTACTGGCTTTTTTTAGCAAAAGGAATAGATCCATTGACATTTGAGATCAACATGGATCCACATCAGCCTGTGCATACGCACAGTCTGATCTAGATCCACGATGTTCTCCAATAGCTTTGTTTTGACCTGTAGCAAGCCAACGGTAAGAAGGCAGCATTGGTCCTGACGAGATTGCACATAATATAAAGTGCTAGCAGGTCCTTGTTAGTACCTTATGTTATTCAATGGTCAAAACCCCTGTTTATATTTAAAGTAACTCATAAGAGGTGTTTTTATATGTGCCACATCACATATAAATGATATGCTGCTGCTGCAGTTTGAAGTGCCACACCACACAGCTAACGATACTGTCCCTTTATGGCCAACTTTGGCTTTAATATCTGAATGAAATTATAAACTGAAGGAGATCCATTATATACCGGTGATTCTGCTCATTTCCTCCCGCCATGACATAGAATTTTAATGCAGAACTTTCAGAGATTCTCTTGTTAAAATTCTTTTGACTGACATAGAAAAAGATAAGATGGGATGAAATCACTCTGAATATGTTTTTCCTAATCCAAGCCACATGTTGAGGGTACCCATTTGATTGAATGTATTTTACCCCAATTCTTTATTGTTTTAAAATACTTTAATACACGTATATCATCTATGTAGCTGCGGTGCTTGCATGGGTATGATAATATGATTTTAAGTGGGTAGATAATATCATCATGGAAATTTATATCTGATTATTTCCTTATATCAAAGGAATTCAGAAATTTCATTCACGAATTCCATTACGTTCACCTCTGGGATTGTAGAACGACATCAGAATGTTGCGTCCGTTAGCTTATGCCGATCTATTCTTTATGACAGAATGTGCATTTCAAATTGAAGATGGTATATCCGAACAATGCAAAGAAAGTGCGTTATAGTGCCTTTATTATATAAAGGATCGGAAAATTCACAAATAAAACTAATTAAGAAAGACATTCGTATGTAATTGTTTGCTCTGGTATTATGTAAGTGTATTATTGCGCATTACAAGTAAATAATGCACCAACGAACTGTACTGGTTACACGAATGTGAATTTTATGGGGAAAACAAGTATTTTATCTACTACTATCAGTTTCACTGCAGTTATGTGCATCTTGATAACAAAGTAAACACAGTCGTATTTCCTATATTCTACATTACCTTTTTATTGCTTCTGGTTATATGCATACCTTGGAAATAATTGAGACAAAAGCAGAAAATGCTTGGCATCAGCATTTTCTTCTTTTTCTTCAATGTTTTTTTTTTCCGATTTGACTTCTTTAATAGCTTGCAAATACTAACAGGTTAAGCATTCAAAAGCAAACTGTACCGGTTGCACGAATGTGAATTTTATGGGGAAATCAAGTATTTATAGGGTAAAACAACTACTTATCTACTACTATCACTTTCACAAGAGTTATGTGCATCTTGATGATGATGCAGATACCGCTGTACTTCTTAATGTTTTACATTATCTTGTCGATTTCAAATGCTACAGAGACAGATGAGATGGCGGTTGCACGTAATAAAATAAACGAACTACAAGCAAACGTATGTTGTAGGTACTAATACATTAATTTTCATGAACTAACAATAGACATTTATCTAGACTACTACTCTATCTTATACAGTTAGGTACATCGTGATAGGAATGTAGATACCAGTTTCCACGGTGTATAATCACGTGACTCAGAATTTCCGATAATCTTCATTTTCTTTTTTAATACTTGACCAATTTGAATTCGGTTTAAAGCAGAGAAGGTGGAACAATACCAGAAATAAGCTGGACGTGTTGGATTTTTGAAAAATCAACTGATAAAACAAAATTTTGGTTTATCTTCAATAACTTTTGTATCAGTTGATTTGAAAAAAACCACGTCCATCTAATGCGTGACGTCTGTCAACATTATCCGCTTCAAACCGAATTCAAATCGGTCCAGTATTTACAAAATTATTGAAGATTTTCTGAAAATATTGTATCACGTGATTATCCACCGTGGTTATGCACATCGTGATTGGAATGTAGATACCAGATTCGTTTTCAGAAAATAGGTAAAGTAACAGAAATGACCTGTCGCAACATAGTTTAGGTGGTTGTCTTTTTTACGCTGCTGTTGTCGTATCTCTAGTTTGAAGAGAGTGTAGATCAACTAAATAGAGGAAAATTGTTTGTTTCAGTGTAAGATCGATTCAATCATATTTCATTGAGTGAACAACAAAGGCTTTATTTTCACAAGTGGCGAAGCCACGAGTGAAAATGTAGCTTTCGTTGTTCACGAAATGAAATATCAATCGATCTTAGACGAAAAACAAACGATTATTCTATTTCTTTTATGCAAAAAATAGACAAAATGCAAAGAAAGTATGACAGATTTTCTTAAAGCGCGTCATTGTGCACGCGTCTGCTATGCAACGCGTATGATGACGTCACTTATTTGGCCCTGCTTATATGACGTCAGATAGGGTGAAATGAACGAAAGCGGGGCACAAGTTTTTGATAATTCCACTGGATAGGCGGTGAGTTTATCTACCGTTATTTCCCGATGATCTACCGAAAAGCATTAAAGAAGTACGATTATTTAATTCTATGATGAACATGTTTAATTCATATATAAATAATCCAGAAGGTCTTTGGCCCATGTGGAACACAATTTACATAATAATTTTTTACAATATGATGTGGGTATAATCTATCTTAATGGATAGGCTACTCAACTACACGATTGATTGACATGTGACCAGATAGAAAGCCAAACCGGTATTGCTCAATTATAGTCTATAGCTACCATACGACAGCACCATGGTCCATCTTTAAACCTCACATGCTGCTGATCTGGAAACACTGAAGTCTCAAATGTCGCAGGATACCTTTACCAAGATTCCGACACGTTCATGTTTTATTGTTTGCATCTCCTTGTTTTGTTGGCTGCAATAAACGTCTCTTATCTGCAGGTCTAGTTCTGCATGAGTAATTGTGGATTTTTGTTGCACAAATAGCAGCGATAGTATCAAGTCGTGGTGCATCAGAATAAACAACAAAAACACGTCACCATGTTGAATTTGTGAGCAGTCATCTGTAACGTGATTACGATTGTAAAAAAATGATAGAATGTTGCTCTTTTTCATTTTGTAATTATCCTTAAGTTGAATTTTTATACCGCGATGGTATCACAAGTTCACAACGTACAGAGCTTACGAGGTATGTGATGAAAAGCAGCGATATGTAACATTTCTTGTTAAAGTGACATTTCACAATTATTTTTTACATAAATTTTACTTTTATTCTATCTGAAAGAGCATCTTTTCTTATGTAAATTCTAAAAAATTCAAGTAAAAATATTGAACCGTTTACGAGAAATATATATTTGTGTGCTAAAATTAGACAAATTGTTGTGGACAACAGTTCAGATTTATATAGAATCTGCCATTTCTGTCTCAACTTTAAAGGCGCATTTTTTGCTTAAAAATAACAACTTCAAAACACTGATAGCATTTCTACGCATTAGAATAAACAATCTTTGCATCAATATATACTTTTAAAAAATGAAATAAATTTGAAAAGTCACTTTAAATGATACCTTACATTTTGGTGAGTACTTTTGTAAATCATTAACATGATCCTCCATCAATGTATAAATGAATTCTACTTCGCAAATACCAGAAATGACATTAACGTACACATTTAGATGTTGATGTATCAGCACTTTATATAGTACAGAGCATCTAAAAGAACAATCAGGCAATACTTGTTGTCAGCAGATTGACTTTGTGTGCATGAATAGCAAGAAATGCACTGGAAATGAAAATTGTTGGTATGCAAAAACTTCGGTGGACTAAATAAAGTTGGCGCAATTTTTCTGGACAGAAAAGATCGACGCATTCATGTTGGATTATTCAGTTCGATACAGTACTACGTAAATAATTACATTCTTTACCTTTATGTACATATGCATTTTCGACGAAC
This sequence comes from Fragum sueziense, assembly GCA_963680895.1. NCBI lineage: Eukaryota > Metazoa > Mollusca > Bivalvia > Cardiida > Cardiidae > Fragum > Fragum sueziense. Next base: position 898,351 of record OY804604.1, on the reverse strand, counting down.
TAAGATATTGTTGGCGCAACATCGTATGGCACATGTTTACGTTTTGTTCAAATGTAAACAAAATATTGTTCGATAAAACGCAGAAAATTCTGAACAGTAAACAGACCGCTCTATCGCTGTACCTAAATTTTCAACATGCCTACGTCTCTACTTATAAAGAATTTATTCATCTTATATGCAACACTGTTTTGTTTACATTTGGACAAAATGTAAACATGTGCCATACGATCTTGCGCCAACAAATATATATCTTTAGTCATTTTCATTTAGGAACAAACGTAATCTCTCTTGTAAGTGTAAAGGAAGATTTCACACTGATAAACTGAGCAAAAGGGAAAACAAAAGGGTTGTCTAGTCTAGTTCTCCGCAGGTCTAACGACGGGAACAAATCGTCGACTTCGTTCGTAAATGTCGTAACTGCAGCTTGAATAAGCTGTAGTTACGGCATTTTCGAACATAGCCGAGAAAAGATAATTTTCCCAACTTTTGTAGACACCCAAATATTTTAATTTCGGATTGTGGTTTTTACGGAAGATTGACGTTACGCTGGGACCCTTATTGTGAACAACGTAATATTCTTTCTGAGGACTTTTGTGGGGCTTTTCTTCATAGAGTACATTTATGATAGATTTATGTAAAGGTCTAGAGACAAAGTACTGTTCTGTTTGTTCCTGATGTATTATAGACCCCATATGACATGGTTAGTGTTATAGGTTAATGTGGACACATTGGTCAGTTTTCAGTCAGTAGGCCTATATTACAAACTCTATAATTTCAGACCGCGTGTACTTTAATTCGGTCTTAAATGTGCAACCTCGATTAAAAAGATATACAATTATAAGTTTTAAAATGCACTGGCCTTTACACGGGATGTTTGGCGTTCGCCGTATATATAGAGGATAATCGTTTGTTTCAGTGTAAGATCGATTTATATTTCATTGAGTGAACAACAAAAGCTTTATTTTCACGAGTGGCGAAGCCACGAGTGAAAATGTAGCTTTCGTTGTTCACGAAATGAAATATAAATCGATCTTACACGAAAAACAAACGATTATTCTATTTCTTTAATGCAAAAATTAAACAAAAATGCAAACATTTTATGACAAATTTTCTTAAAGCACGTCATTTTGCACGAGCCTGCTATGCAACGCTTATGATGACGTCACATATTTGGTCCGGCTTACATAACGTCAGATAGGGTGAAATGAACAAAAGCCGGGCATAAGTTTTTGATAATTTCACTGGATAGGCGGTGAGTTTATCAAAATGATAATCTACCGTTATTTCCCGATAATCCACCGAAAAGCATTAAAGAAAGGCCTATACGTGCCATTCCATAAGTAAATACAGTCGACACTCGTTGTGTCGAAGTCAGAGGGACCATTAAAACACCTCATAATATCCAGAGTTCAACTCATCAGATTTTTATTATTTTCGATGAAAACGATATTCAACCATTTTTGATGGGCATCATATGTAGCTATGATTGAAATATAGTCGGAAAAGGAAAGAAATTGCTCGAAACGAGCATTTTCTATCCTTTCACTACTAAATTTCGATGGCTTATTTTTTTCGAAATTATTTTTATTAAACATTTTGATATCCATATGTTGAGGACGGGACATGACTTTCACTTCGATTTAGGCGGAATTTCGACTTATCCGATGTCGAGATAACGATTGTCGACTGTTAATTAAACGGTTGTTCCAAAATTCTCCGTGACATAAAATCGACGAATGGATTCCGTTTATAGGACTTCCAAATCCCTTTGAACAATTTCTCTATTTACACACATGAATCGTTAAGATGACAGTAGTAATTTTATTTTGACCTTCAGACAGATAGTTATGAAGATCTTTGGCCTTTAAACTTTAAATATAACCTAAAATGAATACTATGATTAGCCGTAGAAATAACGCCTTAATTGATTTAAAACGATCCTGAGCTCTCGCTAAGAAGAAATACTGACATTACTTCCTATCCAAACCCTATTCTGTGGGTACTCATTGGAATCGTATTGACGAGGCGATTCTAGTGAATACAAGGAAAACAGTATTTATTCTACGGCAATGGAACAAATGCGATTTGAAATGTCGCCTTTTGTCATATATGTGGCCATGACGCGTTATAGAAGTAAAGATGACTCGCCATTATAGGGGTAACACTTTAATTGATTTATAATGATAAATTTCATGAAAATTGCTACCTCATGACTACACCCACCCATTTGAAAACCTTTACCTTTACCGAAACGGCCAACTTTTAGACTGTTCCAAATGAAAGAAGCTGCGGACGACAAAATAATTGAGGTCAGGAAGTGTATGTTTGGCACGGAAAATATTGACGGAAACGGAGAAATTGCTGATTATCAGCAATTTCTTCGTTTCGCTCAATGTTTTTCTCAACCTTTTCTGGAAGGAACACGAAACCCACGGCACGTTTGGGAAAGGGTTAAGAAGGGCAATTGAATGGAGGACTAGTGTTCAAATTATGATATGAAATTTCAAACTCGTTTGTCAACTTGAGAAATCTTTACAATGGATTTATGGTTAAGTGATTTCAAGCTTTGTGACGTGTCTTCTTAGTGTTAAACTTAATGTAGTGCATCGGTTCACGCATGCACACCTTCAGTGATTCATGGGTTTCTTTTCGGCTCGCCCGTCTTAATATAAAATACTTACAATTTAAGCCAAACTTCGAGACAACTCAAAACAAGAGCCGTCATAGACAGATTATGCTCCCCGAATAAGTGCTTGTCACAAGATAAAAACATACATACATTTAGCCCCCTTTCTCCATGACGGATTTTTTGTACACACATTATTTATAGAATATGGTCTAGAACATCTCATTTATCACATAAGTACAAAATTTCATTAAATTCTGCCCATTAGATAAAGAGAAATTAGAGAAAAAAACTAATTTTTACATTAAGGCCCCTATTTCCATGACGCAGCCTTAAATTTAGACTGATGTCAGTCTGTTAAGAATAACAACATTTGTATTGAGAAATATGAAAATAGGGTACATAGAAAATTGTTGCTCTTTGTCGTTCTTAACAGACTGAGGAAATCCCTTTGTAAGGTAATCCGACCTTAAGATAATACCTGACACCATGCAGTAGGCCCTACTCCACAGCTTGATAACATAATTAGCTGCTAAGATTTATAACTGCAGTCTTTTAATTCTTTTTCAAAGAAGACTTGATTTTCACCTACCTAATCGAAAAGACATTGAAAATATAGAGCCAAAATAAGAAAATTCTGATTACATGTATTATCATTTTCTCCTTTTTCCTCAATACATTTTCCGTTTATTATTATCCACAAATTCAATCTTTATCAACAACCCTTCTTTCGTTTTTAGCTCCACTAGCCGACAGGCCAGCGGGCTATTGTCATGGCGGTGTGTCCGTCGTGTGTGCGTCTGTCCGTAAACTTTTTCTTTAAAAATCTGCTTCTCAGAAACTACCAGATGGATTTCAATCAAACTTCACAAGAATGATCCTTGGGTGACCCTCTCTCAGATTCCTTCAAAGAATTTGGATTGAATCAGAATGACCTGAGTTATCTGCCCTTGAATGTCAAAAATAGCTGGTTTTGACTTTAATTTTACACTAAAATCCACAAATATATACTAATCAAGACAAAACTACAACAGAATGTTGGTGACTATAAGATCTTGCCTTGATATAATTTTCAGCATGATCTGAATTTTTCATCATGAGTTATGTGCCCTTGAAATTGACCAAATTGCCATTTTCGGCTCTATTTGACTTTGTTTTCACTCTAGCAAATACAAATATTGACCAATCTAGACAATACTTGTACAGAATGTTGATGACCGTAAGATCTTGCCTTGGTATAATTTTCAGCTTGATCTTAACTTAAAATCATGAGTTATGTGCCCTTGAAATTGACAAAATTGCCGTTTACGACTCTATTCTGACATTGCTTTCACTCTAGCAACTACAAATATTGACCAATCAAGACAAAACTTGTACAGAATGTTGATGACTATAAGATCTTGCCTTGGTATAATTCTAGCTTGATCTGAATTTCACATCATGAGTTATATGCCCTTGAAATTGACAAAATTGCCATTTACGACTCTATTGACATTGCTTTGACTTTAGCAACTACAAATATTGACCAATCAAGACAAAACTTGTACAGAATGTTGGTGACTATAAGATATTGCCTTGTTGTAATTTTCAGCTTGATCTGAATTTTACATCATGAGTTATGTGCCCTTGTTATTGACAAAATTGCCATTTTGGCTTTATTTTCACGTTTACAACCATTAGTATTAACTTATCAATACAGAATTTTCAAAGAAATCTTACTGACCATACGATTTTACTTGCTCGTAATTTTCAGCTTGGTCATGCATTTGCTAGTTTGCGCAGCCTAAACCTTTGAAATTGCATTCAACAAGACAAACAATCAGGCCTATGGAGCGCTTCCAGGCCGCCAGGACTGTCTAGTTTTGGACTGGACAACCCTAAAATGTTACCTTGTAACTGCAATTTGTTTTAAGATGCAGTTACGAGGAGTTTGTTGTATTAAAGCAGCAGCAGCAGCAAGTGAGTGTTGTAGAGGATCAACCCTTTCCCAAAACGGCAACATCTAAGGGCAGCCCAGTCCAAACACGAAAGAAGGTTTGCTGATAAAACTTGATTTTGTGTACAATAATATACGGAAAAATATTAAAGCAAAAGGAGAAAATGATGATGATCAGAATTTTCTTTGAGTTGCTCAATATTTTCAATGTCTTTTCGATTAGGTAGGTGAAAATCAAGTCTTCTTTGAGAAAGGATTAACAGACTGCAGTCATAAATCTGATCAGCTAATTATGTTATCAAGATGTGAAGTACTGCTAGGTGTCGGATTATCTTACAAAGTGATATCTGGAATGTGAACCACCTGTGGGGACCAAATTTTAGACGCCTCTTTCATTGTATTTTCCAAGGCCCTGTATAGTTTAGACCAAGGGACGTTAATATGTATAATTTATTTCTGAGTGTTAGTGTCCCTTGATTTTTCAAGCGACATAAACATATATACAGGGCCTGACACAAGGCTACCTTAAATTAAGAAACGGAGAAAAAAGTTCCCTAGTGATTATCCCAGGGAGTTCACATGTGAAGTTTCATTGAATTTGGTTCAAGGGTTGCTGAGATCTGGCTGTGGATGGACGGACGGACGGACAGACGGATAGCGTGGCGACTATATACTCCCCCGAATTTTTTTCGGGGAGCATAAAAACGACGGGGAAGAAAGAAACTACGTAGAACTGTACCTGTCCATTTCACTCCCTATTTTTCAACACTATTTTCGTAGAGAAATATGCGTTTGGTGGACAATTTGATATACCGCAAAAGTACAGACCCAATCTGGGAGAAGCTGCAGATGACAATATAAAAAATGATAAATTCTGAAATGTTTTCACAATAGATCTAGGCCTTAACACACAGAAAATATTGACACAAAAGTAGAAAATGCTGGTATCAGCATTTTCTGCTTTTGTCTCAATGTTTTCCAAAATTGTACTATTAGCGACGTCAGCAGCAGATACAGTTTGGGAAATATACCACGGGTATACCTCACCAGAAATGACCTAGCAGACCATCTCATTCGATTAGCATGGGCTGGTCTGCCAGGTCATTTATCGTGAGGTATAAAGTCGTTTGATTAATGTCGTTACTGTCGTCTGGTGTTAATTGGTTAATTAGTTTATCTGGAAACCAGAGTCACGTGTGTAGGATTTCTAAAGATTTTATGATGGCGGGAAAATTATGTGGTGACATATTAGTCGTAGGACTTTCGTCGCTATTTACTTTTTAACTCATTGCTCCACAGTGACGCTTTTTAACTTTCTCACAAGAGAGGGTTTGTGAAAACATTGTGGAAAATGAAGAAATTGCTTTGACAAGCAATTTCTTCAATTTCCACAATGTTTTCGAACCCAAAATGGAAAGATATTCATGGTCCAAAAAATTGCACTTTGGTAATGGGTTAAATGCGATCATTAACAAATCATAGGTCACGTTCAAAACTTGTTTCTTAAGCTACCGACGAGATGCTGCATGATTGTAATCGATTATTTTCTGACAATGTTTTCTGTTTGAGAGAAAGAACACATTGTCAGAAAATAATCGATTGTACAATCATGGAGCAAATAAAAGGCGAAAATGGCAAACAAAGGCATACATAATTTTAAGGAGTCAAAACCTCCACATGACTACCTTTTAATGCCAATTATTGCCTAAAATGTGTGTTTCCAGTCTGTTATTGGCATTGTATAACCAGCAGAAAGCGGGCGGATATCCAGAGAAATCGTGCATTAATCGGCAGATTCACGTGGGATATCGGACCAGTTTTGCACTCAAATATCCTCGATCGGGGATTTGTTGTGAGTGCTTCAGAAAATTGAAAATAAAGCCGAAATTTTGTCATTTCCCTTTTCCGCGATGTAAATTCTTGTAAGACCCCATTTCCAGTTTACATCCCAATAAATAAACTAGGTCTCCCAGTGTAACCATATCTGATGACGTAATAATTATAGTGACGTAGGTTTAATTCTTGGAATCAAAAAGTAAACAAACGGGCAGCTGACAGATTTTAAACTAAAAGTGTATTTCGTGGACATGGAAGGATAGAAATTAGAATTGAGTGGTTGTGGTCTAGGTCAAATGTGGTGGTAAACCTATGTGTTTCTTGTTCTTCTTTTAGTTACTGCAATTTTTCCTTTACAGCTTTGTTTGTATTGAAATGAACGAATGTCTGAAACGAACCAAACGGTCCAGAGATCTACCTTGGAAATTCCGACCTTTTAATTTATTACTCGCACTGAAATGAACGTTAGGATATCCAGAGCATGTTTCCAAAAGAAAACTAAGTCGAATATTGTTAGGATTTCGCCAACCCAAATGAAGATTATGTCAGTAAAAATGCGATGAAACTTGACTACATAGCTACACGATGAAAATCTAACGGCCCGTCTAGTGGATATCGCACTTACTCGATATATGTCGAGTCGAATGCCGGAAAACTCTGGTATCTGTCGGTGTAAATGTGGCTAAATTTTCACTAAGTTTTTTAGTTATTCGTCTTATTTTATCACATTTCTTTGCAAATTATTCATATTTTATGCAATAATAGCGTCTATTCACGTTTTTGAGGTCGTTAACATTCTCATAGGCCCACAAAATGGGTTATCGCCTTCGACCTCCGGTCTCAGGCGATAACGCATTTTTTGGGCCTCTGAGAATGTTAACGACCTCAAAAACGTGAATTAACCCTATAAAAATTAACATTGGTAAAATTGTTATAATTTTATACTAGTAGCCTGGAATGTTATATTATACAAAATTGGAGAAAGAAGAAAATGCTGGTAGTCAGCATCTTCCTCTTTTCTCACAATATTCTCCCAAACGTGTTTACTAAGACGTGACAACTATGGATTGTTTCTAGGAAAAGTTTCAGTTTTGAATTCATATTTTCATCGGTTTCTGCATTCTTAATAACGTTAGAAATGCATTTTTGAATAAGTGTTAAAAATGAATGATAAAGGTACATGTAAAATTGCTTTAGGTGAAAAATAAATTGTGAATTCGCCAATAAATTACATGTTTTTACACCAATTTAGTAATTTCTATCGAATTATTCATGTATTTTATCCATATTATCCATGTTTAAATCAGCTACAGGCTTAAATATTACACCTTTGATCGTATGAATAATGTATTGTCGCATTTTATTAAAAATCTACATAAAAAGATAGTATCTATGGATTGTTATCGTATGAATGAAAGGACACAGGCTCGTTTCGTAATGTCAAATATTATTCAAAGATGTTCGCGTAGGAAAGATTATTTGAAATTATGAAACACTTAGAAACAACCAAAACAAATGCGAAAAACTTTTCGATTAGTACAATATATTTTGCGGAATCAAATTATTTTCTTATGTAGAGGATAACATAGACAGAAATCCTTTTTTTATTTACATTATGTGACAAGTTGCAACTTTGCATCTGTTTGCATGGAGATGAAGGAGCATAACGATGATTTTCAACAAAAAACATCGTAACTGCAGCGACGATAAGGTACACATCAAGGGTAATTGGAGACGTAAGGTATAGCCCAACGGTCAAGCGAAAACTGTCCTTTCTACAAGAATGCAAGATTGCAATGCATCTTTGATTCTTTGTGCATGTACCTAACCTCATTTGGCACTGTTTTGCATTACCATCGGTAAAAGATTTGTAAAATTGTCCATTGTCATAGCCCTTATGCGGTGTATTTATGGAATCATTTCGAGTGGCCTTGAAGATAAGTCATGTCGTTCTAAAGTGGTATTGTATAGGATATTGACGTCACATTGACGGCTTCACTTGGAGATGTGCAGCATTGCACGAAAGTGAAGATATCTAGCGGATTTCTGACCATTGCCTCAAATACTAAAATTCTGATCGCAACTAGAATTCTTTTAGAGAAAAAAATATCTGCATATTTATTTCGAACATATAATTGGTCAGCAACACCTTCAAATTTGATTTAAATGGATCCTTTGATAAAGAAGTTTTAAAACATTTGTTTTTGTGCTATTCGAATTTGCAGTGAGGCAAATCGTTGGTTCGAATAGTACTTCTTGGTTGCTGAGTCAAGTCAAAGCACTTTTGTTACTTATGTAAATCAAATCGTTAAGTGAACTTTGTCACTTAGTGATAAATTGTTTAAAGCGTCTTGAAAAAACTTTCAGGAAGCGTAACATAGATAAACAAATATTGATAAACAACAATTTGGAGCCTGAGGAAGCAATGGAATCAATAAAAGTGGTTGTAATGATAAGTACGATGCGAGTTTAGAAATTCCTTATTTAGTTAATTTACGTCATTGTAAAGTAATAATTAATGCACATAAAAGGTACCAGGAAAACATGCTAGAGGATTGGTCGTAAGCAGTATCTCGTCGCATTGCAAAGAAAACCTCGTAACTGCAGCTTGTTTTAAGCTGCAGTTACGAGGTTTTCGTTAAAAAGCAGTGATGTGCAAAGTTGCAATTTCGTCACCTTAGAATAGAAAGGTTCTATCTAACATTTTGGTCAAAATTGAGATTTTTACATTTTTAAAGAGGGTATCAACCAATGCAGCTTCTGTGTAAAAATCAGATCAATCTGAACATAAACGACGAAGATATTCAACAAAATGTAAAGGTTCTATCTACCTATCTCAGTATGTGTTGGAGGAGAAAGGTTCTAAGTGTATACCAATTTGTAGAGAAAGGACATATTTGACACATGAATCCTTTCTATTCAAAGAAATTATGTTCAAATTTAGGATATTATGACTTTGAAAGGTTCTATATGACAAATAGAACCTTTCATTGCTATTAAAATAGTCTCTTCATGAAACATAATGCCCTCTTATCAGTGATAAAAAATATTTACTGGCTAAAATTTCACACCTTGTTGGAAAACAATTAACTTGTTACAGTAAACACTCATACTAATTAGTTTTATGGACCTGGAGAAAACTTGTGAAAGTGAATGAAGATGGGAATTGCTTTATAGCTGCAGTTGCTGCATGTAGTGAGGATTATACATTTGGTGACTTGACAGAGTTCAGACAATCTTTATGTGATTCTAATGCTCCAGAAAAATGAAAACTATCCAGTTTATGGCTTTTGATTCAGACAGTTGTAATCAACGAGAAATCTTCGTAAAAGAAGTGAATTATTTGCGACAACGTGGACAATGTAACACTTATTTTGCAGATTGTTTGCCCTTAGCAATTGCTAATAAATTTGAATAGAATAGGGCGAATTTACTCAAGCTCTGCCAGTTCTACTATCATAAATATTAAGCCAAGTTTCTAGTCTGAGAGTGAATCATACCAACTTATTGAAGTGGCGCATTTATAACTATAAGGCAGTAAGAACATTATGAAGGCACTGAATCTATCACACAAAAGATTCAAACAAATTCCTACATAAACAGACAAAGAAGTTTCTCATCACCGGGAAAGAATGATGGCACAAATACCCCCAGAAACCCCAATTACAACCCCACCCAAAAGGGCGGACTATGAAACTCCAGTTAAGAAATCATCCAGGAAAGGGTACAGAATGAGCGTCAGTGGAAGTCATCTATGCGTAAGCGAAAGAAAAATGAGGGAAAATCGTATGTGTGACAATCTGCCAAGATAGTAAAGGAAAAAAGTACAACCACGGAATTGTCAAAAATGCAGATTCAAATGCAGCCAGCACGTGAGCGAGATTGGATGGAAGAAGATATTTGATGTGTAGTATTCACTCCTGAACTTTGAAAGGCAGCAGTGTTTCATATGCAACGTTGTTACCCAAAGTACTCCGATACGCAAGAAAACTGGTAAAAAGCAAAAGTCTCTACAATATCATTTACCAGTCAACAATGAAAATGTAAGAGTAAGTAACTAACTTTTTTAGAAAGACTTTCGACATGTACGTTATACACTTCCACGAAAACTACATGGAACATTTTAAGGCGAGGATAGAATGGGACGAAACCGACCTGGCAATAAAATTGATGAAGAAACAATTTATTTTGTAAGTAAGAACATTAACAGTTTCCCAAGGATGGAGTCGCATTATTCAATGAGTGAGGTACAAAGAAAGAATATTTGGCCCACGATCTAAACATAAACTTTACAGAGACCGGTGTAGACACAAAGGAATAGCCCCTGTATAGGAGGACAAATACAGATCAGTTTTCTGTGAGAAGTTCAATACTTTTTAAACCTAAGAAAGATCACTGTTCTACATGTGCAAAGTATCAATGCCATCACATGACATGGATGACATACAGGATGAATATGACAAACATCAGGCAAGTAAAAGCCAGGCCCGGGAAGAAAAAGAAAAAAAAATAAACGAAAAGCAAAACTTGATTTAAAATATTGTGTTGCTACTTTTGATTTACAGGCGTTTTGACAACACCCAGTTCCCTAGTTAGTGGACTATACTATATATTGCTATAATCTTACAGTATGGAACGCCGGCACTGTCTTATGATGACTTCCACATGCATTCATATGGCTATTTGTCTTTATATGTAGTGGAAACTACTTTATATGTAGTGCAAACAACTTTATATGATGTGCAAACACCTTTATATGTTGTGCAAACACCTTTATATGTTGTGCATTTTTCTTTATATGATGTGCATTTTTCTTTATATGTAGTGGAAACACCTTTATATGTAGTGGAAACGCCTTTATATGTAGTGGAAACATCTTTATATGGTGTACATTTTTCGTTATATGTAGTAGAAACGTTTTATATGTAGTGGAAACATCTTTATATTTAGTGGAAACATCATTATATGCAGTGGAAACATCTTTATATGTAGTGCAAATACCTTTATATGTGGTGCAAATACCATTATATGTAGTGCAAACTACTTTATATGTGGTGTATTGTTCTTTATATGTAGTGCAAACTACTTTATATGTTGTCCAAACACCTTTATATGTTGTGCAAATTACTTTATATGTTGTGCAAACATCTTTTTATGTTGTGGACACACCTTTATATGTAGTGGAAACATCTTTATATGTAGTGGAAATATCTTTATATGTAGTGGACACACCTTTATATGTAGTGGAAACAACTTTATATGTAGTGGACTTTTCTTTATGTTATGAGGATAATTCTGCATTGGATATTTTTACCGAGCACCGTTTCATTAAGCCGGAAACTTTAGACCAGCGCTACAGATAAGAGGGATTGATGGCTTTTCAAAATGAAATATTTCACTCATTGGTAATCACATCCTAAGTTAATGGTACTCATTTGACTCGTATCATCGAGACGATTCAAATGAGTACTCACAACATAGGGTTTAGATTTAGAATAAAAATTGAAGAAAGTCTTCTACCCCTCTTATCTGTTGCTCTGCTTCCGTCTATCGTCATTATGGTCTGGTCTAAAGAGTCCCTGGGGGATTTTACCATCAGGCGATTTGAACTCAAATATTCTCATGTTCCCGATCAGGAATTTGTTCGTTTTGCATTGATTACATCCAATTTCACCTGAACTTTTTCTTTTTAAATTGCGAGCATTTACATTGGATCACGGCCAAAACAATAAGATCTGATTCTTAATCATGTGGAGAAAATTGACCTGTTGACTTGACCCCACATTATCACTCTATTACCAGGTCATGTACAATAACTTTTATTCTGGGGTTGTAAGAGCGGTACCCTGTAAGAGTGCATGAACAAGTTCTTATCTTAAAATTGGAAAATGCTGAGGAGGTTTGCAAATTTAATTGCCTTTAAAATATATATTTAAACATGAACGACAACAATTTTCCTGTAGATGTTGGTCACTTGGAGACATTTCACTACAAAGAAAAAGTTTGATTAAGGTTGCAAAGTCTATTAAAGGTCCACATCTATTGCATCAAATACGGAATCTACCCTCTTCTAACAACAATGTGTGCAAAACTTTTTGTATTCAAACTCTACTCTTTCTCATCAGATTGTAATTACAACACATTCCAAATTATCAGATATAACCATGCATATAGGGCATTTTCTTCATTTCCTACAATGTTTTCAACCCAAAAAGAAAACAAGAGGACCATGATGGTCCTTTATCGCTCACTTGAACCAAAATTATATGAGCCTTAGTTTTGTTCAATTCAATTAATATTTATGACTTTAAGACTGAAAAAAATATGGCCAATAACATTTTGTCAGGTTTAGTCTTGATTAGTCACATTTTAGGTTGTAAGAGTAATATTTGAAGAGCAGATAACTTAGCAAATTCTATTCTGATTACTCTGAAATTCAAATTACTCCAAGATCTTATCGTAATCAATACCAAATCTAAAATACGTCTTGAATGTCCATTAGATGTGGTTGTTAGAGTCAAAACAGCAATTTTGTCAGAATCCAGGGCATATGAATGACAACTTTTTCATTCGATTGAAGCAAAATTCAAACTCATGCTAGGTCTTATAATCAGCAAATTGTGTCCAAGTTTTGTCTCAATTCATCAATAATTGTAGATTCTAGAGTGTAAACAAGGTCAAAAACAGCCAAAACGGTAATTTTCTAAAATTAAAGGGCACATAACTCTCCTCTTTCTGATCCAATCAGACCGAAAATCAAGCTCATTCGAGATTTTTTGGTCTCCAACATTGTGTCCTAGTTTTGTCTTGATTGATAAATAATTGTAGATTCTAGAGTGTAAACAACGTCAGAAACAGTCGAAAAATATAATTTTGTCCAATTCAAGGGCATATAACTCTGGAATTTATTACCTGATCATACCATAGATCAAACTTATATGAGATCTTATAGTCTCTAACATTGTGTCAAAGATATGCCTTGATTGCTCATTAATTGTAGATTCTAGAGGGTAAACAAAGTCGAAAACAGTAAACAAGAGGCCCAGGAGGGCCTGAATCGCTCCACTGGCTAAAGTGGAATAATTATCCCATGATTTATTGTAAGCCTTACACAGCCAAATCTTGAAATTTGTGAATAAATTTTGAAGAGAGACTCAAAGAACATTCTTGCAAAGTCTGGTTCAAATTGGCCTTATGGTTGATTTTTTTTTTAAAGAATTTTCTTATGATGTCTCTAAGTCTGATAAGCCCCTTTCTCCCTGCCACTGCCACATTTTTTGACCAATGGAAAAATTTGTGAACAAATTTTAAAAAGACTGACTCAAGGCACATTCCTGCAAAGTTTGGTTCAATTTGGCAAACTGGTTGATTTTTAAAGAAGTATCTTATGATTTCTCTAAGTCTGATAAGCCCCTTCCTCCCTGCCACGCCCACTTTTTTTGACAAATGTAAAAAATTGTGAATAAATTTTGAAAAGAAAGACTCAAAGAACATTCCTGCAAAGTCTGGTTCAAATTGGCCTAATAGTTGATTTTTAAAGAATTTTCTTATGATTTCTTTAAGTCTGCTAAGCCCCTTTCTCCCTGCCACGGCCTTTTTTTTACAAATGAAAAAATTTGTGAATAAATTTTGAAAAGAATGACTCAAGGCACAATTCTGCCATATTTGGTTCAAATTGGCCCAATGATTGATTTTTAAAGAATTTTCTTATGATTTCTCTAAGTCTGATAAGCCCCGCCCTGCCACGCCCACATTTTTTGACGAATAAAAATTCGCGAACAAGTTTTGAAAAGGGTCACTCAAGGAACATTCCTGCCAAGTTTGGTCAAAATTTGCCCACTTGTATAAGAGGAGAAGATGTTTAAAGAAAAAGTTAACGGACGGACGCACGCACGGACAGACGCACGGACGCACGACGGACACAACGCCATGACAATAGCTCGCTGGCCTTCGGCCAGTGGAGCTAAAAACGGCAATTTTGTCAAATTCAATGGCAAATAACTCTCAACTTTCTGATCAGATCCAACTGAAAATCCGAAAGTCTAAGATCTTATAGTTTCCAACATTGTGTCCAAGTTTTGTCTTGATTGATTGATAAATGTAGATTCAAGAGTGTAAACAAGGTCTAAATAGCCGAAACCGCAATTTTGTCAAATTCAAGGGCAAATAATTCTCGACTTTCTGATCAGATCAGACTGAAAATCCAATTCATCCGAGATATTATGGTCTCCAACATTATGTCCAAGTTTTGTCTTGATTGGTCAATAATTGTAGATGCTAGAGTGTAAACAAAGCTAAACACAGCATTTCTTGATATTCAAGGGCACATAACTCCGCACATTCTGGTCTGATCAGGCCCATAATAGTACATGTCCGAGAACTTATGATCATACTTGTTTTGGCCAGGTTTGATCAAGATTGCATAATTTTTGTGGATGTTAGAGTGTAAACGCCCCAATTGTTGACGGACAGACGCCGGACAGAAAGTGACCACAATAACTCACCTCGATCACTTCGTGCTCAGGCGAGCTAAAAGACTCATTCGAAATTGTCGACAGCTATAACATTTTTAAATCTAGACCAGTTTAAATTTTTGCCGTTTGATAATGGGCTAACTGTTTATTCTATTCATACACAATTTGGTAACATCAAAACTGTTTTTTGAAACAATGTCAAATACAATACTAAATTGTCGTGAATTTCATAGTAATACCCAATGGGAAACCATTGTATCTGTTTGATACAATACTTTTCAATTAATGATTTAGGGGTCGTCGTCATTTCTTGAATACATTCTTTAAATGTTTGTATGCTCGACAATACATGCCCATCTACGAAGAAAAGGAGAGTATAATGATATCCGTTTGCTTCTCGTTCTTCAATATTTTCTAAAGGTTTATGGGTAGGGTCACCAAAACAAAATAGTTTTTGGGAAAAGATGGTTAAGAGACAAACTAAGTTACATGTATATATGCTTTTACAATTTAAATATACATGTAAATGCTTTTAACCCTTTCCCAAACAAGACCTGCTTTTGACGCCCGTAATTAAAAAGGCTTGGCAAAAAGAAAAAAATGCTAATATAAATCAGCTTTTTCTCCTTTTGCCTCAATATTTTCTGAGATATTTTGTATGTAAATCCCATCTTATCAATACCCATTCTGTTGTCCTTAGCAGCTTTCCGTTTGGAAGGCAGTAAAAAAAATTGTTTGGAAAGGGTCAATCAACATTTTCCACACCCCCTTAAGTAAGTCAAAAAGGCATCACTATTTAAAGGACTTCAACTAAGTCTGAATTTCTTTATTCAATACAGACATGGAAGGATGAAAAACACATTTTCCAAGCAGGATAAAATAAAATCTCCAATTTCAGCCAAGCTCAGACAAGAAGACCAGAGCATGCATCTTATCAGACTCAAAACAAAATTTATTGCACATGACCTGGTAATGGGGTGATAATGAGGGGTCAAACTGAGTCTAGGAACGGGTCAATTTGTTCCACATGACTGAGAATCAGGGGCCGGTTTCATCAAAAACGTCCTAGGACATGACTTAAAAAGTGTCCTGAGACCTTTTGCAGGACGTTCGTAAGTCAATTTCATCAAAATGTTCTAAGCAGTTCCTACGACTTAAATTTGCGTTTCATCAAAATATGTCCTACTTTACTTATGCTCGATAAAAAGGCCCCAGAAAATCACGTGCAGTCCTAATTTTAGCTAAATTTTGTCATTGTACTGTATAGAAACGTTCAAAACGTCAAAGAAAAACGAAAATTCAACACTTGGGATTTGAGCACTGTTTGACAAGGGGAAAATCGTTTCTGCTAGCGAAATTATCTATTAGCGGAAAAAATTAAGGAAGCGTCGTGCAATATTTTAGAAATTAATCCTACTCCCCAAAACAAAATAATTCTGCAAAAAAAGTCCATACACTAGGGAAGTCAGAATGGAAAGATATGTAAGACCTACTCCCGGACAAAACATGATTGGAAAATGATTTTTACTTTTTATGACAGATTATGTTTTTGTTCAATATAATAATGCCATTTTTCTTGTAAATGAAATTTGAGAAAGCAAACAGCTTTTTTTGTTGTAGTCGCTTTTGACGTTTTAACATCTTCCAGAAAATTTATTAATTCGGTAAACCTGTACGGCATTTTATTAGCTCACCTGAGCACAAAGTGCTCAAGGTGAGCTATTGTGGTCGCTCACCGTCCGTCGTCCGTCCGTCTGTCCGTCTGTCCGTCTGTCCGTCCGTCCGTTCACAATTTCTGTAAACATCTTCTTCTCCTGAACCATTGGGCCAATTTTGACCAAACTTGGCAGGAATGTTCCTTAAGTGACCCTTTTCAAAACTTGTTCGCAAATTTTTGATTCGTCAAAAAATGTGGGCGTGGCAGGGCGGGGCTTATCGGACTGAGAAATCCTAAGAAAATTCTTTAAAAATCAACCATTGGGTCAATTTGAAGCAAACTTTGCAGGATTGTTCCTTGAGCGACTCTTTTCAAAATTTATTCTCAAAGTTTTAAATTCGTCAAAAAATGTGGGCGTGGCAGGGCGGTGCTTATCGAACTTATTAAGGGAAATAATGAATAGAAAACTTTTGCAAGTTGTAGTCTTAAAGTTGTCTCCCTTGGTCCGTATTATTTGACTTGGATTTTATCTTTACACCTGATCTAGTCTTGGGCCAGCTTAAATAAACAAACTGAGATAAAGAGCTCTGTTTTGTTTACTTTTCTTCAGATAATCAGACAAGATTCACTATTAAACCATGATAAAGCAATTCAACAGTAATCTTCTGTTTAATAGTGAATCTATTATACTTCTATTTTGCAACTAACATCCTCTTTAGCTCTTTACCAAATTACTGTAAAATTTATTATTTTGTAATGAAAAAGGGCCCTATGTTGTTGATTCTTGGGGGTTAAGAGTTCTATCTTGAACATTTGGAAAACCTTTTCATCTCAAAACAGTTAGCTATGTATTGAGCAAGATACAGTTACAGTATTTTTGTCTTCAAATCTTGTGAGAAAAGCATAAAACGGGTTTCCATATCTTTGTTTCTCATTGATATCACGGAAAAGGGGCCTAATTGACAAAATCCTTCTTAGCACTCTACAGGCTACAATTTTGGCACAATGTTCATGAAACTTGGTCAGAATGTTTGTCTAGTCACAAAAATAGACCCTATAGAAAATTGGAAAGTTCCCTTGGATATCACGGGAAAAGGGGCCTTAATGACAATATCCTTGTTAGCACCTTAAGAGGCCACAATTTTGGCCTAATCTTGAAACTTGATCAGAATATTTGTCTTGTCACAAGAATGAAGCTTATCAACAATCAGAATAATCCATTTTGATATCACGGGAAAAGGGACCTTAATGACAAAATCCTTGTTAGGCACTTTAGAGGCGACAATTTTGGCCCAATCTTCATGAATCTTCATCAGAATGTATGTTTAGTCACAAGGATAAAGCCTATTGAAAACTGGAATGTTCCAGATGATATCATGGGAAAATGAGCCTCAATGACACCTTGTAAGCACTTAAGATGCAATAATTTTTGTCTAATCTTCATGAAACTTGTGATCAGAAAGTTTGTCTAGTCACAACGATTAACTCTGAGGAAAATAGGAATGTTCCATGGGATAGCATGTGAAAAGGGGCCTTAATGACTATCCTTAATAGGGCTATTGAGACCATATTTTTGGCTAAATTTTCATGATTGTTTGTCTAGTCACAAGGATGAAGTCTATTGACAATGGGAATATTTCGTTGGATATCATGGGATAAGGGGTCATAAAGACAAAATCCTTGTTACTATGTTAGCAATGTAGAGGCTACAATTTATGTCCAATTGTCATGAAACATGTTCAGAATATTTGTCTAGATGAGGCCTATTGTAAATGGGAATGGTCTTTTGGATATCATGGGAAAATGTGCAATCATTTCTCACCTTTTGACATCTCAGTTCAGGTGAGCGATATAGGACCATCATGGTCCTCTTGTTATGCTGAAAGTGGACTCTACAGGGACTAAAATAATAAAATTAGCAATATAATCAGTATTTGTTAATGGCTAGATTGATGATGTTGAATACGTTGTCATTGTCCATCCTCAGACAAACGTCATCCCAAGTCTCTAACGTTCCGTGGGAAAATAAAAGTGCCAATGATAGAACCTGTATACGATTCAAGACAATTTTAGATTGGGTCAATTTGAAAACTAAAGCAAGCGACAAAATGTTAATAAATAATAATAAAGAATAAATTTCTTTTGGTTTTAAAAGCTGAGTTATGCAAAATTAATACATTTACATGCCACGGAAATTTTGAGTGTAAGCAACTTCTGTTTGTGTCAAGTACATGAATTTCTAACCTGTTTGTTTCATATTAAACTAATCCAGCTAGCATTTAAATTGACAAGTCTGGGATTCTAACTTTTAGCAGTAAGGGCCTATACTTGAATTGGAGCATCATCAAGTGTCAAAGACTTACATAAAAAAGCACCAAGGATCATTCATTTTCATCTTTTTGTCCTATTTCTATACACGATTGAATGTCCATCATCAGACGTTGAATTACGACTTAACAGAAGTAATATTTCTCATTCATCTAAACAACAGAAAAAGACTCATATTTACGTACAATATTCGTTTTGTATAATTATATCGCTTGGCAATGTGTGCCCTTGTTCACACTCATATAAAGTGATCCCAGTCTCTGACAAAATGGATGCTGATGGAGATTGTACATAATCATAGTACAAAACATTTTTAAATAAATGAGAAAATGTAGCATTTTCTTCTTTTCTCCCTATGTTGTTGAATGTGTCTTCATGCATCTAGAACGTCACAAGGAAGTCTAATTTGACATAACGTTAAAGAGTTGGTGGGTTCGAAGTGGCGTAATGGATGTTTTAATCAAGTGATTTATTCTATTTGTAGCTGAATATCCATATGCCTTGTATATTTCCATGTCGTTTCAGTCTTTGACCATCAGCCTCCGATTCCAAAAGAAATTGTAAAGCTGTTGCGAGTTATCAAATGTAGACCATTTAAGACAAGATTTAAGTCAAAAAGTCGGATTTAAGTCGTCGAAAAATTGGTCTTAAATTTAAGTCAAAAAGTAGGAACTTCCTAAGTTTTGAGACTTTGATGAAACGCGACTTACGACTTAAATCTATTTAGGACGTTTTTTAAGTCAAAAATACGTCTTAAATGGTTTGATGAAACAGGCCCCTGATCTGATTGTTTTGGCCGTGATGGCTCTAGAACTGTTTTATCGTTCTGGTTGTTTATAAAATGGTGAAGAAATGAACGTGGAAAGTTTTAAAACTTCATTTTTTTCTATTTTTTCAAGATATCTTGTTCAAAATACTACTGTACATTTAATAAAAAGAGCAGAAAAAAAGGAAAATGATTATTTATGTATGCCTTTTTCGTTTGTAAATATTTCTTGAATGTCCATAATACCGACTAGCCATCTAAAATCATAACAATTTAAATGGTACTCATGCTAATTCCTGACCGGGAGAATGAGAATATTTGTGTGTGTGTTGTTTTGATTGTTCAAATCGCCTGATGGTAAAATTCCCCGGGGCCTCTTAGACCAGATCATACTGACAATAGTTGGGAGCAGTGCAGCAGAAAAGAGAGGTTTAAGACATTCTAAAACAAATATTTCAAATCTAAACCCCATGCTGTGGGTACTCGTTTGAATTGTCTCGATGAGTCAATTAAAATGTGTACCCAAAACATCGGATTTGATTATCAATTAGTAAAATATTCCATTTTAAAAGCTATCACTCCCTGTTATCTGTAGCTCTGGTCGAAAGTTTCCGGCTTAATGAAACGGTGCTCGGTAAAAATATCCAATGCAGAATTATCCTCATAACATAAAGAAAAGTCCACTACATATAAAGTTGTTTCCACTACATATAAAGGTGTGTCCACTACATATAAAGATATTTCCACTACATATAAAGATGTTTCCACTACATATAAAGGTGTGTCCACAACATAAAAATATGTTTGCACAACATATAAAGTAATTTGCACAACATATAAAGGTGTTTGGACAACATATAAAGTAGTTTGCACTACATATAAAGAACAATACACCACATATAAAGTAGTTTGCACTACATATAATGGTATTTGCACCACATATAAAGATGTTTCCACTACATATAATGATGGTTCCACTAAATATAAAGATGTTTCCACTACATATAAAGACGTTTCTACTACGTATAACGAAAAATGTACATCATATAAATATGTTTCCACTACATATAAAGGCGTTCCCACTACATATAAATGTGTTTCCACTACATATAAAGAAAAATGCACATCATATAAAGGAAAATGCACAACATATAAAGGTGTTTGCACAACATATAAAGGTGTTTGCACATCATATAAAGTTGTTTGCACTACATATAAAGTAGTTTCCACTACATATAAAGACAAATAGCCATATGAATGCATGTGGAAGTCATCATAAGACAGTGCCGGCGTTCCATATTACAGTGTACATATCGTATGACAAACAGGCATTTTATCATTAATTTTTTGGGAGGAAACACATGGAAAAGAGGCTCGTGTGAGATAGCCACTTGCCTTTTGAAGAGTTCTCAATCATTTTGTCGGTCAGGGGGTGTTGAAGAAACAAATATGTAGCTGCGTCATACCTGTACTATGTATCTTAATTACCTCAGTTAAAGGCAATAAACCATAATTTTTTTTTCAATCTGGTTTTAGTCAGATGGAATGCGACTTTGTCCATTCTACAATCGAACAAGCAAAGTAATTTACATCCATCTGTGTCCCTTCACACTGGAGCACATTCATCAAAATGGCTAAGAGGAAAAGTTCATACATTGCAGTCTCATCAAAAGTTGACCATGTAAACCTCTTGTTACAAAACATCATCTTAATTTACACACTACAACTTTGTAGAATTAATTGGTTGAATATCATATTGATTCGCATTAAAAGAGAAGAACCGAAAAACTGTTGATCAATTATTCCTTTCATGAAAATAGTTTCATGAAAGTGAATACTGTGCATTGAGAAACAAGGAAGAAATGTCAAGTCAACACATGGCCGATAAATGACTCGGAAAAAGAACAAATTCTATCTCACGCGCTTGCAAGTTTCAGAACAAAAGAAACAAGATGTGTTTGAGAAACACGAATGCCCGCGAAAGTGCCATTTCTTCTAAAATGTTAAGTTTTCATGTATATGGTTGGTAAGGGTTAACGTATGACATTGAGAAAGTTTATATTGCGTGTAACAGATAGATATTATTAAAAGAAAGTTACATACCAAATTTGAGGTTTGTATGTCAAATACTTTTTGAGAAAAGGCAAATGTTAAGTTTTCGTACAGACAGACGAACGGACGGACAGACGGACACGAGTAAAACATTATGCCCCCGATTTTTTGATACCGGGGCATAAAAAGACTTACATTTCGGTAAAAAATGAAGTCATACCAACCGACTTCCATTCATATTATAATAATCTTCAAACTGCTAGAAATTGCTAAGACAAAATACCAAATGGCTCAAAGATAAAGACTTGGATATATTTTTATCGTACAATGAGCTTTTCTCCTATGAAAGTAAGAATATCAAATATGTGTATAGACCATGAACTAACGGTTGATCAATATGCAATGATGCTTTAATATTTGCGCAAAAATGTCCATTTTTGTACCTCAGTTTGTGAAAATACAGCCATATAAAATGTTTTATATATAATGTATTTACTTAATTTGTTGGTATCAAAAGGATCTATTTGTCACATATAACCCAAAACCAGCATTTATCAGCAAAGTGAGTTCAAGTAAAAAGGTTTTATGTGACACATAGAACCTTTCTATTTATACCAATGTGTCCTTGCTATTACAAACTTAGTTGGAAGTGAAAGGGCCTATCTACATTATTGATGATATTGATCAAAGTATTGATCCTAATCAATTAGAACATATAGAAAATTAAACATTAGATACAAATACATAATCAGTGTAAATGTTGTTTTTGTGTATTAATTTCCTGATTTATACCAGAACTTTAAACCTTTAAACGCGATTTTCTCAAAACTATCAAAATGTTACATAGAACCTTTCTATTCTAAGGTGACGATTTCTACCAACAAGAATATTTTTCCTACCAACGTTGCTTCTAAGGTTAAACCTTATCATATACGCCTTATTTCAAAATAATTGAAATAAAACGATTTTTCAATGATCGAATAACTTCCGTAAGTAGGTCCTTTTTTATTTAAAAGTACAAGATACGTTTTTGCATCTTAGAAGCACTGAAACAATGTGCCAGCTACCAACGCCAACCCCAGCATAACGGAAAGTACCGATGGTTTATGATTTGGAACTTGACATTCTGCAAAAATGTAAAAGGAATTAACAAAATGTAAAAGGAATTAACGTATACAACCAACCCATCATTAGCACTGAAGGGCCAGAGGCAAAATTTTAAAAGTTCTATTAATCCCAAACTGTGTTACATTTCCATTCCAACAAACATAAGCATTTTGAATGGCTTAGAATTTTGAATTAAAGGGGGAATAACACTTAACATCTTGCAAATTTTCCGAAAACTTCGTACAAAATAAATATGTATTATGAAAATATGGCCTTTAAATTGCATCTATGCCAAATCTTAGCTTTCTATCTTGTGTATTGGCTAGGATGTCGACGGATTTAAAACCCCATATGTTCCATTATTGTAAATATTATCCCCGGGACAACAAATCATGGGGGTTTAAATCCGTCGACATCTAAGCCAATACACAAGGTAGAAAGCTAAGATTTGGCATATATGCAATTTAAAGTCCATATTTTAATAATATATATTTATTTTTTTGTACGAAGTTCTCGGAAAATTTGCAAGATGTTTAATGTTATTCCCCCTTTAAGGCATACTTATAGAATTATTTTTACAAAAATGTTCAAAATTACCTCCCTTGTATATGAATATAGAGTAAAATAATATTTGTAAATTATTTTCTTCTTGAAGCATAATCTTGAAATCCGACACGGTGAATCATCTTATGTGAAGTGTATTTACAAGTGTGTGTAATTTTATGCATTTCGTATGGCTAGAAAGTGGGGGTTTTATTTTTATTATGGGTCATATAACTTAAATCTAAACGTGGGCGATCTCTAAAAATGTCACATGAATTAATTGCATGTTAATTTCTAAAGAAATAAGTGTCCTAGTGGCATGTTAATTTCCTTTGGCATCATTTTCCGGCACCCATGCGATAAATTGATTGGTTAATTGAAATTGATTCGGATTGGCAGTAGTTAACTAGTACGCGGATGCCGATATTTCGGACAAGGGAGTGCAAAACTAGTTTAAGTGTTTTACTTTTTTGAATGCAGTTAGAACAGTATGACAGTGAAGAATCGAAATCCTGAGATAGCAAAATAAAGTTGCTTTTCAACAAAATCCTCGTAACTGCAGCTTGTGTCAAGCTGCAGTTACGAGATTTTTGTTGAAAAGCGACGATAATCGTTTTCAGGAGACAAGACCAAAACAAGAAGGTAGTTTGTCAGATGAGCTACACTGACATTTGACATTTTCGACATCACAAGTCAGTCATATTTGATCTGAATTATTTAGTAAGCTTCACTTCACAGATTCCGGGACGAAATACTGTGTTATACAATGATTACAGTATTAGATACCATTCACAGGAGATCTAACACATAAATACAATGGATCTGTAGTACTGAAGTATTCTTGTGGAAAACTTGGACCTAAAACGATCACCATGAAAATCTTGAAAATGTTTTTTTGCAAATATGAAGGCATTGTCCTCGCTTTTCATTGTGTTTGAACATGTTTTTTAACTAAATTAGATTTATGAATTTCAAATACGGAAAAATGCCCTATGTTGGTAACATTGTTTGCTTCCATGTAATTTGAAATCAATTTGGAGCTTTCTACAGACAAATCGTGAAAATTCGGAAAGTTACAACCGCGATCAATGTTGTCTTATATTTCCATATTGTTTCAAAGAATACTGAAATTCTTCACTCTTTCTACTGGCTATTGTCATGAGTACATGTATCATGTAATAATGTAATACTATAACTAAACCATGACCTCTGGACAGACGAGTCAAACTGAACAGGTAAACCAGGTATGTAAACGTCGTGTTTTAAAGAAGGCGTTTACCGTTAGATGTAATCAAAACACCCCTCTCACGTAGGACAGTCAATACACTTGAGTCTGAATGTTGATGGTACCACTATAATGATAATTTTGCTAGGTGTCCCTGCATGTACATGTAAGTGTGTTCCAGAATAAATATTGAAGTTAGATATATAGACAAATACACATATACTGTATGCACATACGCACAGAAGGGCAGACCAGACTATTATATAAAATCTGGGAAAGAGTAAATTTAATTTGTGGAACAAAACGTCTTCCTTACATCTTCCCAAAAGGAACTGACAGAGAGTCATTATGCGTTTCCAGATTACGGTTCAAATCCATTTACAAACACTGGTGGTGAACTCGGCCAAAGCGAGGGACGTTTTTCGCTACAACATAGTACAGATATTTTGCGTTTAAATGGGAGTTTAAAGATCTAATTGGATAGTTTTTCTAATAACAATGAATTTGTTCTAAAAATAGACCGAATTAACCGATATGTATTGACAAACCGTCTGTGTTGTTATAAAATCTCGTAACTACGGCTTTATCGAAGCCGTATTTACGATATTTTATAACAGAACCGACGGAATACTATGATCGCGAAAAAACGTCACACGCTTTGGCCGAGTTCACCACCAGTGACAAATTATTGTGCAGGTACATAGAAATTTGTTGTCTCGTGGGAAAGACACAATGCAATATCATGCGTATCAAAAATACATTGTGTTCACAGCCTTCGATTTTACCTCGTAAAAATGTTAACTCTTACTTATTTACCCTTTCCAAGATTTTTACATAAATCAGACTACTCTTATCTGAAATCTGCTATCCAAGACGACACAAGGGGTGGTGATAAATATAGGAATTAATGCCAAATTATGCACAAAAACGCATAGAAAATATGAAATAAAACTGAAAGGAAAACATTTGGTCAGAGGTATTTTCGGTTTTTGTCTAGATCTTTTAGGCTGTGTTGAATCCATGTCTCGTCTGGAAAGAGTGTAAACGACGAGACGTACAAATTTACACCAATTTTACATCCGTAATAAAAGTAAATTGTTGTGCACCCCAACTATGAATGGATGAGATTTCATAACAAGCAACCCTTTAGCATGATGATCACTTACATGTACACATAATTCTTATAAACTTTTTGTTATGTATCTTATAAATGGGTACAAAGACAGCAATTGAACGGTCGAAAAAGGGACATCTGAATATTGAAGACTGCAACGGTGAAAACACGGTACATAATCACGTGACTCAGGCTTTCCGATAATCTTCAATACCTTTTTAATACTGGACCAATTTGAATTCGGTTTGAAGCAGAGAATGTGGGAAAATGCCAGAATTAAGCTGGACGTGTTGATTTTTTGAAAAATCAACCGATAAAAAAGTTATTGAAGATAAACCAAAATTTTGGTTTATCTTCAATAACTTTTTTATCAGTTGATTTTTCAAAAATCAACCACGTCCATCTAATGTGTGACGTCTGTCCACATTCTCTGCTTCAACCCGAATTCAAATCGGTCGCATATTAACAAAATTATTGAAGATTTTCTGAAAATATTGTATCACGTGATTATCCACAGTGGTAAAGTAGAGGGAACATGGGGCAAGTGCAAGGTGACCAATCAGAAGTATTTGTACTTGGTCTTATCTGTTTATATTCTAGTAAAGATATCAATAATAATGGAGTTTAAAGTTTGGGATAGCAAAGTACGTCTGCGGTGTGACTGCATGGACCTCGAAGGCTGACCAGGGTTGATATTTTCTGCAATTCTGAGAACCTTATATACCCGGTACGTGTATACACAAAATAACTATAAGCAAACAGACATTTTTTA
Organism: Fragum sueziense; assembly: GCA_963680895.1. NCBI lineage: Eukaryota > Metazoa > Mollusca > Bivalvia > Cardiida > Cardiidae > Fragum > Fragum sueziense. The sequence goes on along the minus strand of OY804604.1, from coordinate 871,915 downwards.
TGATCCGTACTCAGTTCTTCACAAAAGCGCATTTTTCAATTGAATAAAATGCAAAAATGAGAATGGTTCATGACCAAACCGGTTATGAGTTAAAGACGTTTCACAATTTAGACGTTACTTGCTTCAACGCTACGTTAAATAATGGTCATGTCGAAGCAAACTATACCCACTTTCTCCCAAACCGTCGCGCAAATTTCGAGAATATGTGAAAATCATGCAAATTGAGAAAATAATAAAATTACCAAAAATTTACCATCGTCTATTTTTATCAAGATAAATTCGACAAAAATTACTGGAAATTTACCACCCACTGTCTTCAAACAATTTTCAATTTTAACCCTTTTTCCAAACACGACCTCGTTTTGACTCACCTTATAAGAAAGACTTCGGAAAACATTGAGGCAAAAGGAGAACATGCTGATAACCAGCATTTTCTCCTATTGCCTCATTATTTTCTGTGCTGTATTGTGCAGCAGTTCTATCTTTATCACAATCCGTTTTATTTTACTTTATCGCATGTAGCCGCTTTCAAATGGTACCGAATTACTTTTTTGTCGTTTGAGAAAAGGTTAAGAGATTATTTACAGAACTATTTCTTCATAACTTTGACGGGGATTTTTCCCAGTTTGTTTAACCCTTAGTAGATAGCGTTTTTTACGACGAAATAATTGAGTATTTTTCAAGGGGTGCATAGATCCACAAACTTTTTTATACGTGAAATCACTACAACGTTAACTTATTCTGCCTTTCACTTTACATACGAGTCAGAATATGGAAAAGAGGGTGGGAATAGCATTCGATACTTCCGTGTTTCCAGATACATTATTAATATTTCAATTTCAATTCTTTAATGAAAATACTGCATTAAACAGTAATATCATACATTGCACAATATGTCACAAATAATAATAATAATTTAGGTATAAACATTTTTACCATTCTTGATAATTATGTTTCTTTTTTACAGTCTGATCAGGGCCTTTAATGTACCGATACACATGCTAAAGGTAATGGAGAAGTTATTTGGAGAAGAACGTGGTTCTTGATCAGACGAAGGCTAATTTTGATCCATCCTGGTCTTAAATGCCTCATTAAAGATCTCCGCTCATTTGTTTTTAATTGTTAATTATTTTTAACGTATTCTCGATATATTATATTAGAATACAAATAAAATTGGACTTGATTTTTTATGACAACAATGGACAAAACTGTCTAAATCAAAGCTGAGCGGATGAAAGGTAAGGATAGCAGAATTCTTATTTTAATTGTGCGTGAAAATAGATTAATTTGAGCAGAGGTTGCAAACAGTCGTTAGTGCTCATCAACAGTTAAGTGATCCTTCAAAAATAACTTTTTTCTAAGAAAGTACTTATTTTGCATTCTATAGTGGAGCTTTATATTTGTTGCCTGGGAAAACACTGAGGAAAATGAAGAAACTACTGATAAACAGCAGTTTCTTTATTTACCCCAGTGTTTTCTGTGACACGAACACCTACAAAAGTTCATCATTTATAGTTCATTTTTTTCATTGCCTGTGATGCCTTTTAACTTGTTATGTTTCCAAATAGTATCTAATTTGGAGAAGAGTAAAGTAGAGGAATATTAGTTTTAAACCGACTACAAACTAACCAGAAATAGTTTTATTTAAGTTACCAAACGTTTGACTTTGCTCCAATCATTAGAAATCGATATTTCTTTTACAGAAACTTCCCTGAATTTATAAAAACCCTTCGATTGGTTTAAAGGGCGACGGTAACAGATGGTCTAATTGCAAAAAATGATTTTTTTTGAAAAAAATATGCAAAACTTTTGTGTTGACCACCTCGGGATGGTTAATAATATGCGATTCAGACAGAGAATGAGCCGAAATTACTAGACATATAGCTGAATTTAGGGAGAATCCAAACCTAAATTCAACCCCATCACTGACGGGGTTAGAATTATTTTCAAATTGTTGCGCATGCGCATACAGCGCGGACCATGATTCAAACGAGATTAATACTTAAATTTCAATATGACGTCATCATGTATGTTGTGACGTCATTTAAGAAAGTCGCATGTCCTACTGTTTTGACCTACTTTCGACATCGCTTCATGAATTTGGTATCAAATTGCGAAAAAATGAGTCGTTGCTTCAATAGTTTCTCGTAATCATTTAATCAGGTCATATAAAGCTTAAAAAGTGTACATTTCGTTTGTATTTGACAATTTTTGGGTCCAAATCTGGGAAATAGTAGCTTTAACTTGTTATCAAAAGTGCGAGATTAAAATATAACAAATGAAAACAGAAAAAAAATATTCTGAAAGGCGAAGACTTCAACGTTTGAGTATGTCTGTAACTGCACGCATGTGAACAAAATGCGTTTTCGTCGCAATATAACCAAACGAATTGAATTTACTCTGAATTCCGTTTGAAATAGGACTTTTATCTTGTTGTTAGGCAAGATTGTGGTGCACGAAAACATTCACATCCCACAGGGGTTTCAAATCAAAAGACAAACTTTGTAAAACAATCAAAGACAGCTGTAAATAATCAACCGCGGGGAATTTTGTGTTAAATCGTATTTACTTTTGAAATAGCATCGAATTGTCACACTAAAACGAGTCTTGTTGAATGCAATGACATAATCACAGAAGTTTGAATAATCAAATATATGAATGTATGCATCTCACTTGCCCATTTATCTTCAACTGCATATTGTTCAGATAATATAAAGTTGGGGAGAGGTTGGAACCTTGGATCCGTTTAAAAAGCAGTTTCCGTAAATTTTAACTTAGTAACACAACAATTAATCTGGTTGACCAGAGAAATATTTCTCATTCAATGAAATGCATTGTTACATAATTTATGCAAAGGATTCTCTTAAGTTCGTTAGTAAAATCGAGCCCTTGAGAACAGCAATAGCAATATCAAATTTATAACTGAGCCGAGTCTTGAAAATGGCTTCTTTGGTACAATGTATTTGCATATGCACAGTCTGATCAAGATCCGCGTTGGTCTCTAATAACTTCTTCAGACAGCAATTAGATATAGACTGATCTAGAAACACGATAATACCAAATGCTATAAGTAGATCAACATATAGGAGGGAATGAAGACATTCTACAATTGTTATTTCAAATCTAAATCCTATGTCGAGGATGCCATTCAAATGAGTACCCACAACATAAGGTTTGATTAACAATTAATCATACATTGACTTTTATAAATCCTTCATCCCCTACTAATCTTTAGGTCTAGGCTAAAACGGACTTTCTTCTTGATCCAAACTCATATGAATGTCTCCGGTGTCAAATAGTTTTTCATGAATATGATACGGTATAAACAGCTTTGTTAATTCGACATCAGGTATTAGCTAACAGATGCATATTTTCAATTGCTTTATTTCCATACAGTTTCAAAAATACATTGCCACTTACGTGTATCAAAATTTTATTTTAGTTTTTGCTCTAACAGTTGCAAAGTAAGTAAGAAATCGATTTTAAAGCACGCTGAAGTTAATCGATACCAAGCATATCAGTATGTCAATCTGCAACATGGTACCTTTTAGCTTGAAGGTCGGGTAAAACGAATTTAGGAAAAGAGAGGTGCAGACACTGCATGTTAAACCCTTTCCCAAACAAGATCTGGATTTGACGTCCTTATTAGACAAAGCTTGTGAAAACATTGAGGCAAAAGAAGAAAATGCTGATAATCAGCATTTTCTTCTTTTGTCCCAATGTTTTTTTGTGTCATATCGTACATATTTATCGAATCTTTATCAACATCCATTTGGTCTGCAGCTGCTTTCAAATAAGACCATCCCAATAGTTTGTCGTTTGAGAAAGGGTTAGTTCTAGTCTAAAGGAGACAAATTCCCAATGGAGCAGTAACAACTTTAATCCGTAAACAATTAGGTCCTTATTTCGGCGACTCTTACAATGTGTGCATTGGAAAACGTTGAGGCAACAGACAAAAATGTAGGTTTGCAGCATTTTCTACTTTTCTCTTTCAAGAGAACTCCTTGCCATTTCCAGTCAAAGTTTATCGTATTTTCGTCATCTTTAATCGCTGTAACATGGTCAAAAACTCAGTAAGGTTTACGAACTGAGAATGAAATGCAGAGCCAGAGGCGAAATTTGAAAAGTGCCAGAAATTCCTAAAATGAGTTACATTTCCATTCCAAATACAAACAGAAGCTTTTTGTATGGTTTAGAATTTTGAATAGATGTATACTTATGGAAATATTTGACAAAAATGTTCAAAATTACCTCCTTGCATATGAATATAGAGTAAAATAATATTTGTAAATAATTTTCTACTTGAAGCATAATCTTGAAATCCGGCATGATGAATCAAATTATGTGAAGTGTATTTACAAGTGTGTGTAATTTGATGCATTTCGTATGGCTAGAAAATGATGTTTTCATTCTCAGTTCGTAAACCTAAAAGGGAACTCTCAAAATAATCACTTTATTAATAAACAGACCCGTCCTATTGTCTAATAATGGGTGTGCCAATAATTAGTAACAAGATACTATATCCAAACAAAGGTGTTGAATTCATATCATTTTAACCCTTTCCCAGACAAGACCTGGTTTTGACGTCCCTAATGAAAATTAGAAAAGGCTTGAAAAAACATTGAAACAAAAGAAGAAACTGCTGATAACCAGCAGTTTCTCCTTTTGCCTCAATGTTTTCTGCGTTATGATTTGCACAAATCCAATCTTTTTTAACGCCCATTTTATTGTCTGCAGCAGCTTTGGAATTAGAACAGTCGACTTTTTTGTTGTTTCGGAAAGTATTAACCTTTTCTAAGACAAAGCATCCAGGTTTGTATTAGAAAGTGCTGCATATCACTAAAGAAACTTGTTATAAGTATTAAAATCAGATATATTTAAGAGCATCCAGCATTGAGGAAAGAAAACAAGAAAAAAAACTGATTATCAGAAAATTATTCTTTTTGCTCAATGTTTGTCAAGATTATGTCACCAACTATTTTGATTAAGGAAAGGTTTAACCCCGTATTTACGTAAAAATGACTTTTAATTCACCCAGTCATTATTTACGCACAGTTCATATTTCTATTCAACGGGTCATTGCGAACCGTCTTTTTATTTTATTATCTTGTCTAGTTGATCAATTCATTAACGTTTTACAAAACGACAAAATGTTTGGCCTGTCTAAATTCAAAGGCGTTTCAGACGACAAAGTCAATGTTTTAGAGCGCATGATATTTTGACAATTTACCTTGGAAAGTATGGAGGGATACTAAGAAAATGCTGAGTTTCAGCATTTTTTTCTTCTTTTCCCATAATGCTTTCCAAAATATTTTCAGTTGGAGGCGTCGATATCTGATCGTGTTTGAGAAATGTTTAATAATTTAATACGACAATGCTGTCTGAATAATACAAATATAGGATCTGATCGAAGTTAAAGTGTCTTCTTGTTATTCGGATGTATGATCAAGCGGCATCGGGATGATCATAATCGTAACTACTCGTATAATTGAGCTATTGTCTTTGCAAATACAGGTAAGGACAGTCGTAAGCTTGTTCTGGTCCTGGTTCATCGATAAACCTTACGGTACATACTCATGAGTACATGCTGAACTTCAATGGAATATTCTCCAACGTTGAGGGGTGTTCGATAAAAGTTCACGTGGATTTCGCGAGATTTGAGTACGATGCTCAGATGTGAGTCTGAGAACGTACTTAAGTTTTTTTTTTTTTTTTTTCGAGAAACCGGGGCCTGGCAGTATTGTTTGGTAAGTTGAAGATAAACGCAGACAGACGGACAACGTGGCGAATTATCGATATATCGTTGTTTAACAATCCTACAATCTTCTAACTACAGTTTGAATAACACAATTTACTGAATAGTTTTTCACTGGTGGCCAGGAGAAAAGGGGGTGAATGGTATGTATTTCGAATAAAGACGATGTTGACTTCTCCACTACAACGGTGTAGCCTATAATCACGTGACTCAGAATTGCTGATAAGGTTCAATATTTCTTTAATACTTGACTAATTTCAATTCGGCTTGAAGCAGAAAAATGGGAAAATGCCAGGAATTAGCTGGACGTGGAGCCACTTTTAAAGAAATCAGGTGATGAAAAAGTAATTGACGATCAACCAAAATATTGGTTGACTGACAAAAACCTTTCTATCTCCTGAGTTTAAAGAAACACAACCATCTACTGTATGGCGTCTGCCCACAATTTCTGCTTCAAACCGAGTTCAAATCGGTCTCATATTTACAAAGTTATTGAAGATTTTCTATAATTATTGTGTCACGTGATTGTCCACCGTGGCTATGTGTGTTACTAGACATTACTTGTATTTGATTGTGACTTTGAAAGTCCAAGAGCGTATCCTTGTGGCAATTAATGCGAATCGAACCAACGACTCTAAAGACGTCCTGCCAATCGAACCTGTGCTTATCAGACACCATAATTGGTCATTCGAAGAGGATCCATTTTATTTCCGAGATAGCATGTTCATAAATTATAGGAGTGAAAGATACATCGTCGATAGGTGGTCAAACCCTCGTGATTCCTGCTTTCACGGTTGTTAATTACGTGACTCAGAGTTTCAGAAAATCGCGAATATTTTTGTTAATAATTGACCAATTTGAATTCGATTTGAAGCAGAGAAGGTGGGAAAATGCCAGGAATAAGCTTGGCGTGGTGGATTTCTAAACAAATAAACAAATAGCTGTTGAAAAAGTTATTGAAGATCAACCAAAGTTATGGCTGATCTTCGATAACTTTTTTATCAGCTGTTCTTTTGGGTTTTTTCTTTAAATCCACTACATCCATCTTTTGCGTGTCGTCTGTCCACATTCTCTTCTTCAAACCGATTTCAAATTGATCCCGTATTAACAAAATAATTGAACATTTTCTGAAATTGTTGCATCACATGATTATCCATCGTGTTCTTTCTCGGGCCGTAGTTTCGAGATTTTGACCTCCTTCTAATGACATGGTAAAAAATAAGTGTACTTACATCCCTGGCGTCAATTCCTGAGCAAATCCTCGCACTGAGAACAGTTCTAACGAAGATAGTATGCTTATTAAAACACACAGTACCTCCATTGTTAATATCTCGTGCAGCTACAATCACGTAATCCGAGATGAAATATACACGAAAAATCTCGTGCAACTATGATGACGTAATCCAAGAAGAAATATACACAAAAACCTGCAAATTTCACAACTCCATCAAGGTTGACACGAAATTAACACAATAAATGTCGACTTTTACAATTCCATTAAGCTCTTATTAGAATTTTTGTGTCAGTTCTCAAGAATCCGGTGTATTTTCACACAAAAATTAACAAATTTCTATCATTTGGAAAGTTTTACCGATTGTAAGACAACTACAACACGCATGATAAGACAATATCTTTAATTGTTCTTTTCCTTGCCGTTACAATATATCTTTCCTTCGGTTTCTGGCAAAACGATTGTTCCGGCTAACGGACTAACAACGAAAGCGTTGTCATGCAAAGATTTTCAACAAAGTTTAGCTTACGTAATTATAGCAAGAAAATGCATCTATTTCCACTGCCTATTGAAAGACATGGCGCAGAATTTCTCATGTTTATTTGAACAACCTCATTTGAAACACCTGTCTCAAAATGTCGTCCCCATTCAAGTTTTTTCTCGTTAGTTTTTATCACAAAAGTAATTTGCCAACTTATTATCTCAGTTCACTGTCTTTTTGGCTTTTATTATTTCACCACTGGGTCATACAATACCTATAGTAAAATGAGATGTTGGCTAAAATACCCATGCGTTAATGTAATACATGCTTGCTAAGATACCATACAGTTTCATTTTCGCCTTTCTTCGTATGAATTTAAACGACAAAATGTTAAACTTTACCATATTGAAACTGTTGCAACCGACAACTTAAGCTTTGTTCCCATTTATGGCGTACCAAATGGGTCAAACGTCTATTTAGAGCGTGCACGCATAAAATATACGCGTCGACGCATAAAATTGCGCGAGCAGTTGAAAATTTATGCGTCGACGCGTTAATTTTCAACTGCTCGCGTAAATATACGCGTCGACGCGTCTTTTATCTATTAACCAATCAGATCCTTCGTTTAATCCATCAATTTTATGGTATAAAGGGAAAGGTTTCAAACCGCCTCTCCCATTGGCCAGCCTCGTTTTCACATTTTTTTACTCCTGCTCGCGCAAAATTCACGCGTCGACGCATATATTTTCAACGGCTCGCCTAAATTTCATGCGTCCACGCGTTAATAAGCGCGTCGACGCATAAAATTTATGCGTCGACGCGTATATTTTATGCGTGCACGCTCTATATATACTTTTGACCCATTTAGTACGTCATACCCACTGTCGATCAGATCAAGTCGACCTCTGCTCCTTCTGTTCATCTGATCAAATTGATTTAACCCTTTCCCAAATGACGAAATTTCCCATTTAGGGTGGTCCAATTTGAAAGCTGCGGCTGACTACAAAAGGGTGTTGTTAAAGATGGAAATTGTGTATGAAAGAGCACGGTAAACGTTGAGACAAAAGGAGAAACTGCTGATTATCAGCAGTTTCTCCTTTTGTCTCAATGTTTTCCCAAGCCATTTCTAATAGGGACGTCGAAACCAGATCTTGTTTCGGAAAAGGTTAAGAGGTCGGGTTTGATCGACTACAGATCGAGACGACGTCATTTGGTCGTCTTTGATCGGGGCATTGTACATAGCAATCGAGTTGATCTGATCAGTAGTGGGAACCTATCATTACGTTACTGATTTAGCGAGCTTTTTTATTTCATGAAAGCACAAGTTATATCAGATAGTTAAAAATGCTAAAAAGACTTCTTATTTTTTATTACATGCAACTTTTTTATAATTTTGATAAGATCTGTACTAGTTTTGATATCAATTTGTAAGTTTTATAGCTCTTATTCAACGTTCCAAGACAGTGATCAGAAAATATATGTGAGGATTGTCACTTTGCTGTGTCGAATCTTTAATAGTAATTGTATCATCATGTACCTTGCACGTATTTCGAACAATGAAACATATATGACTGTTTGTGCATTGTTGCGTCTTCTGTTTTTATGTACCCTTTTCCCAGTAAAATGGCATCTTTAAGCGTACTTAAAAGAACATAACAAAATATTTGAAAACATTAAATATTACAGAAAAATGAGATAATGGTGAAAATTAATTCCCAATATTCGAGTATTTCTTCCGTTTCCTCAACATTTACTATGTCATTATGGTAAAGGGGAAAATGGCCATCAGCATTAACATCTCTTCTGAAAAATGATTTCCAAATGTGGCAGTATGTTAGGGACGTCAAATGTCTTGCTAATTACTGACTTACAATAACTCTTTCTGAAATAAGATATTTTTGATAGAAAACATTTTAGAAAATATTTTGACAAAAGAAGTAAATGCTGATATTCATTATTTTCTACTTTTGTCTCAATGTTTTCTCTGCTATGTTTACTCCTTTTTATTCACTATTAATCCTTTTCCAAACAATACCAGGTTTTGACGTCCCTTATTGAAATGGCTTGGGAAAACATTGAAACAAAAGAAGAAACTGCTGATAACCAGCAGTTTATCCTTTTGTCTCAACATTTTCCATGCTATATTGTACATAAATTCTATCTTAAACAGGGCCCATTTGTCGTCTGCAGCAGCTTTTGAAATGGAACTTTTGAAATTTTGCCGTTTGGGAAAGGGTTAATACACGTTTTCTCGTCTGTAGAAGTTTAATATTCAGACCGTAGCCTACATATTTTTACCATTATGGAAAGGGCTAACTTAAAATTATCATTTTTACACGAATATACTGTTTTTAGTCATAAATCGAAATATAGTAAAATACTGGATCGATTATTTGCCTAATTTAGTTATCTCCGCACTTCAAAAGATACGTGTTCAACTAAGTGTCGAATAATTAGAGATTATCTATGCGATCTTTACAAAATTTATTTTAAAATATTTAACGAGAGATCTTCCCGAAACATTTAAAATTTCTCACACTTTAAAACTTTGGTATTAATGCTGACAACGTATCATTTTATGGTTTACTAAAAACTAGTAGCGAAAATTCGATGTACAGGTATAACAGTTTTCATTCTATATTCGTCATTTAAAAAAACTTTTCTTTTTTTTTTGCTTTTTTTTTTAAAGTTCGTATGTATACAAAGTAGCAAAAGAAATTACAAAATATGAGGACGTTTATCATGTAAATGTTAAAACCAAAGTGGATACATATTTTAAAACTAGACCTATATTAATTAATGTCTTTCCCCTACATATTAAGGTAGTCTACCTCTTATGAGATTCGTGTAGCATTTGAATGCTTACTACGTCGACCAAATAGGTTCGGATACGTAACGAGGGCTAACAACGTGGCAATACAAATTCCGACGTCGCGAGAATCTCATTCGGGGATGAGTACCTTACCTTTAATTTGTTATTCTTGTCGCGAACGGTTTTTCGGTCTTTTGTCAATAATAATACTTTTCTCGAACTAGTGCAGTTGAAAGGAAGGGTAATGAACAATTGAGAAAAGAGAATAAAATGCTGATATTCTATCAAATACATTCTTTCTGCATTTTGTCGCCTAAGACAGTTCTTAAATCTCATCGTTTGAGAAAGGCTTAATTAATCCATTTTCGGATAAAGAGTTAGCGGTGCGTTTTTTATCTGTTTAGATGAATACACTAATTGAATGACGAATCTTGGATTAAATACTATAGGACAGGTGTAACTCGATGATGATAGGGTTCTTTTTTAGTCAACACCCTTTATGCAATGCTGAAAAGTCAAATGAGTGTCACAATTCGTCGCGTTTCTTTGAAAACCTCGTAACTGCAGCTTATGACAAGCTGCAGTTACAAGGTTTTTGAAGAAAAGCGACAATATTCAGGGTTTTATTGATGATACATGTAGACCATAACCAGCATGCAAAGGTACTGTTTTAGTCAACGCACTTTATGTAATGCTGAAAAGTCAAAACTTTATTTAGAAGTGTTTTATCTATTTTTTCCTTTGAGGGAGGGGTTGGATGGGGTTAAAAAATTGACCATCATGTATGGTTCGTACACCCAAATAAAAACTATCAGGCATGTGTTATTATGGAATGGTGGGATCATTTTAATCAACACCCTTTATGTAATGCTGAAAAGTCAAACATCACAATTCGTTTCTTTTCTTCAAAAACCTCGGAACTGCAGCTTTAAACAAGCTGCAGTTACAAGGTTTTCGAAGAAAAGCGACAATGCGTTAGGTAAGGATAGATCATGACCATCTTGCACAGTAAAAGTCTGGGATTGACGACTAGATCTATACGGCAGATGTAATATGGAACGAAATGTTTTTTTTTAAATCGACAGCTTCACGTATTTTTATCGATTAGAAATTAATAAATGTTTAAGAGAAAAGGAGATAATGCTGAGCTCCGTCATTTTTTCATAGTCTCTGAGACTCTCTTAACTTTCATTGTCTGGGTTTGCTTCTCTTATTTGTGAACGATTTTTGAAACGGAGAACGAAAAGAAAAACGCATTAAATTTTGCCTGTCTTACAAACGGTGTCAATCCTATGTACGTGTTCATAAAGATGATGCGCATTAATTCAAAATCTGCGATTGCGTTCACTTTGGACTTAAAAAAATGTAGTTTGGAAAAAAAGTAAAATCGGCATTCAGCAAGTAGATTTAATGTGTTTGCATTTACGCTATGTAACGTTTGAATGGGTCTATCAGTAGGATTTTTGCCCCCTTTCAATCTACATCGGCTACGGATTTGTTGTTTATGCGTTCTTATATTAGAGGAAATTATATAATTCTTACATTAAATATTTCTTACTTCAATTTAATTGATTTATTAGGCCTTTAGAAAAGTTCTAGAATTTTTCACGCTGGTTTTATTACGTTGTTACGTGGGTGCACCCTTTCCCAAACAGCAAAAAATGAAATTGTTCCAATATGAAAAGTTTTGCATCAGACAAAATAGGTGCTAATAAAGATATGATATACATATGTACAGGATATCCTTGAAAATATTGAAACAAAAGAAGAAAATGCTGACCATCAGCATTTTCTTCTTTTGTATCAATGTTTTCTCGAGCATTTTCTGTGACGGAGTTTAAAACGAGTTATGTTTGGGAAAGGGTAAAGTCAAAAACAAATGTGATGTAAAGCCAAAAATAAACTGATTTTCTTCTTTTTCTTTTTGATAAAAAATTCTTCGACACGTTTAGAAGATACTCGCCAGTGTGTTATTTTAAATCTAACGCTTTTTCTTCATATTAAAAAACCTACGTAATCATTGTTAAACAGTAACTATTACGCAATTATTTTGATGGTCTTGTAAAATATGTAACGAGATAAGAATGGGATATTTTGCTTAATCATTTCCTTTATTTTTGGTTGTGAAATAAGGAACAATTTCTCATTTGCCTTCAGTGATCTAGACTTTGGTATAATGGAGCTCTGCAAAACATTTAAAATAAAAAGAAGAAAATGTTGAAAAATACCCTCAGCGATGAATATTTCCTAAATATTTCCTTTTCCTAAATATTCTCAAAACTATAAATTTCAAATTCTCTTTGCCTGGTAGTGTGAATTTGAAGACTAGTATTCCATTATACATTCCATAATTGTAATAACTATTTTGTCTGAAAACTCTTCTTTTTGTACGCATCTATGAAATATCATATGGAAAATGGTTTGCACAAAGTACATGTAACGCTTTATTTTCACCTAAAACTTAAAAGAATAGAAATGTCCATTCAAAAGATGGACAGTCGTACGGACAAACAAGTCCGTGGTACATACTTATTCCGGCTTTTATAGACGCCCTTATCAGAGCATTATAACCCATTTTATCACACTGATTTACCTTTCTACAATTAAAATTCCCCAAAAATGCACTTATCACAAAATCGCATTACACTGTAAACCAATCACTCCTTATCTATTTAAACGAATTCCCCTTCACCATAACTTCCGAATAACTATTCACCGCGCGTTTACATGTATCCGAAAATAAGATGACATAAAAAAAGCTAAAATATCAAATATCAAAACGTCAAAAATTTAAATTTAAATTACACCATATACCCAAATACTTCACTCCATATCAAATAAGATAGTCGTGCAAAATTTTAAAATTTTAAGTCCAATATCGTAACTCTACTCAGAGAAATAAACCCTCTCTCTGATAGTAAAAATCAGTGAGGCGCACGTCGATTTGATCCGCTGAATAAACATTACTATGCAGTGATTTCTTGCCACCAATATTTATTCCCCTTTGATATGGCAAGCCAACTTTTTGTGGTTTCTCGATTTTTGTTAGCCTTTTCCTAAACGACCGTTCCAATTTGAAATTGCTGCAGACAACGCCATTGATTTAATCCTTTCCCAAACGACAAAAATTTAGGGTGATCCACTTCAAAAACCGCCACAAATAACAAAATGGAAGTTATAAAAGATAATACTTGCGTAAAATATGGCATAGAAAATATTGAGTCAAAAGGAAAAACTGCTGGTTATCAGCAGTTTCTTCTTTTGTCTCAATGTTTTCCGAAGCCTTTTCTTTCTGCGACGTCAAAACCAGGTCTTGTTTGGGAAAGGGTTACATAATAGAAGATGAATTAGGTCTATTGAAGGAAAAAGTGAAAATACTTTTGGCTTGTTTTTCTTTTTTTTTTTCAAACCCTATCCTGTGCTAGTAATGGGGTTTCAGAACCAATATAATTATAAAAGGTCTTATGTTATTCCTAGACGACAAATTGATCCGCTGTATCAACTGCTTCTAGCTGCAAATATTCACGACAAGGAATCACGTGACATAATAGCAACAACAACAACACCAACGGCAAAATACGGCAAATTTTAGGGTGGTCCAATTTGAAAACAGTTGCAGTGGACAAATTATATGTGAAAAGAGATAGGACTTGTGTACAATTTAGAGAAAATACTGCGACGAAAGGAGAAACTGCTGGTTATCAGCAGTTTCTTCTTTTGTCTCAATGTTTTCCTACGCATTTTCTATAAGTGACGTCAGAACCAGTTCTTGTTTGAGAAAGGGTTAAAGCAGATGTTTGCAAATGTAAGGGATTTGTTGGGTGTGATAGATTGTTTAAATAGCAGCTGATAAAAAGTTATTGACGAGCAAACAAAATTTTGTTTGATCGCCAACAACTTTTTTATGAGGTCATATCTAAAAGATCCATCACACCAAGTAAATTATTTGTGTATTTTCTTCTGCTCTGCTGCAAACATTTAAGGAAAAGGAAAATGCTAATTTCGGTAATTTTTGGTGGGTGGCTTTTAATTTGGAGCAGCCTTAAGTTTTGCCATTAGGGAAAGTATCAGTAAGCCACTCTTTTGGCGTCATAAAAAAAACAAGATACTATTTTGTAAAAGAGATATCGGATTTCTTAGTCTCTAACATTTGACGTAGGCCTAGGTCCCGTTTAAAAGCTGCTACAGAGATCAATATGGAAGATTGCAAATGTATGATTAATTAACAATATAGAACAGAAAACATCGAGACAAAATGAGAAAATGCTGGTTATCAGCATTTTCTCTCTTGCCTCAATGTTTTCCCAAAATCCGTTCTTTTATTTGTATCAAACTCGGGTCGTGTTTGGGAAAAGGGTTAATAGATAGCACATTGCACGCAGAAATGTCTGCATTTATCTTTTATTGTCTGCAAAATATCTCAGTAAATAGATAAAAAATTCAAACGATTTAAACATAATTGCCTGGGTAATGGGTAACCCATTTCTGCTGCACAGTTTAACGCTTTTCTGCCACCAGGCGACAAAAATATAACGTTGCTTTTCAACGAAAACATCGTAACTGCAGCTTAAAATAAGCTGCAGTTACGAGGTTTTCGTTGAAAAGCAGCGATAACATGGATTTAGCAGGAATGAAAACTGCAGACGGTAAGAAAATCCATTGCAGTCTATAATGTTGATAGAAAAGGACAAAACAGCGTCAACTTGTCCGAACTTGGAATCATCCATGTTGCTATTTTTTCTTTCAATTTGAATTTCTCTACGCATTTGCAATTACAAAATTTTATTCTTCTATCATTTAGCCTTTATCCAAGCAATTTCTAATATATACGTCTGTACGAAAGGACGATTGCAAATTATTGAATGAAATGACGAATACTAGTGTTTTCTCCTTTTACCTCAATGATCCACATTGTTTGTTTTTTAACTCGATTAGGTTAATAGTGTTTCGTCTGCTTTCTATAACTTGAACCCTTTCCCATTTCCAACTGTCAGGTGTTCGTATTTGAAAGCTGCTGCAGACGACAAAGTTGATGTTAATTTAAGTAGCATTTGTGTAACATACAACAAGAAAAACATTGAGGCAAAAGGAGAAAAACACCGGTCATCAACATTTTTCTTTTGTCTCGTGTTTTCCAAAGCATTTTCAACGTCAGTTTTTTTGTCGTTGTTTCTGTTTTTGTTGCTTTTTTATTTTGGAAAGGATTTACAAGGCTTAAGTTGTATTGTCAGGGAAAGATTTACAGTAAAATATTTGATAAAGGGATGAGAGAAAAATAGAGTATTTTTATCACATTTTCGATCAAGAGAGCAATACCCGTCTAATATCTATCTTACATAGCTTGTCAGGCAACCGTAAAATGATGCGTAAAACTTATTCATAAGTCATGTAACTATTTATTGAACCCTTTTCCAAACGACAAATTTTTAGGGCAATCCACTTCAAAAACTGCCACAAATGACAAAATGGAAGCAATTAAAGATAGAATATGTGTACAATATGACATAGAAAATATTGAGACAAAAGAAGAAACTGCTGGTTACCAGCAGTTTCTTCTTTTGTTACAATGTTTTCCCAAAACTTTTCTTTTAGTGACGTCAAAACAAGAGGTGCGTTCTTTAGAGCGAGATTTCTTGAGATATCTTGAGATTTCTTAAGATATTTTAGGTTAAAGCTTCTTTGGTGCAAGATTTTTAAGACGCTCAGTGGGAGGCGCCATTACCCTATACTTCGTGCGGAACCCCTCGGTCAACTCTACAAACAATATAAAAGAGATTTGACCGAGTTGTTCCGAACACTTCATAATTCATAAACCGCGGTGTTCCGAATGCTCAATACTTTATACAAATGGCGTCATGATGACGTCATTTGTATAGATATGGAGCATTCGGAACAGCTAGGTCAAAGTCTCGGTCTTAGAAACGCTTTATTCAAAACGCCTTAATTGGTCTAGACAAAAATGCAAGGGTACTCCCTCTGAATCCGCCATTTGGACATTAATTGTCAACATTTTCAACTTTTCTCTCGATGATTTTGAACAATGCTTTAAGTTGTCCATTACTTGTACATAAAATATTCCTTACTGTCTTCTGCAACTTTATTCCTGTGCCTCTATGCGGATCAATTTATTTGCATTTTTAGCCTTTTATTTACTAAACAAATTCCCAAACAACAAAATTTTAGGACGGTCCAATTTGAAAGCTGCTGCAGACGACAAAATGGATAATAATAAAGATTTGAATTGTGTGTCATTCATTTAAGAAAATATTGAGGCAAAAGGAGAAAATGTTGGTTATCTGCAGTTTCTTCTTTTGTCTCAATGTTTTCACAAGTCTATTCTATTATATCAAGGACGCCAAAACCATGTCTTGTTTTGGAAAGGGTTAATTATTGTTCTCTTTTTATAACACACTTATGTCAACCATTCTTACCTGCTGAACTGAACCGGAATTTGAAAAAAACGGTCTCATAAATTATGGCATTGATTAATCGATTGATTGGTTTAGTGGCGTTTAATGCCTCTTTCAACTGCTATGGTCACAGCGCATCGACTGGAGCACCGAACCATGGATTCCTCTCGTTCCTCTAACCATTACGACCACAGCATCCTGACCGAGCCCCCAGCTGCTCGTTCCCAGACAGGTTTACGATTATCCAACCAATGATGGGAGACCAAAGTCAGAAAGGATGTTCGTATGGGATCAAACCCGTGAACTTATGAGTGAAAATACGATCCGCTTCGACCGCGGCCTCCATGTGACATTTGAGACCAACATGGATCCAAATCATCTTGGGCATGAATGCAGTATAGTTACGATCTGTGATGCTTTTTTTGTGGTGGGGGTGGGGGGGGAGGGGATCTACGAGTAAGAGAACATGTTAAGGACAGATCCTCCAGTTGTTACTGCGCAACTTACTGCGCATATCCTAAATAACGAAATAAAGCTGTTTCAGTAATTGGCCTTTTTAAGCAAATGTATTTCTTACATTTAGTTAATGTTTGGTTGATAAATGACAAGACCCTTTTCGGTTATTTCAATTTTCTCTATTTGGTCAATTAAAGTGTAATAGTACTCGGATGGTACATTTCGCTTTCTGTTACGCGTTCAAAATGTGGCAATAGCGATAGGACACGGAGCAACAAAAGCAACGTGGTGTCTTTATGAGATAGTCCGCTTCAGATGGACACAAAAGATGACACGTTTTATTATCTAAAGCTGGTAATAAAGAAGAAAATGGATAAAAGTAGTGAAACAATTTCGGACAGAGCTGTAAAAAGTAAACCAAATTTTACTTATAACTAAGAAAAACGCTGGGTTTGATATATTTTTCTTTTTTTGTTTTTGTAGGTATGACCAAGCACTATGTCTATACCACAAAAGAAAAAAAAATCTTACCGCTGGGATATTTTTTTATTATCAGAAACGTTGCGAAAAAAGAGCAATTTCAGCTACTTTTGAAAGAATGTTTTACTAAAAATTTCAAAATCATCACTAAATTTTCCCAAATTGATACTCATTTAGACAGAATAAAACATATTGAACACAATAAAGACTTATTTATGTAATCCTAGTCATTTCGAACACCTTTTTTGTGGGTATTTAAGTGACACCTCATTTTTGCAATTTTAGACAAGAGTAGTCTCCCTTGAAATTCAATAACTTTTTAATTCGTTTGGTGACCTATAGTTTTTAAGTCATTTTTTTACTTCTCATATATTTAAATATCAGTACAGAAAAAATAAAAAAATTCTTACCGTGGGAAATAAATGGAGGATCTGTCCTTAAGCCTTTCCAAAACAATACCTGGTTTTGACGTCTCTAATAGAATAGGATTAGGAAAATATCGAGGCAAAAGAAGAAAATGCTGATGATCAGCATTTTCTTCTTTTGTCTCAATATTTTCTTGACTATATTTTACACAAATCGCATCTTTATTTACATATATTTTGTCATCTGCAGCAGTTTTCAAATTGGAGAATCCTAAATTGTGGTCGTTTGGGAAAGGGATAAAAATAAAACAACAAAAATTCTGATCAGACTGTCTGTATACAAGGACTGACCAGGATTCGCGTTATTTTAAAATGTCATTAAATCCATTATTCCCAAAATTCATCAAATTCATCAAATTCATATCATGAACTAAGTATTTGAGTCACATATTCATAAATGTACATAAAATGGATACCACATTTTACAAATTGATTTCCTCCCTCATATATTTCAATTCATGTCGAATTTTGAAAAGCTAATGGGTTTTACTAAACATTAATATATACGTATCTATAAAAGAAATAAAATCGGAAATTGTGAAAAATGTCTTGAAACTCTTAAAATATGCAAATGTTTAAGAATTTTGCAATTTAAGACGTATATTTTAACAACAGGTGTTTTCGTAACCCATTGCCAGATGGCAAAATTCTAAAATGATGCAGACGGCAATTGCAATTAAATAGAATTTTAAAGATGCAAATATAAAACCATAGAGAGAAAAGGCAAAAAAAATCAGCGAGGCAATCTACGTGTAGCGTCTTCTTTCATAACTTCTGTGAGTTTTCGTGAACAGAAAAGGTTACAAAACGATGCTTTTCAACGAAAACCTCGTACCTGCAGCTTATTTTAAGCTGCAGTTACGAGGTTTTCGGTGAAAAGCGACGAAAAGCAACAAAATCTTGGATGTGTTCTAAACCGTCGTAATTAAAGCTTATTTGTGTTGTAGTTACGGCATTTTCGCACGTAACCACGAAATATATTCGCCATGAAAAGTGCAAATAAATAAGACACACAATCAGCCCAATTTCCAAGATAAATTTGAAATTATATTGTCACTTTTGTTTTATGATTTCAACTTTTTAGATCAATTGAAAGATGTCTTTCCCTGACTTACAATAAATATGCCATAAACGGTTGAGCATAGATAGCATAAGTACGATCTTTTCAAACTGTAGTTACAATATTTTGCTCATCAGACGAGGAAGATAGAGTCTGAAAAAAGGGTTTTCCTTTTCAAACCATCTTTTATCGGATTAAAAACAATTTGAAATATTTTTATTGCGCCTAAAAACAATCGGTCATTACACCGACGCCTAGATACGTGCACTTAAGGGGGAATGCTCCAGTTTCCTAAATTTTTTCCCAATAATAGAATTTATTTATATTTTGTATGTTGAAATTACATGTTATTACCAATTGAAAAATAAAATAAAAATGGATGGTCAGCGATCTTATTTGAATCTTATATGCATTCGTATCACATACCTCTACACCGGAAAAATGCACAAGTTCTTGCACCTGTCCAAGGTCACTAAAATGCTAATAAAATGCTGTATATTCATCGTTTACCCCCGAAAACGGATTTAAAGTAACGTCTTACATTTAATAAGAACAGAAAACCCAAAATATGTGATATTATAAACGCATAAATGTATAAAACAGCATGCTCACGTGCTCGGTTAGATCAACGAAGCTGGAGTGTTTTATGTCAAAATTTGCATATTTCTGGAAATATTTCAAGTTCTACATAAAAGAATTTGATAAAACTCGCTCATTGTATTAAGCCACATGTCCTGGTAATAATTCAAAAAGAAAATGTATAGGTAAGCGCACTCATTAGTGAATTACAGCAATTTTTATCAGCTACACATGAATAAAAAGACGCAAAACAGTGGTAACTGCATACACACTTACGACTGTCTTGCTCCAAATAATCGATTTCCATCTTTAGGAAATCAGTTTTGCATAATAAATACAATTTTACCGTCGAAAATAGTAAATTGTAATGACGTGTTAAATAATTGAAAATATGGTAGCGAATCATATTGGTACGAAACATTTAATTTACTACAGTAATGACCGAGTGTTCCGAAAAACTGGAGCATTCCCCCTTAAAAGCAGAAAAGGGTCCGAATAACTTAGAACAACATGGATTGCAATCACCCTGTGCATACGCATTGTCCAATTTTAATCAAAGTTGTTCTGTAACAGATGTTTCATGTTCACCATATTCTCCTTTCGTCTAAATGCTTTCCAAAGCCTTTTTGTAGTAAGAACCTGAAAACCAGGTCTTATTTATGAAAGTGTTTAAACAGTACACACAAATTTGCCCAATTTCCAGGATAAATGTGAAAACAAAATAGAGGGGACACTCGGACGTACAAGCAGCAATTATGTAGTATGTAGAAATTCGTTTATGTCTATTCGACCACAATTATATTGTCAACTTTGTTTTATGCTTCCATTTCTAACCTTGGAGAAACACATTGCTTGTTTTGAAAATATCAATACCAATTTTCTTCTGTAGGACTGTATAAGCATTTGGAGATGAGAAAAAAGAGAAATTTTGGAGATTGAAGATTTATTAAGTTATGGGAAATTATAAGTAGATCTTACAAATTGGATCGGCTTTAACGCTTCTTTCAGCAGCTATGGTCATGGAGCACCTAACCATGGGTATCTGTCAATTATCTCATTAGTACTACCACAGCACCCTTCCCGAGTCTCCAGATGCTCGCCCATAGGCCTACAGGTTTACGATTATCCAACTATTGGTGGAGAAAAAATGTCAGACAGGATGTTTGGCACGCCCGAGAATCGAACCCGGGGAACCATGATTGAGGACCCGAGAAGCTACAAACTGCGTATGAGAAACGAAGGCCGTGATTTTAACAACATTTTGGTATTCTTATACAAGTTATTATGGAAGCACCCGCTAACTATTGTCCGGGTGCATGTTTACAAAATTAACCTATATGTGAAAAAATGCGATATCGAACTATTAACTACTGTAATTTTGCATGGAGTGGTTCGAATCTTGCAGGTGTTGAACCAACTCATGCTAAATTGTAATGGAAATTAAGGACACTTTTTACCTTGTTAACATAATTATGTAAAATTTGTTATCATGTGTCGTTATATTGTGACTGGACTATACATGAATTCGATCACAAGCGAGGCACTTTCTACAGGGAAAATGCATGTAGGCCTTTTACGGCTTCATTTGGTAAAATCATTTGGTAAAAA
Organism: Fragum sueziense; assembly: GCA_963680895.1. Classification (NCBI taxonomy): domain Eukaryota; kingdom Metazoa; phylum Mollusca; class Bivalvia; order Cardiida; family Cardiidae; genus Fragum; species Fragum sueziense. The sequence goes on along the minus strand of OY804604.1, from coordinate 850,618 downwards.
ACGGAAGAAAACACCAGAGAAGGCCGTATACCTGTAGAAATTCTGGGACCGCGTTCACCAACAATTCTAAATCGGTTGTCTAATTCTAAAGTACATTACAAGCCATCTGGTTGGATGAGACATATATTTCGGTCAAACAGATGGGTCGTTGTGTAATTTTACCGTCGTAGGCTACTTGGAATAAGACTTACGATTATTGGGCCAGACGTTCCCCCGCCCCGAAAGGATCATTTTTTGTACAAGGGAAATAACCCAGTCCAGTTTTTATACAATACCGTCTTGAGTTGCCTCCCTTTTTTCAACACTCCTTTGCATTAATTTAAACCTTGGTCAATATTTAGCAAGATTTTACGCGGTTTTTTGTAAACAATACACTCTTCATGAAGGAAAAGAAGACGAAGAAGAGAAAGAAGAGGTAAAGAAAGTACTGTTCCATTCTATTTATCCAACAATGTCGCTAATGGATACGTCAGGACGTAACAGAAACCCTGCAAATGAGCTAAACTGGTACCCAAACACGCCCTCCGTGACGTTACTGTTATTAACGGAGATTTCGTCACCTTTGTTGAGATACAATACGACGGTCCGGCTAGCTGAGTTCAGGTACGAATCCTACTATTGCCGAAAATTTCGTCACTTTTATTGTATTTTAAGTTGTTGCAAGGCCGATAGATATAAATTGGAAACAAAATAGTCAAAGAAGAGAAATTGCTCGATATGAGCAATTTCTCTTCTTTGACTACTTGTTTCTTTTTGAAAAGTATGATTACGTGATCCGATTATTGATCTTGATTTACGATGTTATTCCAGTTTTTCACTTCAAACTAAATAATGATAAGAATAACAAATAAGAAGACATGTTTTTTTTTAATCTACCCAACAACACTACTTAACGATACGTCTGGACGTAACAGAAACCCAGCAAAGGAGCTAAATTGGTACCCAAACACGCCCTCCGTGACGTTACTGTTATTAACGGAAATTTCGTCACCTTTGTTGAGATACAGTACGACGGTCCGGCTAGCCGAGTCTAGGTACGAATCTTACTATTGCCGAAAATTTCGTCACCTTTATTGTATTTCAATTTGTTGCAAGGCCGATGCGATATAAATTGGAAACAAAATAGTCAAAGAAGAGAAATTGCTCGATATGAGCAATTTCTCTTCTTTGACTACTTGTTTCTTTTTGAAAAGTATGATTACGTGGTCCGATTATTGATCTTGATTTACGATGTTATTCCAGTTTTTCACTTCAAACTAACTAATGATAAGAATAACAAATAAGAAGACATTTTTTATTTATCCAACAACACTACTTAACGATACGTCAGGACGTAACAGAAACCCCGCAAATGAGCTAAACTGGTACCCAAACACACCCTCCGTTACGTTACTGTTATTAACGGAGATTTCGTCACCTTTGTTGAGATACAGAACGACTGTGCGGCTAGCGGAGTCTAGGTACGAATCCTACTATTGCCGAAAATTTCGTCACCTTTATTGTATTTTAAGTTGTTGCAAGGCCGATAGATATAAATTGGAAACAAAATAGTCAAAGAAGAGAAATTGCTCGATATGAGCAATTTCTCTTCTTTGACTACTTGTTTCTTTTTGAAAAAGTATGATTACGTGGTCCGATTATTGATCTTGATTTACGATGTTATTCCAGTTTTTCACTTCAAACTAACTAATGATTAGAATAACAAATAAGAAGACATGTTTTTTTTTTTATTTATCCAACAACACTGCTTAACGATACGTCAGGACGTAACAGAAACCCCGCAAACGAGCTAAACTGGTACCCAAACACGCCCTCCGTGACGTTACTGTTATTAACGGAAATTTCATCACCTTTATTGAGATACAGTACGACGGTGCGGCTAGCTGAGTCTAGGTACGAATCCTACTTTTGCCGAAAATCTCGTCACCTTTATTGTATTTTAAGTTGTTGCAAGACCGATGCGATGCAAATTGGAAACAAAATAGTCAAAGAAGAGAAATTGCTCGATATGAGCAATTTCTCTTCTTTGACTACTTGATTCTTTTTGAAAAGTATAATTACGTGGTCCGATTATTGATCTTGATTTACGATGTTATTCCAGTTTTTCACTTCAAACTAACTAATGATAAGAATAACACATACCGGGTAAGAAGACATCGTTTTATTTATCCAACAACACTACTTAACGATACGTCTGGACGTAACAGAAACCCAGCAAACGAGCTAAACTGGTACCCAAACACGCCCTCCGTTACGTTACTGTTATTAACGGAAATTTCATCACCTTTGTTGTATTTCAACATTTTTGGGAGGCCTTTGAGATATAAATGGTAAATAAAGTAGTCAAAGAAGAGAAATTGCTCATATCGAGCAATTTCTCTTCCTCGACTACTTTATTTCTTTCTCGAAATTTTGTGATTACGTTTACTTGGTTTTTAGTTGTTTACGGCATTAAAAGTTGGTTTTTGTTGTTGCTATTGTTTTCACTTTGACGTAGTTGAGTAATGATGGCAAAAACCGAAAAAGCACTGTAAAATGACGCTTTATTTATCCAACAATGTCGCTAACTGATACGTCAGGACGTAACAGAAACCCAGCAAACGAGCTAAACTGGTACCCAAACACGCCCTCCGTGACGTTACTGTTATTAACGGAGATTTCGTCACCTTTGTTGAGATACAGTACGACGGTGCGGCTAGCTGAGTCTAGATACGAATCTTCACCGTGAATGTACAAATTACCCACAGCGTTACCGTTATGGGAGATGTAATATTGAACGTTGCTGTGGTTGACGCCCATTAACGTTGTCGTAAAGACGTAAGTCCCGCCCACTGGTGTTATAAACACGCCCAGTCCGGGTAGGTAACCGCCCCCGATGTTGGTCACCACACGGTCGAATTCGATTCTCTGGTTGGCGCCGAGGTTCCGTATGTGATGTGTGTCGACCACGGCGTAGAACGCGACGTTATCTGCAACGTCTTGACGTCTTTGACGTATCTTTGGTTCTGAAAAATAGAAAAAAGTCATTTGACAATAACCGACTGACCTCGGAGTTAATCAAATTATCGAAAAGAATTCATTGAATAACGCTGTCCAGAATCTCCGACACGGAAATCACCATAGTGGCATAATAATGTTCTTTGATATTTCTTTGGTGTGCACAAGTTCGGTGTAAGTATTTGATTAATTATAAAGAAAGCAGAATCGAGAATCGAAATTATGAGCGCGTTTCCCCAAAACTTGACCATAAAGAAAATTTGACAGTTTTTCGAATAGTAACATTTCTAACTTGCTCATATTCAAAGATAACACGGAAAATGATACTTATCGTCCGCTTTTCAGCGAAAATATGGTAACTGCAGCTTAAAAGAAGCTGCAGTTACGAGATTTTCGTTGAAAATCGACGTTATGTTAGTCAGTGAAAGAAACGTGTACATATACTGAGCAAAAAAAGTTTAGCACGTTTTTAACACATTATTTTTGTTCAATTTATGATAATTTAATGAACATTGCTTTGTGCTGTTCAGTTGTCCCGATTGACAACCATTACGCATACAGTGCATGTGTAGAAAGAACATTTAGTGTATTGGACAAAGTCCAGATAAGCAAAAGTCACGTGCGACACGTGTGCAGTGACATCGATAATGTCTAGCTTGTCAAAAAACACACGATTACACAGGTCTGTTAGCAGAATCATTTTAACTGTTAAAAGTTCTTTGAAATTGATTATGGGAAGGCGAGAAATGATGACGTAAGTTAGACGTCAGAGAGCGCTTTGCATGCTCCAAACAGGTATGTCTGATAGAGATGTCACTTAGCATTTCAATTGGCTCGAATTGACAATTACGTGCACACGGCACTTGGTTTACGAATTCCTGTCTAGTGAGAATTTAGTGCTACTCCTCCAGGACGTCACAGAGTATACCGTTAGTGACCAGACTGTCCGGAACAGGCTCCGCACAACTTGCATCAGGGTCCTCCGATCTTACGCCAATGACGTTAAGCATCGACAGTCAAGGCGTCAGTGGGTATGGACACATCGATATTGATTCAGGAGACATTGGACTGATGTCCGGACGAATCTCATTTTACGTGCCATTAACTGACGGCAGGATTTGTGGTTGGAGAAGATGCGTAAGGCTTGATACCGATAACGCCATCATTAAGACTTTTACGTCGAGTGCAGCGTCATGTTTTGGCAAGAATAGATGGAAACAGTTAAACAGACCTCATTTCATTTAATGGCAACCAAACGGTGCAAGGGTACTGCAATGGAATTATCCAACCCGTTACCGGACCGTCTCACAACGACACAGCGTTGTGATATTTCAATAAGATAATCACCGCCCACTTACTCCAAGGAACATACAGAATGATCTACGCCTGAACTGCTTAATCGCCAGCATAGAAACACATAAAGAACATTGTTGGACGCCAGGCTAGAGAAAGTAATGACGTCTTTAACGTCATGGCATTGAGCGTCATCTGCAGTATAAATGGGCAAAATTCCTTTCTGTGTCGTAAGGAAGCTTGTCTGCAACATGGGAAGACATTGAATGGCGGTCCTAGCTGCTTATGCTGGACATTCGCGTCATTGAAATTTGCTTGACTTTCGATATCTGACCCCTGTGCACTTTAACGTAAGATACCTAATTAACGCTTAAGAATTTTTAAACAAAATTTTCAGGAAGCACAAGAAAATTTAATTTTCAAGCACATTAGTGTTTTAAGGGCTTTTAAGGATTTTGGAATAGTTTTTGACTAGGAAAAGCATTTGCCGAGTGTGCTAAACTGTTTTTGTGTAGTATATATTGTAAAGAAATCGTTATAGAAAAGGAGAGGGTTATAGGGTTATTGTCCAGCAAGATTAACCCGAGACATCTGAATATGTAATGACCCCACTTCGGCAATGTTTTGTTAAGGCACTCAACTAACGGACTTTTGCACACGAAAATTAAGTAGTCCCGGGTTAATTTGGGTGGAATATATAAGCATTTTATTCGTTTATCTCAATATTGACAAGGCCATTCCTGTAAGGGATTTTAAAACTAAGATTTAATTGTGAAATGGTAAAAAGGCAACTCACCCACTTGCCCCTTCAACGCTGCCACTTCATCTCGTAGTGCTTCTATCTCTCGTAGATGATCTGCTTCTCTAGCTTCAAGTTTATCCACACGATCAATTAACTTTACAATCACATCTTCATCAATATTTCCAATCTTGTTCTCGGCTGCAGTTGTCCATATGACATTGCTGATTGCAAGAATATGTACCACAATTATTGTATATTTAAACATGTTTTTCGAGTTTTCGCTTTCTATTCAAATAACATCCACAAACGTATATTCAAAACATGCCGTGCAACACGCAGAGTTTTAACATATTATGAATTTAAATCTTCATCGCGTTTGCTAACTTGTATTCCACACTTTAATACGACGACTGACTCTTTCGAAACTAAACTTCTATTCTATGAAGATGCACAATAAATGAATGAAATAGTTAACAGTTTTAAGGTCGTGAACTCATCATTTTGACTAAAGACATTAAAATGTTTCATGTGTTACACAATAGATAAGATAAGAAGGCAGTGGAATATGAATGTGATCCATCACACTAAAATGGGACTTCTGGGAAGCATGAAAGGTACAACAGTATCGAAATGCCCAGACTGACAATGACAGAAATGTTTCGCTCCAACGGAGTTTACAAGATCTACATTGGTTACCTATTGGTTATACTACTCATGCGCGGATCCAGAGCGGGGGGGGGGGGGATCAGGGGGTCATGACCCCCCCCCTTCTGGAATTCTGCGAAAAAAGGGGTTATCAAAAAGATTACTGAGTATGTCCCAAATAAGATGTGTCATTCGTTCCTGTGTGCCATTGTTATATTTAGTCCTTCGTGGTATGACATGTATCTGTATACATGGATCAAGAGGGGGGTCCTACACCCCCTCCCCGGAATTTGGCGGAAAAAGGGGTTGAAAATCGGGTGAACCCCCCCCCCCGGGAAAAATACCTGGATCCGCGCTTGTTACTCACTAGAATATAACTATGTTCATTTTCCAAAATACGCCATCTGGTTGACGTCTGATTAGTATGATCTGTTGTTTGTTTGTTTTTTGTTTGTTTTCTCTGTGTGTGTGTGTGTGTGTTTTTTTTTTTTTTTTTTTTTTTTTTTTTTTTTTTTTTTTTTTTTCAAAATTTGGTTATCGACTTCCCAGAAAGTCCCATCCCCGGATATCCTGTGGTCTGCTACGAACGTCATGTAGCGTAGCCCTCTCCCAAACAGCGAACTTTTAGTGTGATTAACCTCAAAAACTGCAACAAATGACAACAGTGCATGGACAAAATGGAAGTTATTTTAGATAGAATTTGTGTAAAATGTGGCATAGGAAATATTGAGACAAAAGGAGAAACTGCTGGTTATCAGCAGTTTCTTCTTTTGTTTCAATGTTTTCTAAACCCAATTCTATTAGGGACGTCAAAACCAGGTCTTGTTTTGGAAAGGGGTAGTAGACCCCGTGGTATCCGAGGATGACAAAGTCCAGTTTAGTGTGACGGATTACACATCATTTTTATCCGGAAACGGAAAGGGAATGTGGTCTATGATGTAGTCATTTTTAACCCATTACAAGATGACAAATGTTTAACTGATCCAATTTCAAAGATACTGCAGACAACAATTCAAGTAAACAATATTTTATATTTATCTATTATTTATTTATTTGGTATTTTCAGAGAGGAAACATGGTGGAAAAATGAAAAAATAGCATATCAAAAGCAATTTCTTCACTTTCCACAATGTTTTCCTTATAATTTTTCTTATGGGGAGTCAAAAGGCGTCCTTGTGTGGGAATGGGTATGCTAAGTTAACAAGATACGAAAAGGATCAAATTCTATAAACATGTAATAACAAAAATGGACAACTAATAAATTGATAAACAGAAAGGATGGGCTGCAACAAGGGCTCAAAATCGCTCAAAGAATATAGATTTTCTTTAAATTCTCTGAATTGATAGGGTTACATAATATATTTAATTCAACACCCTAAGAATAAGCCCTCATCAGATTTTTACACACACAAAGTAAAGATATTAAGTAACCCTGTCAATTCACAGAATTTAAAGAAAATCTATCTTTTGAGCCCTTGTTGCAACCCATCCTTTGATGTTTTAACTCTTTTGAGCAGTGTATATTCTTCCTAACAATCCTTAATAAGTTTTCACTATTATGAAACAGCTTTGTCATTTCGTCGGTGTTAATGCAAAACATCGTAAATCATTTTTTGGAAAGTTTTATGCGGGGAGAAAAAATCACCAACTTTTCCGAAACCGAACGATTTTACTTCAAATTCGGACATATTGTTCACATATATATAATATGTCAGTAATACGGATTAGTAGAAATATCCCAAAACCTGCAAGAATTGTCTCAACTGGACATACAATCTTTTGCTTTGAGAACTACAAAAATCGACATACGAGGTTTTGCATTTTCACCAACGATATGAGATTAATGGACAGCTGTGTCGAAACGCGGCACTTATCAATTTCTATTAAACAAAGGGACGTAATCAATTAATTTCCCATCGAACAGTAACGCACGAGTCATGTCCCTTGCACCATACATTTCACGATACCTCTTGCAACCCTGCTTTGAGTATTTTATACAGCAATACCATCTGTTTAACAATTTCCCAAATAAGACCCTGCTTTGACGTCCTTTATACAAAAGGTGTGATGGAGAAAAAATTGAGACAAAAGGAGAAAATGCCGAGACTCGGCATTTTCTCCTTTTTCCCAATATTTTCTACACTATGTTGTATGTGTCAGTCCTCTCTCCATTTTGTCGTCAGCAACAACTTTAAATTATGACCAGTCTCAAATATTGTCGTTTATTTATCCATTCTATTGGGTTTTAACACCGTTTTCAATTGCAATGGTCATATCGCAGTGGCTGGAGCACCTAACCGTGGATTCCTAGTATTTCTCTCACCAGTATCACCAAAATTTCCAAACCGAGCCACCAGCTGGCATCTCATATAGATGATTCACACCCTTTGGTGAGAGACATATGACTTTTCTGAAATGTCAGAATGGATACTGGCCGATCCGAGCTCGAACTCCTACGTAACCGACTCAGCTATTTGGGCTCGGCTACTGTCGTTTAGGAAAAGGTTAACAACGTAAATGTTAAGACTGGTCCAAATTTAAAAACGTTGCAGCCTCAAGAACTGTGTTTCAAGCCATATTTAATTTCTGCGCTAGACTAGATGGCTACAAGGTTTTTTTTTCTTTTCACTTTAATATTTTTCTGGGTTATTGACACGGTTGAGATTGTGCATCATGGGATGGAGAACAACCAACAATAATATCGATTCTGGTCATTTTGTTAGCAATACCCTTTTTTGCGTCAATTTTCAAAAGGTTTGTTGCATATGCCCCGCCTTACTGAGCTCTTTTCTAAGATATATAATTCATTAGTGGAATCCTTTTTTCCAAAAATTGATCCCGACCGACCGGAAAACGAGATGATAACGACTACGGACAAATTTGCATCGCTTCAGGTAAGAAATAGTGCAATAACTTTTTTTTTTATGAATGAGTCAATTTTCATGCAGTTGATTGCATGTACCCCGCCTTGCCGAGTTCTCTCCTCAGATGGATGACTTCCTTGGAACGTCTTCATAACAAGCAAACGGTAACGGTTAAATTTGAAAGCATTTAACCCTTTCCCAAATGGCAAAATTTTAGGGTGATCCACTTCAAAAAGTGCCACAAATGACAAAATGGATGTTATAACAGATAGAATTTGTGTAAAATATGACATAGAAAATATTGAGACAAAAGGAGAAACTGCTGGTTATCAGCAGTTTCTTCTTTTGTTTCAATGTTTTCCCAAGCCATTTCGTTTAGGGACGTCAAAATCGGGTCTTGTTTGGGAAAGGGTTAAAAGGTAAAAGGTACCGATACAATGTTGGTCTATCCAATCAGTAAAACGGACTTATTTATTATTCAGTTGTGATTCATTTTCTACTAAATCATAATATTTGTGAAATCGGTATGTGTCACTTAATTCTATGCGGTTGTCTTCCATTATTCCGCAACATTTACGAAAACAAATAGGGAGTTAGTGGACCACCCTGACTTATACCGTTATCTAGTTAATTTTCGAGTGGCATCTCAAACTTGTTTGACCACATTCCATATATTCCCAGTTTAATGCCCAAACCATGAAATTGCATTGAAAACCCTTTTCAATGACGAAGAAATGGTGATATTTATAAAATTTCTCCGATTCTTTTAATATTTAAACATCGCCTACTTTGCAGTTTTAATTAATCCCATCTGTACGATATGCTAGTGTACAATTTGGCTATCCAACGAAAGACTGTTAGTTTAGGAAAGCATTTATTTGATGAAATAAAGGTACTGTTTGGCTGTTTGTGCGAGATTAGTAGGCCTTTGTTGAGAGGTCTTCATACATTTCGTAATGAAACTTATAAAATAATGTTATTGGCCTAGCATTGCGAGTACTGTGCCCAAGCAAACGTTTTTCTTCGTTTGGAGTTTTAGTCTGTCTTAAGGTGACTCGACACAAATGTCTATTTTATCGACTCAATGACTCGGCTGACATTTTCATGAATGGAAGTGCAATCCGAGGTCTTGTTGAACAAAAGGGATGACACGCTCGGGGTCAAAACGATCCGCTATCCATTCTAGTTATCCCTTTCCTAAATCAAATCTGGAATTTTGACAGTTCTTAATATTGAGAAAGCTCGGTAAGTTATCTTAAAAAAAAATAGGAAATGCTAGCAATCTGATTTCCTCTTTTCTCCTTATGTTCGGAGGCATATTGTACACAGTGCCGACTTTTGACAACATATGTCTTCTAGAATAGCTTTACGTTTGGATCTGCCTTGAGTTCAATCTTACTTATCATATAAGGGTTAACTAGATCATGATTTATTGCTATCAGACAAGAATTGAAAACATTGCATGTCTCCACACTGCTCTCTTTGGTATATATCAATGTAAAAATCTCATCTGGTTTTGCAAAAATTTGTAATATTTTGAGTTTTGATTAAGGTAAGGCCTGGGTAATCAGTTATGGAACGGAATCTGTATGGTGCAAATCGACGATTTTAAACGATTCTTCTAAGACTATTTTAAAGGGAAGTAATTTTCATTGCTCTCAAATTTTGAATTTTTGACTTTCGTTGGGTTTTGGGTTTTTTGCCGACTCTTCATACAATTTAGAAATAATCTTACACAAAAAATGTTTAGATTATTTCCCGGAAATCTGAGCACGCTCAATTATTTCCGTTGTTACGAAAACAGGCGATATTGCATCTAACGGTACTTTAAATATGCTTGGACTTACCGACGTTACGGAATAAGTCGAAATATAACGATTATACCGGATGTGCATTACCCAGGCCTTACCTTAATTTCCGTGATATTGAACATTTACCGAAAAGACTTTTGTCATCATACATTTTTTCATTAAATTTGTTTTACACTGAAATCGGTGCATGATTGCAATATGACTACACTGATAGAACTAATTCATGAAATGCTAATTAGAAAGTAGGCTACAGAAGGTCATGCGTGCAAAGGTCCCGGGTTCGATCCTTAGCCGCGCCAAACAACTTTTCTGATATATTTCCGATCAATAGTTTAATACACGTAAACCTATGTTCGCGAGCAGTTGAAATCTCAGACAGGATATTGTGGTAGCATTGGTAGGAAAAGCTATAGGAATACATGTTATAGGTGCTCCAGCCACCACAATATGATAATGCAGTTGGGGCGTTAAACCCTATCTTATTCGATTAAATTTACCTCCTTTATATTATGTTGTCATGCACAATCATGCGTGTGGCAGATTCGTTCCACAAAAAGCTGCTGCTCCTGACAAATTGACCAAGTGACCTAGCAGTGACCAATGCTGTCTGTGGCATGTTCTGTCAGCGACATGTGACGTTTTCTTACGAAATGTTGTTTATTCCACGTGTTTGCCTAGGCTGCTCGTGTACGTCCGTTTCCAAACGTTACGGAAATGACTTTGAACATTCTTCACCCATGCTTTATCAATCTCCTTCGTAGTGATCTCCACTTAAGGTCCTGAAACCGTAATTGCTGTAATTTAATAATAATTTGGCTAAAATAAAAAAAAGTATGTACATGATTATTCATTTTATCTTGAATTTGAATGATTTTAAAGCAAATTCGAAACACAACGGGAACATGTTTACCCGGAAATACCCTTCTTACATAAAACGATGGACTCGATTATTGTTCGTTTAATTGCACGTACTTACCCATTCTCTTTCACAGAGTTCTCTTTCATTTCGCCTCTGTCATGGGCTGCGGAAGAATATGAAACAGAGCGATAGGAATAAAAGCAGGTTTGAAAAAATAGTCCCATTTACAGAATAATACTGTCTTTCTCTAATGTATAATACAAGAAATACAATGTTCAGCTACACAGTAATTAAAGACGTTATCCTTCGGTAGACCACGATTTTTGGACTCTATCCGAGATAGTCCCTTGCAGAGATGATAATGCAAAAAGCAACGAACGATCACTCTGCGAGGAGAATGGTACTTACCATTTAACATATACTTCTACCAGTCGTTTACAGTACCCTTACATAAGATTTATAAACTTTTATTAATTAAAAAAGTCAGTTGCAGAAAACACTTACATACTGAAGTATATTGGATGACGCGGTAATCTAGGAATGGGGCATTTACAGCATTTTAGAGTATCATAGGTTCAGGTGTACAATTCAGACTCTGCAAATACACAGATTGATCAGGGTTCTTTCTTGTCTAAAATATCTTAAGTTTTTCCCATTTCATTAGATACCCAACACGTTGAAAATCCGGATAACCACGTTTGTACCTAATGATGAGTGCTGCATCTTAAGAACCCATTTTTGCATATCAAAGCTCATTTCTTTGTTACGCCACAAGGAACTACAAGAAACAACTGGTCATTTCCAGGCACATGGCTGTGAAAAACTGTCAAGTACAGACAATGTCCCTTGAAAAGTATATCAGGGCTACATATTAAAGAATGACTGTAAACGACATGTTATTTTTTACCAAAACGGTAGAAATTTAGACTGATCCAATTTGAAAGTTGTTGCAGAATACATGATAATACGGGAGACAATGAGACAGCACTGTACAGGGAGAAAATGCCAATTAGACAATTTTCTTCCTTTTTTTGCCTGAATGTTTTCTCATGCGTCGTTTTAATAAGAAACCTTATAACCAATAAATGTTTGGGAAATAGACTAGGAGATGTTTTCTGTACGAGGCCTAAAAATGGTTCCAGGGAGGACAACTTGTTACAAGCCAGAGACAATGCTTAAACGATGTAGCAACGTCCCCTTAATCACTTAAGCCCTGTCTCTCTGCCCGCATTAATGGTGAAGTAGGTCTAAGTAGGTCAAAGGTCAATTAGGTGCAAAAAATAAATGGAATATGGGGTATAATTAAACAATCCGCTATAACTCGTTTAGTTTTGGTGTTAGAATAAAATATTTGGTATCAAAATGAAGATTAGACATTGATCTTTATTTTGAAGTATAAATATGCAAATTAGCTGATTTGCATATGCATGATTCTGAAGATTTAATTGGAAATTTTGATCATTTTTTGGTCATTTTTTTCAGAGTGTAGTTCGAACGAAAGCTATAGCCCACTAAGTTGGCGGTGTACATTCACAAATTTGGTACCAAAGTAAAGCCTAGACATCTATCCTCAAGTTAACTTATGCAAAAAAGCTTAATTGCATATACACGATTTTTTTTATTATTTTTAATTAATTGATGAAAATATCACCCGTTAGTGAAAATTTGATACATACAGAGCGTTGCAGCTTCCTGGAAGGATATAATCACATTGCATATGTAAAACGTCCTGTCCAAAACAGAAGTTAGCATTTTAGGTCTTTTTTACAGAATCAGATTGAATTACAGTAAAGTTGAGTCTTTGGTTTCCATGGAAACATATATTGTAAAAGTAGTTTTGGGGTAAAACGGGAGAAAAAGCTATCAGTCACTAAGTCCTTGGTATAGACAAACAATCAATGTTTTTAAATGAAGACAAGACATCCTTTTTTGTTTTTCAGAATAAGTATACAGTTAAGCCTGTGGAGGCTTATTTGCATATTCATAACTTTGAAGAATTTATTGGAACAATTGATGGAATAATAGTCATTTTTTGCGAGTACACACAAAAAAAACATATCTCGAATAGTTCTTGGTATAGATTGACAATTTTATCAAATTGAAGCTTTTAAGCATTCGTCTTTATTTTTCGGACAGTTATGCAAATGAAATAATTTGCATATGCATACTTTTGTAGATTTGATTGGAAGTTTTGGTGAAAGTTTCACAGTTTTTTGTTAAGAAATTTGCATGATAAGGGATATTCCTTAATTAGTTGATGGTGTTCTCTTACAATTTTGGTGTCAAAATAAAACCAAGGACTTCTTTCTTAATTCCAGTTTTGCATAATATCTTATTTACATTCCAACATTTTTTATTCAATTTTAAATCATGATGAAAATATCACAAACTTGTGAATATTTGGTACTTGCTTTTTAACACACATAGAAGAAACTAAAACATATTGTATAATTATGCACTTCTGCCTGTTCCCAAACAGAATTAAGCATTTTGACGTCTTTTTACAAAGGAAAATTGAAATACAGTGTGCTAGAGGGTGTTGTTTCTAGAGAAACATATCTTTTAAAACGTGGTAGAGGTTTTATGGGAACAGCTATAACTCACAGTTTACAAGATCAACTGACTAACAACTACTGTATCAAAATGAAGCTGAGACTCTTATCTTACTTTTGGGGGGGGAATATTTTTTCAAATTATCTAAATCATAGATTTTTTGACTAGGAAACGGGGGCCGTTTATTGGCCCCTTCCCCACAGAGCACTTTTCTCGTGCAGTTGTTTTTCCCTTAAAAATCATTTTCCCAAATTAAACAATGTTACGGTCATTGTAAAACGGTCTTAATTTTGCTTGAAATTTGTATTCTTACCGTTTAAAGATTGTTTTCAGATCTGTTTACGTTTATGAATCCCTACATGGAAGTTTAGAAACTTTTTATCAAAATATCCAATTATAAATTTCCCATAGAGCTGTATTTTTCCCAAATCAAGGGTCCAAGGCCCTTTCTCCTTACCTGAGAAATAAGACCTGCAAATTGCATTAGCTAACCTGTATTTGGGAAAGAATGATTAACATATATGTTTGGAACGAAAAATGTTGACGAAATGGTCATTGTTGTGAACCAGGGTGTAATAAGATTTCTAATTCCTGATTGATAGGTTGAAGAGCAATTGCATGCAGTTTGTGGGTGTCCTCTCCTTCTTACTAAATTTTGGATAAAGGAATTCCGAACTTGCAGATAAGGTTCAGAAGTTAAAAGAACGCTACTGCGGAGAGCTCGTTAGGGTTACCAAGGCGTTGACTTCTATAGATCGGGTATCTTTTTATTTTATTTATTTTATTTATTCGTTTAATCTTCCTTCACATGGGAGACTACATATATATAAATATAAACATGAGTAATACAAGTAAATGAAAACAATAGAAACAGTAGAAAGAAAAGGCGCAAACTATTGCAACATTATAGTAAGATATAGTTTCGGACATGGCATTAACTCAGTATAGGACGACCATGGTACTTTAACCATAGCTTGCCAATGCGCATGGTCATCTCTCAGTTTCGAACTTCTACATCAGCTGACAGTCTTATAGGTTAAATAGTATTAGCCGATTATCTGCATACTCGTAACATATCGTACGTATGTAAACGCACTACGGTTAAAGTCACTGTCCTGAGAATCAATAAAATTGTCAATCTTTGCTCCAAGCATAATGTGAGCAAATTGTCCATGGTCTACTTGTTGTAGATATAATGCTAATTCGTGTCCATATATTCGTCTGAATCACATCGTGTTTTCCTGGTGCAGTTATCGGACACTCAGAAATGATGATTTGCACAAGCAAATAACATGTCTTTATAAGTTTAGATTTTGTTTATAAACATCAGTTTATCTTGCGACCATTGTAGGTGTTATACATATAACTGAAAACTTGTGCAATTCACAGTTTTCATTAAACAGAATTGGTTTGCTGGTAGCAGAATAAAAAGATCTGCAAATATATTTCAAACAATAAGGTCATATCATCTTACCCCCCCCACTACCATTTGCAATACACAAAATATATTTGGGTTGATATATTTTTGACCTTATACTTTTCCTACACATTCCTTATATTCCCATAAGGACTATACAGGCCATGGTTTGGATATCTTACAGCTAGCCCCTACTGAAACCTATAAAACCTTTGAAAAGCTTCAATTTCAGAGCAAAACTTTAAAACCTTTACTTTTTTGCCAGAAAACCTTTTCAACCGCAAAATAGCCTGTAATTTTAACCCAAAACCTGTATATTTGCTATGGCTGGTTGTCTTGCAAGCTTAAAGCAAGCGATGGCTTTCGTTCTGCATTATCCCTCTTTGTGCGTAGTTAAACAATGAAAATATCACCAGATGCCACCAATCTTACCCAAATTTTTAAAATTTTGTCGGTAAGATCCCGTATACCCCCTTGCGAAACAAGTGCGTAAAATGACTTTGAATGTATATTTTCTACGAAAATGGCCACTATTCACTCTTATGTTTTTCATATTTTACACTAAAAGTCTTTATTTACATAAATGTGAGCCTTTATGAAAACCCTTATTTCTATTTTGGTATGCTAGGAGGCCTGCTTCAGACTATTAGTTAAAGTCTCAAGGGAACAGACCAAAACACCAAGAATCTATTTTCTTTCTATTTTCTTAATATCTTTTTGCTATATTTAAATATAGGTACATACAAGTGACATATACAGGATTGATTACAACGATAATTATTACTAAATGAATATTTTAACATAGTAATAAGTTAAATATTGTCCATAAATTTTTCAGGTATATTGTTATGGGGGTTAGCTAAAACAATCACAGGTCCAAAGATTTCTGCTATTTATATACCAACAGTTTATCTGTGTCTACTCCAAAACATACCAGCTGTGGATCAACGTGGTAATTTTTGGCTTAGTATTTGAAAAAGACTAATTGATTGAACACATTTATTGAATAATCATGATGGGATTGTGAAGAAGGCCGTAGGAACAGGGGGGGGGGGGCTATACATGGCTAAGCCCCCTCCCCAAGTTGTCCAAAAATGTCGAATTTTCCTATTTTTCACTGAAAATTTAGGGAAAGACCAATTTAGCCCCCCCCCCCCCCCCCTACCCCAGTTTTCAGACACAGGGGATTCAGCTACCCCAATATAAAATTGCTTCCTACTGGCCTGTGAAGGATGGATAAAACACACATAATGTCACATGTCCTGAGTGATTTGCATAATAAGAGATACACGCAGAACCGAAGAGTCCGATTTCTTTGACAGGTGTAATTATCAGAATTGCAATGATGGTAGTTAAACTTCTGTTTACAGAAATATATTACATGTATGCCATTTATGTACAAAACGTATTGAAACATGAATACATCTTTAAAGGCACCCATGCAGGGTTGTCAGACGTACAAACATGTAAATGTATTAAAGAAATATCGTATGGAATGGTCAACCTAGATGCACATGTAGCTAGATAATTTCTTTTCAAGGAAATTTCAAATGAAGTTCGTTTAGTCCTTCTTAATCATGTATGTATATAATTAATTTACCCGCTCATTATATTTATAGTAACATTTATGTGAACCTGAACCTTGAAAGGTAGTTAAAAACTTTGTTCCAGCACAAAATTCCCTTCCTTTTGGATCTA
The DNA here is from genome assembly GCA_963680895.1 of Fragum sueziense. Lineage (NCBI taxonomy): Eukaryota > Metazoa > Mollusca > Bivalvia > Cardiida > Cardiidae > Fragum > Fragum sueziense. Next base: position 833,739 of record OY804604.1, on the reverse strand, counting down.
GATAATACAATGCAACACACAGAAATGCAAACTGCCATTCCCCATGTTGATCTGATTCCTGAAAATCTAGCATGGATCCCGTTAATGTCTTATAATGACTGTAAGATATTGAGAGGAGTATTCTCAGCTTTCTTTGATGCCTTTTTTATTTTGAGTTTTGCTTTATCAAATTGCACTTTTGTGTATGCTAGATAAATATTTGTTTAAAGAGTCGTGGTTTTGACATTGTGATGTTGATATTTGAGCGGTATCAGGCTCACATGCTGTTTTAATTGTCATTTTCGCTCATAAAATCTGATTAATTTTCAGGAATATGTACAACAAATCCATGCAGATATGATTTTAAAACAATAATTTCTATAACATATGTTTAAATTTATCATAGAATAACATTCATATGTAAGACGTATTGTTACATCAAAGTTTGCACTTTTTGTATTTTTTGGAAAAATTTACCCCACCCACTTTTAGCTATAGCTACAGGCGTAAGCTAAAGACTAATTCTGGGAACAAATATAAATAAGTCAAGAACAGGTTTCTAGGCAATTTTTAAGCACAATTTCACAAACACAAACATACATTTGGTATTTTCTTAATTTTTTTTTCATTTTTAGACAAATTTTATTTTTGTGATTTTTGGCCATTTTTCGCTATATTTATGTATATTAACAAAAATACGCTGTAAAAAAGTTGCATATTATTGCTGTAAGTAAAAGAACAAATCATCAGCTTTATTTAGATACCAAAATAATTGTTTTAGCTTTATAAATGAGTAAGTTATGGGGAATTTTAGGAGGCATGTGTGACAAATGCACCGAATGACCTTTGACCTGAATAAAATCCCTTTGCGCCATTGATTCGGATTAAGAGACAGGGCTAGAATTGACCGTGATATATAATTGAATCATTCTATATATGTCTCCTGCTTGTAACAAATTGTCCTCTCTGATTTGATTTTTCAGATTTTCACTACCAGTCTAAAAGGGTACGTAAATCAATTCCAGCGATTTTACATATTAAGTGATAGTTTCAGGCGATGTAGCCTACCTTGGTCGACATGTTAACTTACTTACGTATGAACAACTCGTCGAAAACTCCACAACAATAGCTTATTCAAGCTGTAGTTACGACATATTTTAACTTAGCCCTTTCCCAAACAAGACCTGGTTTTGACGACCCTAATAGAAAAGGCTTGGGAATTCATTGAAACAAAAGAAGAAACTGCTGATAACCAGCAGTTTCTTCTTTTGTCTCAATATTTTCTGTGCCATATTTTAGACAAATCATATCTTTAATAACATCAATTTTGACATTTGAAGCAGTGTTCGAAGTGGGTCACTCTAAAATTTTGCTGTTTGGGAAAGGGTTAACCAGCAGACTGCAGATGTAGACGACATCCGTAAAGTTGTTTTTGTTCTGTATCTGACGGCAACTGTACGCCACGCCTTGTTTGTGACGTCTGAACATATATCTGTCGCTTCGTCAAGCATCATATCGTCGGTGCTATTCTTCCAAAACCTCGTATCTACAGCTGGATTGAAGCTGTAGATACGAGGTTTTGCAATAACACCGACGATATGAACGAATGATCCACGTGATCCAATAGAAACAACTTCGTTAACATCAAGTGCCAATTTCATTTAACCCATTACCAAAGGACAAAATTTTGGGGCGGTCCATATTGAAAGATCCTGCAGATGACAATTTCAAGTGAATGGAATTTTTAATTTTTAGGTCTTTTGGTCTGGAATTGTGGGAAATAAAGAAATTGCTTGTCACAAGCAATTCCTTCATTTTCCACAATGTTTTCCAAAGCATGTATCTCTTGGGGAGTCAAAAAGAGTCACTGTATGGTAATGGGTTAACATTTACCTGTTGAAAGTTGAAAGTAGTACCAGTTCTAACATTTCTTTCTTCTTTAGACAGAGACAATGTTATGCATTACGCAACTACGACAACTCTTAACTATCCAAACGTATGGGTCCACTAAAAGGTACAGTGTGAAAGACCGCCCCTTCAAGCCAAGTAGCCTACGGGTAAATATATTGCTACTCTGTGTTTCTTGTGCAAGAAAAGGGTGTTATTATGGTCAGTGAGAATTCGCAATTCGCCGCAATTCTCGTAGCTGCAGCCTATTAAATGTTGTTGTTACGAAGCTTTCTATGGAAAATTGCAACCTGTATGATGTAGATTGCGTGACATGCGATGATGAAGACGATTGTTCAATCATTTATCGTATATGCATGTCATATGCAGATCCCACGTGTGTGACGTCATTTAACTAATAGACTGTCAAATACAAACGATGATATCAAAAGCCAATGACAGAATCCTCAGAGAGGTATCTTTGTTATTGTTGTTTTGGAATCATAACTGGGTGTGCTATCTGTCGTTTGCTTATCGTTCATATTACCTCATTCATTTGTTTGACTGTCACAAACATAATCTGGTGCCAAGGCCATTGACAAGATTCCGGTTATCACAATGAGACACCGTCAGACGTCCACTGTTGGTGTATGATGGTCATTATACTAATCATCTACATGTCATTTACATGTCATCTACATGAATGTTTACATGTTTCACATGGCACAACGGAGCACAATGGTAACATTAAATCATGGTAATGCAGGAGTCAGCGTCCATGCAGCTATACGTAAATATTTGGCCTCTGATTTGCGCCCAAAATATTGACCGGTCGCAGCTAATAATCCCAATGTCGAATGACCCATCACTTGACTTGTTTGGGTCTGGAGTTGCCGACAACTTTCGACTTCTGGAATCTTTATTCGCCTCCATGAGAGAAAAAGAGATTGCATTGTTGGATAACAACCCATCATTAGTACTAAAGAGCCGGAGCGAAATTTGAAATGTGCCGGTAATTGTATCGCGCCTATGGCGCGATACATATTGTGGTATACATATTCTAATTTTAGAAATTACGTCATGAGGGATAATTATTTGTACTTGAAAGTCGTATATATAACCTACACATAAACTGTTTACACGGTATGATTTTTCAAGCAGTACTATAAGTATACATTGAAGTTCGTTTAATCTCAGACCACGCTGAAAATTCGTGTAAACAAAATTCTAGTATAGTTTTATACTTTACATAGCAATGGAAAGTCCCTACTTCCGGTTTGCCCATGGTGGACATGTATTTTTCCTATCCGTTTAAATGCAACGCAATTATGCATACCATTTCGAATCGCAATAAGAAATCAAAGAATGAGAAGTACCTTACTATTGAATGACCACTATATGTTCAATTTGGACTGGTCAACTTGCATTGTTACAAGGGATCGTCTTATCTGACTAGATATGTGTATTGCTAGTAGAACAAATGGGTTTTCTCAAGCGTTTTTCAAAATTGCATTACGATGCGAATTTCTACTTTCGGTTAGCCCATGGCCTATCCGATTCGCTGCATCGCTTCCTAAGAAATCAAAGCACGTTAAAGACTTTAGTATTGAATGAACACTGCATGTACAATTTTGGATGATTAGATTCCATAATTACAAGGGATCGTCTGAACTAAATAGGCATGTGTATAACTAGTAGAACAAATAGGTTTTCTCAAATTTTTTTCTAAAAATTACAAACTGTTAGGGGTTTTCAGATAAAAGAACAACTCAATTTTTATGTCTCAACAGTTTTTGACTGGATGGATTTCAAAACAGTTCAAAAGGATACTTTATGCTCAATCATTTCGCCGCCTTTTTGTTACACTCTAATAAATCTCCTCGTATGTGTCGCTCGTTCTTTCTGTTGTTGTTTTTTTTTTTTTTTTTTTTTTTTTTTTTTTTTTTTTTTTTTTTTGTTTTGTTTTGTTTTGTTTTGCGTGTGATAAGTACAAATATAGGTCCCGATTTATGACCTGGCAGAGATGATCTGCCGGGTGAATTATTGAGACATATTCATGGTAATATTTGTATTGTGTTATAGCTTAAATCTTAAACATTCCTTATATATTTGGTTTCATTTTCGCGGCTGGTAGTTGTCACTTTATATGGCATTTCTGTATTTCTCTTTTTTATATTTAATGTATTGCTCCGCCGGACAAAAGTAATAAGGATCATATCCGTGGAATTGAGGTTGGTGTGCGTTCGTTCATCTATGTCTGTTATCATAAACGTTTCCTATTCCTGCTGTTATCAAAGCATTTTTAGATTCCATAGACTAAGATTAGCATGCACTCTGATCTATTCAACACAGTCTGTTCTCTATTGAATGATTATACGAAGAACAAATAAGCTAAAGTGGTCAAAATGTTCCGGTTTGGACAATTTACTTGATACGATTTTTATATTCAGAAGGCTAATGGATAAACAGGTACTTTTTTCTATTTAATTAAAGTATTTTTACCTATTCTGACCAAAGGCTAGCGGGGCTTATGTCACGGTCCTGTTTCCGGCGTGCGTTCATGAGAAAACTTCTCTAAAATTACTAGGCCAGTTTCAATCAAGATTCAAACAGGAATCTTCTAACATAGGAAACTAACAGGAATCTTCCTTGCATGGGGCCTTTCGAATTGTTTTTGTTTTCTTTTTTTTTTTTTTTTTTTTTTTTTTTTTATTTTTCGAAAAATAATTTCATAGTGAACTGTGGTTACTATGGTGCACTTTCATTTTTTTGTGTGTGTGTCTTTTTTCCTTCTTTTTTGTCCAAAAAATAATTTCACGAAGAAACGATTCAGGACCATCTTGGCCCTGATTCCTTGCTGAAATATTCGGTTTCCTTTCTTGTTTAAGTTAATTTTAATCGCCATTTATTCAACTGCAACATTTAACACTTTTGTATTTGCTTACTTCCCCTCCTATGTTGTTTAATTAATGTATAATCTGGCTGAACACACAAAAATGGAAATTATAGACTAGCACCAGCATATGCAGACATGCAATCCTATTTCGGTTTTCACTGCATGTTGACTTAACCAGACACTTGTACCATTTTATTCACTACTTTGGTATAATTCTTTAAGCGCGATACAATTCATTTTGCTGTACATTACAGCAATTTTTTACTTGTTCCTAAACTGTGCTTCATTTCCATTCCAAATATAAACATAAGCATTTTGAACGGTTTAGAGTATTGAATTAAAGCATACCTATGGAAATATTTAACAAAAATGTTCAAAATTACCTCCCTTGCATATGAATATAGAGTAAACAATATTTTTAAATCATTTTCTCTTGAAGTATAATCTTGAAATCCGGCACGGCGAATCAACTTATGTGAAGTGAATTTAGAAGTGTGTGTAATTTGATGCGTTTTGTATGGCTAGAAAGTGGTGTTTTTAATGATGGGTCATATACCTTAAAGGGAAAAGATCAAGAATTTCGTTCAATTAAGCAACATTATCATTATCATCATCAATTTTTATTGCTGTGTGTTTTTCGTACAAGGAAATTCTTCTCAAACAGGGTCGTCCAAGAAATAAATGATTTAGAAAGATATTAAACTATCATAGCACCACTCTCTTGCACACGGTTCATTCATTACATTCACCTCTGTAGTTGCCTCAGAGAGTATTGCGTCATCATCTGCTAGATTACGTCACTTTCTATCACATCAAAACGGCAATAACAAATAATTTGTCTTTTCCAAAGTCCAAAATATGTCATACTTCACGTTGCTTAAAATTTAATATCATTTTCCAACGAAAATAATTTATTTTTTTAGATTGATGTCATTCATATTCAAATTTTCTGTACGTTTCATTCTGATAGGGAACGATTTTATCCAGCTAACCGTGACGTATTTCGGACCAACAATAGTATTTCGTAAGTGTTGTTATAAAATCTCGCAACTACGACTTGATTCAAGTCGTAGATACGATATTATATAACAACACCGACAATATATCAAAACAAAACATTAAACCTAGTCTATCTTTAGCACAAAATTCCTGCCATTGGTAAGGAGGCGTGAGAAAATAGTTCCATTGTATATGGGTTATTTCATCAGTTATAGTGCCTTTCAAATGTAACCAGAATCATCATTTCTTTGTCTTCTTTATTATGTTACACATGAAACAGTTAAACAGTAATAATACACGTTTTCCTCGGTTTGACAAGATTCTTGTCATTCATACGCCCAGGCCGTTGCAGAGATGTATGTGAGAGTAACGAACGACAACTCTGCTCGGAGATTGTCATAGCACTTGTCAATTTTCTGCTAAGTTAGGTACAAATAAAGTCTATAGTGCCAATATAGGTCTATCTAACGTCTATTAGACACACAATAACTAGGCCAAAACGATAACGCTCTTTAGGATATAAAGACAAAAGAAAAGACAGTTAAGATATCATTGCACATGGATCTTTAGTTAATCATTCTCACACTTAATTAATTTTCTATAATTGATTTTCTGCTAAAGTAAACTTAACTGCGTGAGTGACAGTTGCTTTTTCTACAAGTAAGTCAAATTTATTAGAGTCACATGTGTTATACAATCATGTACAATAACCAAAATGATACTATCAACACCCGGCCCCATGGGCCTATAAGTCACTTTTGGGTTTAATTAAAGCAAAATACAAAATAGCAGATGATGGCAGGTCATTTGAAAACAAAACAGAGCATGAGAAGCATCAATCTTGTTTGTCTTTCCTAGCTTACATTATTGTTGGAATTCACTCTCAAAGAAAATTCACCAGTGATGAAAGTATCGACAAGCACTATCGTGATATTAGAAAGTTTGACTTCGTAAATGCATACGAAGGGCGGGAGAATTATATACAACGTGCATTCGAAAAAATGCATGTGACACTACTTTTCAGAAAGAATCTTCATAGTACGTCCATGTACATGTATGCATATTTGCATGCTTGCAAGTGAATTCTTGCACTTAGCAATCACAACCCACATGCCATGTTACGTATACTATGTTCATTTACACGGCGGATACTTTGAAAGTTCCAAGAAATGACCCAAATATATCTTATGCAGCTTTCTGTCGTAACTAGCTATCGATTTAATATACTATTATCTACTTCTACATTTCTCTTGTCGTTTTCAATACAATTTTTTTGTATTGGGATTAATCTAAAACATTCTCATTTCAGAAATGGCTGAATGACGGAACATACCTATATGCGAATTTAATTAACCCATTACCAAACGACAAAGTTTTAGACTGGTTCAAATTCAAAGATGTTGCAGACAACAATTTCAAGTCAATTGAATTTTAGATTTTTGGTCTTTAAGGATAGAAAATATTGTGGGAAATGAAGAAACTGCTTGTCACAAGCAATTTCTTCATTTTCCACGATGTTTTCCAAAGACAATATCTTGTAGGGAGTCAAAAAGCGTTATTTTGTGTTGTTGTTTGGGTTAATAAGTAAAGTCGCACCCTATCAGACATTTTGTGAGACACATTTTCAACCTGTTGCTTTTCAAGCATGAATGTGCTGGTCTGGAACGTTTTGCTGGTGTCCTTGACCTTTATGAACAGTTCCAGGCGAGACAAAGTGTCTACGTTTGATGACAATAATTAGGTCATTATTTCAAAACCGCTAATTTATACAGGATTAATAAGTAGCATTTCCACTGATCATTCCTCCGAAGCGAGCGTTTGATATAAAGATAAAACATATTCTATCCGCCACGTGTGTCAGAAAAAGCGCGTGTTAATATGTCCACGAAAGAAAAAGTTTTGGTAAATGTTTTCAACCAGGCTTTTCTTCTTAGTAAGGCCGCGGCCATAGCGCAGTTGGTAGCGCATCTGCTACTCACTCGAGAGGTCCCGGGTTGGATCCCCGGCCGCGACAAATATCCTTTCTGACTAAAGTGTCACCCACCAATTGTTTGATATCGTTAACTTATGTTGGCGAACAGCTAGAGGCTTGGTTAAGGTGTTGTGGTAGTACTGGTATGAGAAACGACATGAATCAATGTTTAGGTGCTCCAGCCACCGCGATATGACCATATCAGTTGAAAACGGCTTGAAACCAAAAAAAAAAAAACTAAATCTTCTAACTCACCCACGTGTGCTTCTGGCCGCGACATTATCCCATTACCAGACGACAAAATTCTAGACTGTGCAAAATTCAAAGTTGTTGCAGTGCATAATTCAAGCGAATAAAATTCTATATTTCTTGGTCATTTGAGGTAGAAAACATTGTTGGAAATGAAGGAATTGCTCGTCGCGAGCAGTTTCCTCATTTTCCACAGTGTTTTCCAAGGCATCTGTTTTGTAAAGCATCAATGCGTGACAATTGTTTCTTTTCACATATTTGCTGTCCATTTGAATCGGAACCATTGTAACATTTCGTAGACAGGAAATATGCAAAACAGGATACGTTCTATGGCTTCGGAAAGAGCTTCTAGATCTATCTCGCAAAATGCTATGTTCATACCTAAGTCTTATTTGCAAGCATGCCGCACATTTTTTTTTCAATTTCGTCGACATTTCTGGAGTCTGACTTCGACCTTGACCTACATACATCGTCAACATGTGATGGTATCAGATAAGTCGGTCAATGAATGCGTTGCTTCATATGCAATTTCATGCAGATCCTTCCCAATGTTGCTTTGAAATATGTTGTGTATCTCTATCAAGTAATTATCGCATTTGAGTCTTCATAGGCTTCAGGAGGAGTTTGCTTTTTTCACCTGAAATACTTTGGTATTTGGGCGTGTCGTAGCCAACATTTCTTAAGCCATAGTTTGATACAATTACAAAGCCGGTGCAGCATTTTTTTCTTTTCATTTATGCACTCGATCAACTTTTATGCAAAAAACTCTGAATTGTTATTCATTTTTAGCTCCACTGGCCTTCAGGCCAGCGGGCTATTGTCATGGCGCTGTGTCCGTCGTGCGTGCGTCCGTCCGTCTCTCCAGACTTCAACTTTTTCTTTAAAAGTCTTCTCATCAGAAACTAATGGTTGGATTTCAATCAAACTTCACAGGAGTGATCCTAGTCTGATGTCAGTATGTTAAGAAAAGCATTATTTGTATCAAGAAATATAGAAATATATTAAGGTACATAGAAAAATGTTGTTCTGTGGTGTTCTTAACAAACCTGTATAGTTTAGATCAAAGGAATCTAAAATACATGACATTGTGTATTTTATTTCTGAGTGTAAGTCTCCCTTGATTTTTCAAGAGACATAACCACATATACAGGGCCTGTCACAAGACTAGAGTAATCCTTAGCTGGTCCTCTATCAGATTCCTTCAATTAATGCTGATTGAACCAGAAAGTCATGAGTTATCTGTCCTTGAATTAGAAATGTCTGTTTTGACTTTGTTTTCACTTTAGCACTTACAAATATTGACCAATGAAGACAAAATTTGGTCAAGATGTTGGTGACGATAACATCTTGCCTTGGTGCAATTTTCAACTTGTCTATTGATGATCATCTTCCGATAATCATTGCTAAAAATGAAAAGGCGACTAGTTCATAAATATACTGATATGAAAAAGAAAGCATAAAAGAACTTGGTGCGATATCCACTGGATACTAGCGGTCTATACTTACAAGTTCATCAATTCAAGCGATGTTATAGCTCACCATAAATGACCTGGCAGAGATAACAATTAGCTAAAGATGCTCTGTCATGTCATTCATTGTGAGGTGTGCTGGTATATATTTGGTCTGTATGTATTTTTCGACTTATTGAATGTAATTTGGTGCACTTTTTATGAATATATAGAATGCTTTAAAACGAATAAATGTTCTGTTTCTTTATTTGGTCAGTGTAATCTTACAGGTTGACTAGTTGATGCGATATTACGAGTATAATTTTGATCTAAGTGTATTTTTTAGACTGATTAAATGTGAGTCGATGCACTTTAACCCTCACCCAAACAAGACCTGGTTATGACGTTCCTAATAGAAAAGGCTTGTGAAAACATTGAAACAAAAGAAGAAACTGCTGATAACCAGCAGAGTCTTCTTTTGTCTCAATTTTTTTCTGTGCCATATTTTGCACAAATTCCTTCTTTAATAACATTCATTTTGTCATTTGTGGCAGTTTTTGAAGTTGATCACCCTAAAATCTTGTCGTTTGGGAAAGGGTTAAATGAATATATATTATAATAAAATGCACTTTTCTTGTAGAATTGCACCAAAGATTCTCAAGCAGTGCAATCAAGCGGTGACATTTCTTTATTCTAAAAACCTTTTAAAATATAACAAAGATCTTGCAATGTTTAGGATGCCTTTTCTTGGAAATGAAAAGGAGTGAAGCCTTTATTGTTTTGATTCATTATTCGTCTTTTATATGTTTATGAAATGCCAAAAGTGAGACTCCCATGCTCTCTATGTAACCTTAACCCTTTCCCAAACGACAACAATTTAGGATGGTCTAATTTGGAAGATGGTACAGACGACAAAATAGATGGAGATAACGATATAATTTGTGAACGATATAGTGCAGAAAATATTGAGACAAAAGTAGAAAATGCTGGTCACCAGCATTTTCTCCTTTTGTTTTAATATTTTCCTGGTCCTTTTTAATCAGGGAAGTGAAATTGAAGTTTTGTTTGGGAAATTGTTAATGATCCTATTATGAGAAATGTCACAAATTAAGTCCTGTGTGATGGGGCTAGATAAGTGTAGGAAATGATAATAACAACTGTTTTAATTGTGGATAATTGTGGGGGATAATTGTTCTACCATTATCCCGTTTTTATCCGCTGTGGCCGTACAAAAAAGCGAACTGGTTGTGGTCATAGCGCGGTTGGTAGCGTATCAGGCTCTCACTCATGAGGTACCGGGGTAAGATTCACGATTGGCCGTTGTAATAATCCTTTGTGACATTTGTCTGACTCCAATGGTTTTTTATTCTATGTGGTAAGCAGCTGGAGGCTCGGTAAGGATGTTATGGTAGTACTGGCATGTAAAATGGCAGGAATCCATGGTTAGGTGCAAGAGGTACGCGCACCCAGAAATTGTTCCTGGAATTTGGAAAGATGGGTCCGACCACCACCATTTTTATGCAATACAGAAGCAACAACATTACTAGAATGAACCGTACTAGAAGTTAGCCCCTTATTAAATGTCAAAGTTTCATGTTTTAAGCACATGGGGCCTCTTTTTGGTTTGTTAACCCCCTTTTTGGTAAATCCCCAGGCGGGAACGAACTTCCGGACCCCCGTTTGGATCTGCGAATGCACTTATAAAAAAAAGTCACATAGTCACATGTATACTGAACAACGCATTCTTTGTTCGCAGAAAAATGTTTGAGATCGTCAGAAGATAGAAATTGCACAATATAATAAACTGTTTTCTTAGAATCCATTTTAAAAGTTTTAGTCGCAATTGTTATTACGTTTCTATCATTATTATTCTTATTGCATAGTTGAGCATGGCACTAAACACGGTGTATTATCACGTGACATAACAATTTCAAAATTTCTTCAATAATGTTGTTAATACTGGACCGATTTGAATGCGGTTTGAAGCAGAGAAGGTGGACAGATGTCATGCATTAGATGAAGGTGTTTGATTTTTGAAAAATCAAGTGATAAAAAAGTTATTACCCAATAACTTTTTCAACAGTTTATTTTTCAAAAATCCAACACGTGCAGCTTATTCCAGACATGTTCCCACATTCTCTGCTTCAAACCGAATTCAAATTGGTCAAGTATTGACAAAGATATTGACGATTTCCTGAAATTCTAAGTCACGTGATTAACCATCGTGATCCAGATCTAAAAGAAGATGGCAGTTGGAATCTAGGATTGGATTTTGTTGCAGTTCTGGTCAGACAAATCAGGCCCGTATAAAACAATTTCATATTTGGTGTGTGTGTGTGTGGGGGGGGGGGGGGGGGTAAGTTGGATTTTCCTTAAATTTCAGAGTAAAATAAGGAAGAATTGGAATTCTTGGCCAACATTTGTGCCCCGTGCCCCTACCCCCCCCCCCCCCCCCCCCCCTGTTCCTACAGGCCTGCAAATACCAGGAATTCGTAGCTAGGTGTTCAAGTCGTCGCAATATGACCAAAAAGGCTCTTAACCCCTTTTAAGGGGGAATGCTCCAGTTTTTCGGAACACTCGGTCATTACTGTAGTAAATTAAATGTTTCGTACCATTATGTTTCGTTACCATATTTTCAAAAACATAATACATCATTACAATTTACCATTTTCGACGGTAAAAGTGTATTTATTATGCGAAACTGATTGCTTCAAGATGGAAATCGATTATTTAGAGCAAGACAGTCGTAAGTGTGTATGCAGTTACCACTCTTTAGTGTCATTTTATTCATGTGTAGCTGATAAAAATTGCTGTAATTCACTAATAAGTGTGCTAACCTATACATTTTCTTTTTGAATTATTACCGGGACATGTTGCTTAATACAATGAGGGAGTTTTATCAAATTCTATTATGTAGAAATTGAAATATTTCCAAAAATATGCAAATTTTGACATAAAACACTCCAGCTTCGTTGATCTAACCGAACACATAGGCCCCTAAGCATGCTGTTTTATACATTTACGCGTTTATGATAGCACATATTTTGGGTTTTCTATGGAACGCCTCGACTGCCTCATGTTGTTCATATCTGATTCGTTATGTCTGAAAGTCAGGTTGTAATGAATACTTGACAAGTCGTTATGTGCATTTCGAGTTCGTCTTGATCAAAAGACATTCCGTCTTGTACAAATATTAGTCTGTGGTGCCGATATGTCAATTCGTCATGTGCACTTAATTGTTTGTTATGTACATTTTGAAATTTGTCCTGTAGGGAAATCAATTCGTCTTGTGCGCTTATTAATTTGTTATGTGCAGAGGACAGTTCGTGATGTAGTCAACACTAATTATATTTCGTTGTGCATTAGTAGCTTGTCTTGTATAAATGTCATTATGTCTTGTGCAAATATTAGTTTGTGATGTATATTTTCTAATTTGTTATGTGCAATAAACAGTTTGTTATGTACATCTTATATTTTGTCCTGTGTTGAAATCAATTTGTCTAGTGCGCATGATGATGTGTTATGTACAAAGAACAGTTCGTGATGTAATCAAAACCATTTGTCCTGCAGACGTTATTTGCAAATCGTATTTTGTTATGTGTGTTTGTAGTTCGTCTTGTACAAAAGTCATTCCGTCTTGTGCAAATATTAGTTTGTTGTGTCCATGTTTTAATTCGTTATGTGCAGTTGATAGTTTGTTGTGTGCATTTTATGTTTGTCATGTGAGGAAATCAATTCGTGTTTTGCCCATACTAAAGTGATATGTGCCATGAGCAGTTCGTGATGTAGGCAAAATAATTTGTCGTGTAGACTTTTTAGTTCGTTATTTGCACTTCATATTTTGCTATGTGTGTTTGTAGTTTGTCCTATACGAAAGTCATTTCGTCTTGTGCAAAGTTGAGTTTGTGATGCCTATGTTTTAATTCGTTATTTGCAATTAATATAATCTAGTTTGTTATGAACATTTTTTATTTTGTCCTGTGGTGAAATCAATTTGTCTAGTGCGTATAGTTTTCCATGTCAATGTTTTAAGTCCTTATGTGCAAACGCCAAGTCGTTATGCGGTCCTTTCCCGCGAGGCGATATTTTATACCAGCACCGGTGATTTCGGTCGGCCTACTACATGAGTTGTCGTTCCTGTGGGATGATATGCTTGTATTACAGATTTCATTTCACACGGAGCGGCTTAAGCTTATTATCACAAATTACACGCCTGGGCTTTTTTTTAAATTAACAACTCAGTAGTATTTTCTTGTGCACATGTTATATCTGTGAACTATGATACAAGTCTGTTAAAATGTGCGAAATATGAACACATTCTGAATAAAGATCAGTGTCAGGTCAAAAGAAATCCGTAATACAAACTTCCGCGGATTTTCCACTGTCGGAAAACCATTGATATCGAAAATAGAAAAAGTGAATGTTAAGGCACACAAAATATTGAGAAAAGAAGAGATATTTCTGATTATCATCAATTTCTTCTTTTGTCTCAATGTTTTCCCAAACAATGTAGGGACATCAAATACAGGTCTTGTTAAGAAAGGGGTTTAATAACAAAATTTGAATAATTCGTCTTTCCAATGCACCGGAAAAATGTATGGTTACTATTTTTAACCCTTTCCCAAACAACAAAATATGGACCTATCCAAATTTAAAAGTCTTGCCAATTGTCAGAATGAAATTCTTTCAAGATATAGAAAATATAATTGATGCTGGTAACGGGTTGTCAAAGAATTTGGCATTTCATTCCCAACTAATATTGGTCAGTACAATTATATTAAAAACTAGACAGCCCTGGCGGTCTGGAAGCGCTCCACAGGCCTGATTGTTTGTCTTGTTGAATGCAATTTCAAAGGTTCAGGCTGCACAAACAAGCAAGCTGAAAATTTCAAGCAAGTAAGATCTTGTGGTCAGTAAAATTCTTTGAAAGTAATTGTATTAATTAATTGATAGTAATGGTTGTACAAGTGAAAATAAAGCTGAAAATGGCCATTTTGTCAATTTCAAGGGCACGCAACTCATGATGTAAAGTTCAGATCAAGCTGAAAATTATACCAATGCAAGATCTTATAGTTACCAACATTCTGTCCAAATTATGTGTTGATTGGTTAATATTTGTTATCACTGAAGTGAAAACAAAGTCAAAATAAAGCCGAAAATGGCAATTTTGTCAATTTCAAGGGCACATAACTCATGGTGTAAAATTCAGATCAGGCTGAAAATTATACCCAGGCAAGATCTTTTAGTCATCATCATTCTGTCCAAGTTTTGTCTTGATTGGTCAATATTTGTAGTTGCTAGAGTGAAAATAAAGTCAAAACGGCCATTTTTGACATTCAAGGGCAGATAACTCCAGGCTTTTTACTTCAATCAGAATTCTTTGAAGGAATCTAAGAGAGGGTCACCCAAGGATCATTCCTGTGAAGTTTGGTTGAAATCCAGCTGGTAGTTTTTGAGAAGAAGATTTTCAAAGGAAAAGTTTACGGACGGACTTCACGGACGCACGGACGGACGGACGCACGATGGACACAGCGCCATGACAATAGCCCCCTGGCCTGTCGGCCAGTGGAGCTAAAAACAAACTAAAAAGGGTCCAATTTAAATGTGTTCCAAAGGGGGAAACCCATAAATAATATGAAAAAAATAAATACAGTACTTGTAAGATCAGAAATTATTGATTGTGCAGATTTTCCCTTTTCCCCCTCAAAAGGATTCCGACTTTGCTTTTATCAGGGTGGATATTGTGCATGATAGGGTGGGTAAAACTACGGACAAATTTGCTTCGCTTTGAACAGGTCAGGCAGTTTAAATAACTGTATTATTTCTGCGTCAATTATCAAACGGTTTGTTGCACGTATACCGCCTTACTGAGCGCTTTCCTCTGATGTATGACTTACACGAATCATTCTTGTACTTTTTGGGACAAGTATGCGGACTTTTCAATGAAGTCATACTTAAGAGGAAATAACTCAGCTAGGCGGAGTAAATGCAACAAACTGCATCAAAATTGACTCATAAATAAGAAAGTTACATGTATTGCACAGTTTCTTACCTGAAGCGAGGCAAATTTGTCCGTAGTCGTTATCATTTCGTTTTCTGGTCGGTTTGGATCAATTTTACAAAAAGTAAAATGATTCCACAAGTAATGCATATATCTTAGAAAAGGGATCAGTAGGCCTACGGCGGGGTACATGCAACAAACCTTTTAAAAATAGGTGCAGAAATTAAAAAAGTTATTGGAAAATAATTGAACAGAATCGAGATTATTTTTTGTCCGTAGTTGTTTTCCATCCCATGAAGAACAATCTCCACCGTGATTATGTTGACATCAAAACGAAGATTTGGCTGGGAAAGGGATAACATAATAAAACATCATTTCAAATTTATGGCCAATTTGAAGCAGGTTTTAGACTATAAGATATGTAGATCTTCTAAAGAAAACAAGATGTGTTGGTGAAACACACATGCCATTTTTTAAAATGTTAAGTTTTTTGTAGAGTAAAGGGTAGATAAGGGTTAACGGATGACCTTGCAGAAGGTCAAATTGCATGGAACACATAGATATCATTGAAAGGATGTTGCATACAAAATTATAGCTTTTTTATAAAATACTTTTGGAGAAACGGCAAAGTTTAAGTTTTTGGTTAAGTTTTCGGACAGACGGACGGACAGACAGACGTACGTGGGTCATCCAATAAATAGTGAGACTGTTCCTATAGCAGAAATACCTTGACTTATATGCTTTCAAAGTCCCTATATTCCTTCAATATAGGATCTTACCTTTTAAATGACACAATTCAATCAGTGGGAAAGTCTTCTAATTTCGGTTGCTAGGCAACCAGAATTAATGTGCCACATAAGCCTGGCCACGTCTACTTCCACTGCATTTAAATCTCAAAACACACATGTCACAATGATTCTTTTCACTTAGAACAATGATCAAAGTATAGGGAACTTATGTCCAGAAAAGTTTGAGGTTGTACTTAAATGTTCCTATTATAGAACGTCAAAAGTGACGTCACCCTACCTGCCTTTTGACGTCATGCAGAACAAAAGTTGTACGCTCGTGTAACTCTGGTCGCTTTTTGTAAAAGACAGATCTCAAGACTGCCACATAAAAATACAATTATACTCTACATTGATTGCTTTTGCAGATATGAGCAATTTTCAGATGATATACGCTGATTTACATAGACAAAACCGTCATTTTTTTATATTTCTCTTCATTTTTCGCTTCTGCCTAGGGTGGTTCCTCACACAAACCCTTTGCCCTTAAACCTCGGAACCCACCAGAAAACAGCTGTACGTGACAAAGCTTTGTCCAAAATAATTTTTAGTTAGATTTGAAATGTCTCAGTCCTAGTAATACCCTAAAATAACGCAATTTTTATACTTGCACTTTTTTGTCTACCGCCAAGCCGCATGAGACGCGTCCATGTCACAATTGTTTGGGTAACAGGAAGTGACGTCATAAGCGTGACGCAATGACATAACAACATTCGGTGCAATGTTTCTATAGCTAATATGTTTGGCCATGTAAGTGCCAAGTTATATTAAATTCTGTCGTACAGTTTTTGAGATATGACAACAGTCTCACTTATTATTGGATGACCCTCGTATTGTCCAGCAAGATTAACCCGGGACATCTGCATATGTAATGACCCCACTTCGGCTTTGTTTTGTTAAGACGCTCCACTAACGGACTTTGCGCACGAAAATTAAGTTGTCCCGGGTTAACCTTGTTGGACAATACATGAGTAAAACAATATGCCCCCGATCGCTCGAAACGGGGGCATAACATGTTTGGTTTAGAATGGAAAATATTTAAGGGAAAATAGATTGTGAACAAAGTCGGCATGTAATTTTTTCTTTTATCTCAAAACTTTGCTAATATTTTATAGTGGAATCGTCCAAATTGTATACTCCACATTTGCACTGCAAAAGGAGCTAATTTTGTATTACAATGATGATAGTTTACTTCAAAATTTCCGATTTCTAAATAATCAAAGAGTGTAGAACCTGATGATTTGGGCTCTTACGGGACCAGATCTGGTTCTAGTAAAGCTAAAAAAGTAAAGGTGGTTTATAGTCTCAAATTTACGAACTAGGTCCATATTCGCACGACTTTCACACTTTACTCCACGATCATCGGCTGTTTACAGTCGGCGCCTGCGGCAGCCACAGCACGTCGGCTTTCAACTCTCCCGTGTACCCATTTATACACCTGGGTGAAGAGGAGCAACGTGGGGTAACTTTTTTGCTCAGAAAAATTCCCGTGACCTCGGCGGGATTTGAACCCAGGACCTCTCGATCCATAAGCCCGCGTCCTACCCACTAGAACACGGCGCCCCACGATTCTACACTACTTATCAGACAAATGACCGGTGCTGGTATAAAATATCGCCTCGCGAGAAAGGACCGCATAACGACTTAACGTTTGCACATAACGACTTAAAACATTGACAGGGAGAACCATACTCACTTGACGAATTGATTTCCCCACAAGACAAAATACAAAATGTACATAACACACTACTAACTGCACATAACGAATTAAAACATAGACATCACAAACTAATGTTTGCACAAGACGAAATGACTTTTGAACAAAACAAACTACAGACACACATAACAAAATACGAAATGCACATAACGAACTAAAAAGTCCACACGACAAATTATTTTTACTACATCACGAACTGTTCTTTGCACATAACACATTAATATGCGTAAAAGACGAATTGGTTTCCCAACAGGACACAATATGAAATGCACATATCAAATCATCAACTGCACATAACGAATTAGAATATAGACATCACAAAATAACGTTTGCACAAGACGGAATGACTATTGTACAAGACAAACTACAAATACACATAACAAAATACGAAATGCACATAACGAACTAAAAAGTCCACACGACAAACTGTTTTGACTGCATCACGAACTGTTTTTTGCACATAACAAATTAATAAGCGCACAAGACGAATTGATTTTCCCACAGGACAAAATATGAAATGCACATGACAAACTATTAAGTGCACATAACGAATTGACATATTGATACCACAGGCTAATATTTGCATAAGACGGAATGACTTTTGATCAAGACGAACTAGAAATGCACAGAACGACTTGTCGAGTTTACATAACAACCTGACTTTCAGACATAACGAATCAGATATGAACAACATGAGGCAGACGAGGCGTTCCATAGTTTTCTGTTCTTATCAAATGTAAGACGTTACTTTAAATTCGTTTTCGGGACTAAACTATGAATATACAGTATTTCATTAGCATTTTAGTGACCTTGGACAGGTGCAAGAAATTGTGCTTTTTTACGATGTAGGGGTATGTGATACGAATACCTATAAAATTCAAACAAGATCGCTGACCATCCATTTTCATTTTATTTTTCAATTGGTAATAACATGTAATTTCAACATACAAAATATAAATTAATTCTATTATTGGGAAAAAATTAGGAAACTGGAGCATTCCCCCTTAAACAACCAACCACTATACATGTCTCCGGTAATCCAGTTTATTGTTATTCATCCCATACTGCAGTTTCGATTGTAGGAATACCAAGTTTGAACGTGTATCTAAATGATGTTTGGCCAAGAATCTTACCGATGTTGTTTCACGTAATCACGTCCTCATTTGTCACATGCGCGGACGAAGAAAGGTTGGTTCCAGATTCCTGTACCTCTTGATGGCAAAAGTGTGATATCAAATTATTTTGTATGAATTTTGCGCGGAACAAGATCGGTCGCTACTCCCTGCCACACCTGTTAAAACACTGTCCCATTTGCGACAAGATTCTGGATTCGGGCTTGTTGACTAATTGCACCATGATCTTTTTCACTAACACAACCTAATTAACCCTTTCCCAAACAAGACCTGGTTTTGACGTCCCTAATAGAACAGGCTTGGGAAAACATTGAAACAAAAGAAGAAACTGCTGATAACCAGCAGTTTCTCCTTTTGTCTCAATATTTTCTGTGTCATAATTTTACACAAATCATGTCGTTATATCATCAATTTTATCGTCTGCAGCAGCTTTCAAATTGGATCATCCTAAAATGTTGTCGTTTGGAAAAGGGTTGTCTGCTCTGTGAAGTTCTTTTTGACGTCCAAACTCGACCTTTTCTTTGCATGACTCTACGCATACATTGTCCAAAAACGCCAACAACAATTAACCTTTTTGTCAGCATAAGAATATTCATGACCAAATCAAAGCTTGATACTTCCTGGGAATTTTATCATGAATGAATATAAATTCCATCATTGAAAATGCTTGAAGACATTGCGCAGAAATCTTGGTGCGAAGGATGCTCTTAAAATTTGCTTTGATGATGGATTCGCGTCAAAAACGTTTTTTTCAAATTAAACTGTTGTATAATATTATAGTGTGTAGCAACCAACAACATCTTGTCAATCTGTGCCTTCATAAAATGTATAAAATGCAATAAATTGTGATTTTGGGTCATTTATAAGTATTACAATACCACTTTCCAAAGTATATGTACTACTCCCCCAATTGATGATAGTCGTGTTAAGACAGGAATCCAGTCCCCACAATCCAACTGAAATACTGTTTGGGCCGGAGTCTTGTATTTACGAAATAAAATGTTCTGAGCTCTGTTAAAAATTATTTTGATGTCTCATGCAATCATTGACAACTCTTCTAATGTATAGCCGCAAGAACATTGTAGAAAAATATAGAAAGGGTAAAACTCCTGACATTATACAGTATCAGCCCATAAAGGCAGCGTCCCAGAACTCATAGATGCCTCTTGTTTGCTCATTAACGCTCGAATTACCATTATTATGAAAATTATCCATTTCCTCTCATGGCCTTTAATTGTAATTTATATTCACAAAAACTCTTTGACACTCAATGAAAGCCGATGATGTAAAGATAAGACTTCGTGTTAGTACATGTGCGAAACTCCCCACGTTTCTGAGTAAGGCAGACCATCCCTTTAACGATGTCGCACGAAATAATTCGGGCGACATCGTTAACATTCGTTACGTATCTGAACCTATTCGAGCGACGTCGTAAACTTTCGGCGGTGGAAAGTTCCACCGCCCAACGTTTACGATGTCGCTCGAATAATTCTGACATCGCATGAATCTCACTAGGGTTGGACTGCCTTAAAGCCATTGCGTCAATATAATCCGACCCAGAAATGTTCAAATTGTGTAGCAAGGAAAAAGCTTTGAGATGCATCAGAATTCATCTGTCGACATGTTGTAGAATTCGTTCGATTACAAAACAGCCATTTTTGCGCGTAAGTAGAACACTATTTAAACAATGGCAACTAGATTTTGCGCAGTGTGAGAAAATACCCCCTCCCTCCCATAATTTATTGTCGCTAAGGAATCGCCGTCAGACACTAAAATTATTACCGGTAAAGACAAAAGCAATTTTCTGACCTTGATCGGAACCTTTTGTCTTCAAAAACCAATCAGGTAATTCTGGCCCCGGTTTCTCGAGAACATGCTCAACTTCAAAGGGATACTCTCCAACGTTGAGGGGTATTCTATTGAAGTTCACGTGGATATCGTGCGATTTGAGCACGGTGCTCAGATTTGAGCATGAGAACGTACTTACGTTTTTTCGAGAAACCGGGGCCCGGTTCTAGGATTACCACCGATAATTTGATACCAAACGCCTTGTGCGTCATCCATGATGACAACGGACATTAACGAGAGATATCCTCGACATTGCCTGGGCGTCATCCGTGGCAACGGAAATTGACGAGGGATATCCTCGTCAATTTCCGCTGCTACGGATGCCGCCCGAAGATGCACGAAATGTTTTGTTGTTAAGATGGGTTGCACTCCTTACGAGCACGGAAACGAATTTGAAACATTTCCAATCCAGACCTTGACCCCGTAACAATAGGACATACCCCTGGGTAAAGGTCGGCAATTCCATGCGCAGATCAAGACACTTTTTCCGGGAGTGGTCGGACGGAGCCTTATGCATGCGATCTAACGTAAATGTTAGGCGCATATTGAATAATATACGTCACATAGCTGAACCGACATTAAGTTATGACAAGCCTAACAGGCATCTTGCTACATCACACCAAATTTGATAAGCCCTTTTTGGCAAATATCGAAAGCCGGACCCCTAATTCTGGATATTAATTCAATAATTCTGCTAACACGATTTGAAAAAAAAAAAAATATCAGACAGAAAAGGGGAAAGGCACCACAATCCCACTCTAAACATTAAGATGTTAACTTGGAAGCAATACCTGACAATCCCCATTTAAGAGTGTCAGTCATATTCAATGGCCCTGAAAAATCCAATATCAGTTATTTTAATAGTTTTCGTTTTTAATCGATTCCAGAATTGTGTAAGCATTTATTTGATTGGTCAGCAGTAAGGTCATTCACATGAACCCTATCTGGTGCCTGTCAGATATTATTTCGGAGTGAACATCAGATGTTAGTCAGATTGAAGACACAGTGAATGTGGTGGGCCTTTTAAACCTTTTCTCAAACAAGATCTAATTTTGACATCCCTAATAGAAAAGGCTTGGGAAAACATTGAAACAAAAGAAGAAACTACTGATAACCAGCAGTTTCTCCTTTTGTCTTAATATTTTCTACAGGGTGTTTCATAATATGTGTTACCATTTCGAATCTTCAGTATGTTTAAATAAGAAATGTACATTTAAACTAAAAGTACAATGCTAAAGTAGACATGATAAAGTTTTATTTGACATACAACACTAGTATTTTTGCATTCAGGATTGACACAAACTCCATCTCGCTCATAGGTACAGTTTTAGGACCACGCGTTCTAAACGACGTCATCCATGTTGCAAAACAACGTCAACCTGTTTTTTTAAAGTTTGTAATGACCAAATTGCATGTATCCAATGAAACAGTCCGTTTTCACAATTGAATGCTATATAAATTCATCTATGGATATTGTGACATGGTTATACGTAGGGTACATGCTTTTTTCAGATATATCAAAGAAAAGGTTCAAACAGACTGAGTTTTTGGGAGTGAAAAAGCCACACATTATCTGACCTGTATGAAAACCACATGTCCCAAATGTTTCTCAATCAATGCAATAACTTTCCAGGAAGAGCGGGGCGTAGCACCAGCCTTCTGGTATAAAAAGGCTATTTAAATATGTAGTTTTTCGCCTAAATGCTAGAAATATTTTCCACGTTAATACATGCAGCTAGTATACTCTAATTAGTTGTCTCAATGTCACAAAGTTCGTCCTCAAGAAGGAAAGAAGGGTCCAGTTATTGCTGACAGACTTGAGGCTGCCCAAACTGTTGAATTGTGGGATTAAAATGACCTTTTCCGAAAAAGTCAGATTTTTACTTAGCATCTGTGTTGAGTTTGAACCATCAGGAGATTATTAATTCATAGATCTGATGACAGATATTGATAAATATTTGATCAAGCAGTTTGACAACTTCCGTGCATGTGCCAATGGGCTGCACCATTTTTGAAAAACGGCCCAAATTTGATGATGTCAAAGAAGACGTCATGAGTTCAATATTTTCCCTTTATTTTTGCACGACACGAAACTTAATTATGTACCCTTTAAAAATATATATAACATGACTATTTTGCATGTAAAATCAAATGATCTATATCTATTTGTAATGGTAACAGATATTATGAAACACCCTGTATGTCTTATTCTACACAAATTCTATCTTTAATAACTTCCATTTAGTCTTTTGTAGCAGTTTATGAAGTGGATCACCCTAAATTTTGCCGTTTGTGAGAGGGTTAACAAAACCTGACATAAATGTTATTGACGAGCATGAAAAATTTACTTTGTTTGCCAATAACATTTTAATTATCAATTTTTACCAGCAAATCCCTGGTGTTTTCCTTACATGGTAATAAGTGCAAGCAGATTCTGACAGCCTGACTTTGAACTAACATATCCCATTATCAGACGGCAAAATTTTGGACTGTTCCAATTTGAAAGTTGCAGCAGATGACAATTTCAAATTGATGAAATCTTTTTAAAAAAATCGAATTTGGGGTAGAAAACATTCTGGAAAATGAAGAAATTGCTTATAAGCAATTTCTTCATTTACCTCAATATTTTCCAGAGCTTTCCGGTTTATGGATGTCAAAATGCGTCAAATGGGCTCGACATTACGCATTGGTCTTCAACGTGACAAAATCCTTGGCTACGCCCCTGATTAGAGTAACGCTACAAGTGATCCGATCATGTATCACAGAATCATGCGAGACTACCGCACAGAATCTTCATTAGTTCTGTATAATGTGATCGATTTGAAAATAGTTTAAAGCAGAGAAGCTTAAACACACGTGGGATTAAATGGATGTGGTGGATCATTCAAAAATCAGCTGATGAAGAAGCTACTGACATCCAAGTACAAATTTCAGTGGTCATCAATAACTTTTTTATCCGCTGACTAGATCTACCACATCCAGCAAATTCCTGATGTGTTTTACCTCATCTGCTTTAACCCTTTCCCAAATGGCAAAATTTTAGGATAATCGGCTTCAAAAAGTGCCACAAACAACAAAATGGATGTTATTAAAGATAAAATTTGTGTAAAATATGGCATAGAAAATATTGAGGCAAAAGTAGAAACTGCTGGTTATCAGCAGTTTCTTCTTTTGTTTCAATGTTTTCCCAAGACATTTCGATTAGGGGCGTCAAACCAGGTCTTGTTTGGGAAAGGGTTAACTAAGATATTCAAATTGGTTATCAGCATTTCCCTTTTCCGCATCGATATTTTCCTAAGATCTCAAACCAATGGATGTAAATCATCTACGTAAGAGAGCAGATGGAGGCTTGGTTCGGATAGCGCGGAGAAATACTCGGAATCCACTATTAGGTGCTCCAGCCGCCATGGAATGACAATAGCATTTGAAAGAGGCATTAAACCTCTTTCAATTAATAATACAAGGAGCTACTCAGGTTTTGCTCGGAAGGGAAACGATTTTTAAAACAGACCAGTCAGTTTTTCGTTTCCAACTGAATCTTGGTATAGCACATAGTAAATGAACTGGCAGAGCATTTCAGGCTAATTGATAGAGATGCTCTGTCATGTCATTTATCATGAGCTATAGGGGGAGAACAAAGATAAAGTCCATGTAGAAATAATAATAGTTTTATCCACACAAAATCGTACACACTTTATGCAATAATAGAAATACATGACATATACAATATTAGAAATAATTTTGGTCATGCCATAATTTCATTCATATATTTCTTCATAATGATACCAAAGAAAGTTATTGTCGCTTTTCAACTAAAACATCGTAACTGCAGCTTAAAAAAGCTGCAGTTACAAGGTTTTTGTTGAAAAGCAGCGTTACGTAAAGCACAATTTTAGTAACAAAATTATATTTTACTACATTATTGGAATGGAATAGCTAATTTACAAGAATGAGATTCGGTTCCAACTTTGTATATCTAAATATACAGCATCTTCATGTAAAGTCTAAAATTGTGTCATTATGGAAAGAGTTAAATATTTGAGATTCAAAAAAACATAATCATAATAAATGAGATTCAAATCCAACTGTAAGAATCCCTATACCAATCTAGAGATTCATGTTTTATTTTTTAAGTACATTTAGTAATATTTAACTAAAGAATTTTCATACATTAATTTTCCACAACTGTAAATCGATGCTTTCCAGCAAAAATCTCGTAACTGCAGCTTGTTTTAAGCTGCAGTTACGAGGTTTTCGTTGAAAAGCGACGAAATATTTTTCCATATCATTGTTTTTCTTCTAAACCCTCAGAACTAAACTTATGTAAAGATGGAGGTATAATGTTTTTGAAGGAAAGCATTGATATCTTCATTCTTTTTTGTCATTCTGAGTACTATTTTTAAAGTACATGTAGTGAGAAATTCTTTTAATTAGCCACTATATTTTATCTTTTCAACAAAAGCGTCGTAACTACAACTTGTTTAAGGTTGTAGTTACAAGGTTTTTGTTGAAAAAAAAGGTATTTTGTCTTAGCATTTAAAAATCTGACAATTTCAATACTGAATAAACAAAACTATTGGTCAACAATTTCAACAAACCACACTACTTTTTCAAAATACTAAATTCATCATCACACTTTTTATATATAACAACTTCTTTTGTACAGAAATATAGAACAATGGTCCAAAAATGAGGTGCAATTTAATTGCATGAAAATAATATAGATCACAAAATGTAAATGTTATGCACAAATTATAGTCATATTTTGGTCCCTTTTTGGATTTCATCTTTTACATATTTTGCTTGTCAGAGCAAGAGATTAGAGGAGACTATTTAGACATTCTAACTTTTTTGTTTCAATTCCAAACCCTTTGTTGTGGGTACTCAATTGAATCGTCTCAATGAGACTATTCCAATGAGTACCAACAACATAGAGTTTAATAAACAATAAAGGAAATATCTCATTTTAAAAAGCCATTATCCCCTTTTATCACTGTTTTGTGTTTTATCATAAATTTGCTCACTTATTATTATAGTTTTGGACCACTGTTTAGCACATCAATGTATGTTTTATTACATGGAAAGATCATTTCCTTGTTTTTAGTTTCAATAAATAATATTTACAACCATTATATACACTCATATATTGGAATAATACTTTGATTTTAAAGCTTTCAGTCAAAAATACTGATTTTTATAGATTTTCAGTCTTTGTATGTACAATGTCCATATAAATTAGAGATTCAATTCTCAAGGAACACATCTTTGTTAAATTTTCCTTTCACATCTTTGTTTAACTTTCCTTTCAATTATGAGAGAAGACTAGATCAAACTAAATGTTTTAGAACTACAATCATTTTCACCATTTCTCTCAAAGTCATTTTTTCCAAAAGTTACACACTGCCGCTTTTAAACAAAAACCTCATAACTGCAGCTTTAAACAAGCTGCAGTTATGAGGTTTTTGTTGCCTCTTTATGCAGTCTAGTAATAATCTATCAATGTTCAGCACAATTAGGAGCACATAACTGGACTGTATCGATTATCAATCTCCAATTTGTCATCACCGGCATTCAACAAACTAGCTTTATCATAGTCCTCTCTAATACATGGCTTTTTTAGTAAAGGTTCACCGGTATTGTTACAGCAATCAACAACATCAGAGTCTAAATTGTCAGACTTCACTGATTTTTCATCGATATCATCAGAAACTGGGTCAATTTCCTCTTCCATCTCTTCCTCTTCTTCCATTTTCTCAGTTGCCATGGCAACCCTGGCAGCTAGGATACCCATTTTCTGTTTCATCTCAAACAGAGTAAGAGAATTTTGATTGATATCAGGATTCAGAGTCGTCGCTTTTCCAATAAAATTTCTAATCTCAGAGAAGTAGGCTTCATCTTTATCTTCCAACTCATGTTCTCTTTCCTCGACATGTTCAGGTGAATCGGCGATGTTGAGTCCGTCAGTCTCATGCTTCTTCAGATGCCGATCCAGATTGGTCTGCTGTCCGAAGCATCGATCACAGAGTGGACATCTGAAAGGTTTCTCCTTGTTGTGTATGTTTCGTACATGTCGTTGTAGGTTTGAGGATATAGAGAAGGATCGTTCACAGTATTTACATTTATATGGCTGTTCTCCTGTGTGGGTCCTAAGATGGCGGGTGAGATTCGCGCTGCGCGGGAAAACTTTCCCGCAAAACTTACAGCTGTAACGATCCTTCAGCTTGTTTGGTGTGGAATACTGTGGTGAAGTATGAGAGAAGTCGGGGAATGATTTCGTCTGTGGTGAGATTGTCGTCAATGATGGGATTGCTTTAGATGATTCCCGGCTCACAAAGCCAAATGGATTCACGCCCATTGTGTACTGTGTTGGACTGGAGAATGGGAATCTTGAATACGACAAGTAGGTACTGGAGTCTGGTGATTTGTCCTTACTCTCCGACATTCTTAAAGCTTGCTCCATTATCAGCTGACTAGGAAACTGTGGGTACGCGTAATGTAAGCGTTTGGAAGGAGTATCTTGTAATACTGGTGTTTTTGTCTGGTCCCCGAATACATGCGTCTTCCTGGGTGCCTCTGGTGGGGTCACATCCTTGGCTCGGCTCAGATCAAGCGGCTGTTCTGATGAGGTAGTGTCTTCTTTACTAACCGGACTAGTTTTGGGTGTAATATGTTCTTGCTTAGTGATCTTGGTCAGGTCGAATGGCTTGTCATTATCGCTGCACACCTTGGTGAAGGCTGTTGGCAAGTTTAGCGGGGATGTTCTAGATTGTAGCGATGAAGGTCTAGGAGACAGGACATGTACTGGAGATGGAGACGACTGTGGTTTGTACGGTGTGGGTTTAGCGACCATGAGAGATCCTGACTGACTGCTGGATGGTCTGTTTGTGTGACTGGCACTCTTCTCGCTCTCCGAGTCTGACGGAATGTTATCTAGGTCACTTCCTGACATGACTTCTGACCCGCCCTCACTGCCGTCATGGACTCGCTTCTCATATTTCCCGGCAGGACTGAGGTCGGACTTCTCCGGTGTCAAGGACGTTGTGTTTGACCTTGTACTGTTGGGTGAGAGTGAGGTCAAGGCTGCTAGAGGATGTCCGGCGGAGAACATTGGTAGACTAGCCAGCGTGGGATGGTAGAATGGATACGGAGCGCGGGCACCATACAACCCCATCATCATGGCTGGGGAGAAAGATGGCTGCTGGCTGCCACCTACAAAACCAGAAGATGGTGACAGCTTGCTGTCCGATCCTCCATAGTTACCAAGTCTCATGCCACTCCTCAGCGCTCCTTCGCAGAACCTCTTGTGTTTACTCAGGGATGTAATCGTGGAGAAAGCTTGTCCACAGTCGTTACATTTGATCTGTTGGCGACAGTCAGCGTGCATTCTCTTGTGACGGCATAAGTTGGAGAACTGAGTGTAGGCTTTTAGACAGACCTGAAGAGAGAAAGTAATGAAACATTTAGAATAATGTCAAAACATAAATCACAGAGTTAGGTATTTAGAAAGTTTTCAGTTATATGTTAGTGAATATATCTAAATTATTTTCAGATATTGAAAAAAATGAGTTGTTTGCTTTTAAAAATATTAGTACAATAGCTTTGTTTCAGTCCTATTCCCAGAAAATGAAACCATATGAAAAATTAGTTTAGTAAATAGATCTACTGACAATCAGCATTTACATATTTTCTTTACTATTTCCTAACATATATAAGACATTTGAATCTTGCCTCAATGTATGTGTTGTCTGAATATAAAATGACTAATGCTACGATGCAAAAAAAAAATAGGCCAAGTTATCAACTACCGTAATATGCTTACCTCACACTGAAACGGCTTCACACTAGAGTGTATATGTTGGTGTTGTTTCAGTCCGGATGATGTGGCGAATGTTTTACCACACTCCGTACACGCATGACATCTCGCACCGTGATGCTGTGACCGAATGTGTCGCTGAAGGTTTGACGGATCAGTGAAGTTTCTGTCACAATGTTCGCAGGCGTAACGTCGTCCAGATTCGTGCACAATCTGATGTCTCGCGAGGTTGGATTTGAGAGCGAAGCTTCTCGGACATTCTTCGCACTTAAATTCTCCTTCTTCAGCATTGTCAGGGACGTCTTCTGGATATGACCTCGCATCTTCACTGTAAAATAATAAAGACATGTTTCAAAAGATAAGCTAACAACACTGGTGAATTTGATGTAAACTTTTTTAATACTTTGCAACAAAAAGTTACAAAGTTTTATTGAAAAGCGACAATATCATATGCTAATGACTTCATCCGATGAGCTATTGACATCACACTTGTAATATCTAACTTGTTTAGCGCCTTCAACTTTTGAACCTTAATTTTTTTAGTAAAGACTAAATACAGCCAAATGATAATGACAATGAACTACTGTAGGTAAAGCATTGTCCTCTATCTGTAAGATGAAATGCCATATTGGAGTGTGCATGTCAGATGGTTTTGATTAATATCTGAAACCTTGAATAAAAGTACAAAATACATTTGCATAGATTACTTAGTGTTCATACTTTCAGAAATGATCTACCTCAGAAAGCTAAGGAAAGCATTGACAGAATTGAAAAAAAAATGTGTTTGTGAAGCACTAATGCCCCCAAAATGGCCAATGTTAAGTTTTCAGACAGACGGACAGACAGACAGATGGCTTGACAAACAGACAAGAGTTACACAATATGCCCTTGATCTTTCTATTAGGGGGCATAAAAATGCTAATCACCAGTGTTCTGTCTTTTCTGTGTGTGAGTTAGGATGTCAAAATGTAATACCTTTTAAAGTCTTCGTCTTGCCCACCAAAGTCCTGGAAGGTTCGTGAGTTGTTACAGGAGTACAGCTGGTGTCTTTGTAGAGAAACTCTGTTCTTGAATATCTCACCACAGTCTGAACAGGGGGTAGATTCACTTTCTGTAAAGAGAAAGAATAGAGAGTGAAATATAATTGCTTATAACTGAAAATAGTCTTGCAGTTACAAAAGAATATCTTGGTGATCTTAGATGTGGAAATGGCCTTTTGCAGACAACTCCTGGTGCAGAGAGCAAGGTTTTGTAAAATTCGTCAGAAATGAAAGAAAATACTGTTTCCCAGCATTTTCACCCCTTTGCTGGATAATTACATACAATGTGTTAGCTTTAGGTCAGGTAAATTGCATCAAAAGCCAAAGTTTTGTCACCTAAATAAGGTACAGTACCAAAATTGATATTAAAATACATTATGTAATATTATGTATAAAAATACTTTCTAAAATTTTGAATATTTCAACAATGTTTATGATTTAAATGTTGATAAAAAGGTCCGAATTGTTGGGGTACTTGAATCAGCAATAAATGACTGTCATTGTCTTTAACCATGACACTAAACAGATTATTAAACATCTGCTGTATGACTTTCTAATATCTCCAAGAGCTGCTGATAAAAGAGGGTGACGACTTTTTGAAATGCAATATTTCAATCATTGTTCACCAAACCCTATGTTGTGGGTACTCATTGGAATCGTCTCATCGAGACGATTCAAATGAGTACCCACAACATGGGGTTTAGATTTGAAATAACACAATTAGAATGTCTTTTTCGCCTATAATCTATTGCTCTGATCAGGTCTATGACTTTCTAATATCACCACAAATAGGGGTTGTAAAACATAAACACCGCCTTATCTTAACTACTACTTCCTTTCTCATATGTCAAAGTCTGTAGGAGGAGTGTCCCTATAAGTAGGCTTCTTGTTTTCTAATGTTGCATTACCACAATATATTGTTTCAAAAATACCCGATGTTTGAGAGGCCTGATGGGCAAAGGAAGCTTGGTAATTCTCAAATTCAAATCTGACCTTGACTTTTGAGCTTATTGTCACCTTATTAGGAATATTCTGAACTTCTCTCAGTCATAAACTCCTAATTGTCACTTGGATTATGAGACCTGACCTGTATTACAATACATGTATTAATTAATGTGTTGCAAAAGAAACAGACATAATGTCAATAATGTTTGCCTGATTCTTTTCACATATCCACTTAAAGAACTTTTTTTATATCATGGCTGTTGGGGTATTAAAAATGTTCCCTTTTCCAATCATCATTTTATATCTGTTTGGAAACCTAAGGACTTGTTCATTTCAACAATACTTTCAGTAATTTATTGACCACTTGAAAAAAGATTATCTGAAGTATGAGAATTGTCACTCTACTTTCGAATATCACCAATTTCTGATTTACCTTTTTTCCAATTTCAATATAATTTCATAAAATAAGAGTAAGTAGCAATTATGCAACTTCTCATGCAGTAATAATTGTAATACTGAAAGCATTACATCAGACAAAATTATTCACTGGACAACTGCAATAAATTTTCCATCGTAATCCTTATTTTACACAATTTTAGTAAAGGGAACAACACAATCGAGAAAGAAACTGCTCATATCATGAAGAAGCTATAAAATTGAAGATATATGACAGGAAATAGCTTTATTAGGTATCTTCAAAAAACCCTGTGAATCCCCAAATCTTTTTACAGTAATGTTTGACCCAGAAGTACATCCCTGCGAAAATTTAATCAGGAACTGTTCTAGAACATTCTACAACAGTTCTTGAAGTTAAATAAACTTTTTTCACAGGAGCTTTTAGGTCTACAAAGAGAAGTTGCAAACAAAGTCACAAAGTTAATAGATAAACAATGCACCATAATTATGTACAGTTTATTTAGAATTGGAGGGGTGGGGATGGTTGGCAGTGGTAATGTTTGATAACAATATGCATTGGATTCTAGTTCGAAAAGTTTTGGCTTGTTTGTAAAAGGGTTAAGATGGTCCTCATTGGGTAATTATTCTTTATCTGTCCCCCTGTCCTTAGATGGGTTGTTTTATTTGCTCATCGAGGATCATAAATGCTTTATAAGTGGGAAGAATGTACTGTCATAAAAATACATCACCAATATATCCTTTCTGAAGCGTCTTCTTATCAGCTCATCCAAGTTTTAAATATTTGATGTGTCACTCTTAAAGGGACCTTCTGGATATTTTGAAAAGTCTCGACCCTATTCAGTCTGTGCGAAATTGATATTAAGTGTGATGGATAAAGTATTTTACAATTGAAGTTTATAATTTACCTGTTACAAATAACAATGATGTTACGAAAACCAAAAAAATGTGACTTATCATTGCTCAAATTTTACATAATGGGCACTGATGATCACAGTTGTTTTGTTAATTAAAATGTCAGAATGAAATTGGATGTGGATGACAAAATTAATGTTAACAAGATTCTATCAATGAAGGAAAAGGAGTATTAGAAAGAAACAGCAGTTGACCATATTATACAAATATGAAAATTTTCTGTCAATAAAAACATTTGTCAACATTCAAATGTAAGATGACAAAGACTGAACAATTAAGCTACAAGAAAACCCTTCTCTTACTTTTTTTTAAGAAAAAAAAGTTTAAGCATTAAGAAATGTAACTAAAATGCTGAGCCTGAGAGCATTTTTTATAAATTTAATTGGACTGGACACTGTATGACATTATGTTTTAAAAATCATTTCGTATGTAATATATCTATGTATTCATAATTTACTTTAATATTTTTTCACTAATGTAATGTGTTTAATAAAAGTGTTAAACAAATTAAAGAACATATTCATAAATGTTTTGACACTGGAAATCTATTTCTCTATGTTAATCTTATTGTTACTTCCCTCTTGGATAAAATTTCCAACAATAGATCGAAAATAATGAAGAAGGGCTCTATCTTTATGCTGCTAAATATTACCAGTGGGGAGTCAAAACCTCGTAACTACAGCTTTGTCAAGCTGTAGTTACGAGGTTTTGACTCCCCACTAATTTGTCTTTATTATCGACAAACTTGACGACAAACTTGACGGTAAATGAAAAACACGCCCCCTCCATTCACGTTCAATATCTTCCAATTTAAGATGTCACTGTTAGAATGACAATAACGTAAATTTTGCCCTGCCCAAGGTCTAAAAGGCTTAATGGAAAATTAAATTATCGGAAAGATTTAAAGGGTCCTTAATCTTATTTAATCTTATCATTCTTTTATACTTTTTTTCGTGATGCTTTTGAAAACATGAAGATGTTCACATACATAAATTATGTATGCATCCTGATCAGGATCTTGGTCTACTCTACACAAATTTCATTTCAATGCAACATTTTATTGTACAAAACCTAATTATAATTTTGTATAGAACTTAAGTTGTATGTACATTGCTTTGAAAAATATTGTAGAAGTAATTGCATTTCATACAGCATGAAAAGAGTGAAAATTCATTATTAAGTTCACTGCCCAATTTCTAGGCTTCGATCGTCACATTCTAATTTCAAAACTTGTAAACTATCTATTAACTATCATAATGTATCTCAGATCGCTGTCCCCTCTTTAATAAAATCAATCATGTGATCATTTTGCTATAGACAGGAATTCAGTGTTGATGTCTGGACCAATCATTGTAAACTTTGCCTGTGTCAGAAATGTGTAAAATATTGTCTTGGGTGATATTTTATTACGTTTATCATACATTTGAATAGTCAGATTGAATTTACAAGTCTTTTTTCAGGAAATAACGACACATGAGCAAGAATAAATTTCTGTTCATTTTTTAGGAATACAAGCACATGTACTCATCCAAAGCAGGATGAAAAGGGGCTGAACCCAATTTTTCCAAGGCTCGAAAATGTCACAAAAGGGTAGATATTAAACTAGAAAATTAAAATGATGCGAGCTTTGGCAGTGCACCGTGAATGCATCCAATTAAAAGGTAATGAAAAATGGCGATAAACATGCCCTACAAGTGTAGGCTTGCAGCCTTTTTTTCACACACATGCTATCAAATTATGATGGAATTTGGACTTCAACCCTTCATGCATATTGACAAGCGCTCATTATTTTCCATAAAGGGAACTCATTTTTTTTCTATTTCAAATAAAGACTTTTTGGACAAAAATTAATGAATGTCCAAAGACAACAGGATAATAACATATCGATGCTTTTCAACGAAAACCTTGTAACTGCAGCTTAAAACAATCTGCAGTTACAAGGTTTTCGTTGAAAAGCGACGATATGATGCTTCTAACAAAATTGCTAGTCTTTTGCTAGTCTTGGAACTTACCTTCTGATTTTGGAGTGAAAAGTCTGACATCTTTGTCTTGAAACAGTTTGTCTTTAGCATATAACAACATCTCTTCACCGGCCTGGATTTCTCGAATAGCTCTGTAGTACAGCTGAAAGTACAAAAAAATCAAGTATGTAAACATTTTTACGATGAAAAAGATAAAGTTTTTTTTTTCACTCTATAAAAGTGACCAGCGGAAAAACAAGTTCTATCAGCAAAATCAGATGGAAAGAAAGACATACAGACGGACAAATTCTCATATATTTTCTCCAGGATGATCTGTCAGAATGCTAAATGCAAAGCGTCTCACATAATTTTAATTTCATTTTTAGTTTAAATGCTTCAAGAAAAATGACTGAACAAAACATGCATTTCATAAATGTATAACAAGGATCAGGCTTCAAAATGTTATTACAATACATGTATCTAATTTCAAAAAAAGTTCTCACAGGCTTGCACCGCAGTACTTGAAACAATAATGGTAGACAAAATTCTTTCCCACAAGACAATCAAGAAACCATTTGTACAGTTTCTCTTTAATTGTCATGTTATTATCTGAATCAAAATGGTGAAGTTTTAACAGCCCCCAGATTTCACATCCATAAAACTTAATGCACATTAGCCAAGTGGCTATATCGAAGAACCACAGGGACAAACTCTCTTCTGAGCCACTCTAATTAGGCGCTTATCATCTATAGAGTACTAAACTAACCTTTTTGTCTTTTGATTGTACTTGATTTATAATCAAATAAGTGGTCAAATGAGTATAACATAGATCTTGAAATGCTTCTGTGATTAAAATGATATTTTAGAAAGGAGTAAAATGCTAATTAAGATATTCTAAATTTTTTATAAACTTTTTTGTTTGTGCAAAATTCTGTCTACAAATGCTTTATTGAAAGAGATTATTTAAAAAAATGTTTTTTGTCTATAAATGAGAAACAATCTTTTGTCTAATGCTGTATATCTATTACAATGAAATTTGTAAAAACTTGTACAGAAGATTTGCACTAACACCTTCAAGTGCTTTTTCGTTGCAAATACAAAGAGAACAAAAGAGAAAATGACTTAAGTTCAAGTAAAAATAGGTTAAAAATTATGAGCATCTATCCTCCCACCCTGCCACTTGTTGCTTGAGAAAAAATTAAGACTGGGATCCTAAATAAATAGACTGGATACCCGCTGTTTTACTGATAGCACAATTGTCTGAAATTCCATAAAATGTGGTGAGAATCTTTTTGTAGTCTCATTTCGAAATCTGGGAATCATTTAAATTTATGACACCTCGTATATTTTGCAATTTTCTGTCTGCTTCTTGACTCAGCATGTCATCTCTGTATTTCATGCGATCTTGCCGTTATTGTGGGAAAATGTCTTCGCGCTATCTCCATTGGTTCATTTTTTGCACCAATCTCCGTCATGTTGAAGTCATGAGTCCGATTCACTCAAGTGCTTGAATGATTTCATAAAGCTTCTAGATGATATCTGAACCTCGCATCACAATTTTTATCGCGAGAATCTGATGGAATTTGTTATAATTCGCTATGACATTTCCTCTACAATGTGTTTTCACATATGAATTTTTCTATCTGTATCCTTGCAGCTTGCAGAGCTTTAGATAAGACGGCATAATTTTAATATAAATCTTTTATTTTTCACCAAAACCCTATGTTGTTGGTACTCATTTGAATCGTCTCATCGAGACGATTCAATTGAGTACCAACAAAATAGAGTTTTATGAAGCATAAAAGAGAAATCTTGATTTAAAATGGTGTTGGTGCTGCTTATCTGTCGCAGTACGAGCACGATTCTCATGGTCCTGTGCGATCTCACAAAGATAAGGCTAGACGTCGGGTTGGAGTAGAGATAGTCGTGATGACAAACATCCTTGCAACCACTTGATTGCGCAGCAATTCTTTCAATTTTTTTCTGAATTATGACCGAATTTTGACCAATTTTACAGAAAAAAGAATATATTGTTCAATTATTTATTTTTCCTTTTTGAGAACTTGTATCTGTTTCTGTCTTTTTTACTGGTAAGTTTTTGTGCTTTAACTTATTTAAAACTGATCATGAGAATTCTATATTGGTTTATAAAGTTTTATTAATAGCATTTAAATGATTTAAAATGTCATATTCTTATATTTTGTATGTGTGTATTTGTGTAAGAATTATTTCTGTGATATGGAAAAATGAATTTGAATTTATTTTCTGTTATACTTTCATTATCAAGTTAATTGCAAACAAGGAACAGAAAATATTGCGTCAAAATATCAAAATTTAAGCAGACATTTTTATAAATTTAATCCAAGCATCTCAAAGTTTATACGATGACAGAAAAGTGAAGAAAGCATGACTATCAATTATAACTTGAAAGTTTCTTTGATAAATTTGATCTCTTACAAAAATTATCCTATAACGTTTTTTGTAATTTCTTCCCATGTTGAAAAACCTAGTCCAAATTGTCAGATCTTAATCTTGAAAAATGCATTTTAAATATGAAAAAATAAAAGTGTGTGTTTAATAAGATATTTATCTACATATAAAAAACATCATGAACTAAATTTGTGCCACCTGTAAACTACAAGCAAATATTGGACAAAAACCTTTGAAATATTTTTCGAATTCTTAATGGCAATTAAAGCTCTTATGTGCAGTTTTCAAGCCTTTACATATCAGCAATGGTATAATGCCTCAATTGTAGGTGATCTATATTTCCTTCTTTTCCCTAAATGTTTGCAAAAGACATCTTTGATACCTATTCCCCAAAACAACATAAAATTTATCAAACCAGTTTAAAGTTATTGCCAATGACGCAATGAGTATAAACTTGTACATAATTATGGAATTCACTTGCATTACAGAAAAGAGAACATAGAAGGAGAAAATTGTCGCTTTTCAGTGAAAATCTTGTAGCTGCAGCTTAAAACAAGCTGCAGTTACAAGGTTTTCATTGAAAAGCAGCAAAATGCTGATTATTGTCACTCGGAACAGCAATGACATGGTGGAAAATCACGTGATACAATATTTTCAGAAAATCTTCAATTATTTTGTAAATACTAGACCGATTTGAATTCGGTTTGAAGCAGAGAATGTGGACAGACGTCACACATTAGATGGATGTCGTTGATTTTTAAAAAATCAACTGATAAAAAAGTTATTGAAGATAAACCAAAATTTTAGTTTATCTTCAATAACTTTTTAATCAGTTGATTTTTTTTAAAAATCAAACACGTCCAGCTTATTCCTGACATTTTTCCACCTTCTCTGCTTCAAACCAAATTCAAATTGGTCAAGTATTAAAAAAGATATTGAAGATTATTGGAAATTCAGAGTCACGTGATTATACACCGTGAATGAGTTGATTCACCAATGATACCATATTTGGCGCAAGAGATAAGGCAACTGATCAATGATAATTTAGTGGCCAGTTTATTTGTAATGGTGTTTAACCGCGCTGATAACCATCTGCCGGACGATTTTTAATTGAAAGTGACAAGCTCCGTGTTATCTCTCTAACTTTGTCTTCTGTCCCGAGAAATCAATGAGCAATTGATTTGGTAACAGGTCAGATTAATTATGTTGCGGTAATCCAGTGTGATCAGTCTGCTTCCATGAAAATAATTATCCAATGACAAAGTGAAAGGTATCCCTGATTGAAAAGGTTTATGAAACATTGAGACAAAAGAAGATAATGCTTATCATCTGCATTTTTTGATTGCCCAAATATTTTCCATGCTATTATAATGTACATAAATCCTACTTTGTCAACACCTATTACATGTTATATGCAGAGCTTTCTAAGTAGACCACCCTAAAATTTTCCCATTTTGGAAAGAATTATACAAAGACTCAGACTGCAGACCCTGAGAATATTTGGGACTTTTTTCTACAATGATTCACTTGATATGCACTCATCAAAACACCTATATTATGCATTTATTTGTCAACACCTTCAATATAAACACCAAGCTCAGTGTATGATGTTCGGGAGTTGTTTACTTGAATGTCAAGCTTTTAGATACAAAACACATAACCTTTTACATCAAAGCTGTTAGAGACACAAAAAAATGCATGCCATTAAAGATGCATAATTTATATTTGACTTCTGGAGACACATTTGGATGTAAGCAACTAACACTTTGATCAATTTTATACAGTAACAATGAATTAATCTAGAATGGACTCAAATTGACAGAATTTTAAGAGCCGAAAATATTTGATCATCAGCATTCTCTTCTTAACATTTAATTTTTTTCCTAAGCTTCTTTCTGGAAAGGGGGTTTTAAAACCCCAGGTAAAGATAAGCTACATGTATTTTAAATTCTTCTTTTGCGTCAATGTTTTTCAAAAATTCTTTTCAATAAATCTGGACTAATTAGGGGAACAGTTGAACACGGTGTATAATCATGTGACTCAGAATTTCTGATAATCTTCAATATCTTTTTTAATACTTGACCAATTTGAATTCGATTTGAAGCAGAGAAGGTGGAAATATGTCAGGAATAACATGGTTGTGGTAGATTCTTTAAAAATCAACTGATAAAAAAAGTTATTGAAGATAAACCAAAATTTTGGTTTATCTTCAATAACTTTTTTATCAGTTGATTTTTCAAAAATCAACCGCATCTATCTAATGCATGACGTCTGTCCACATTCTCTGCTTCAAACCGAATTCAAATCGGTCCCGTATTTACAAAGTTATTGAAGATATTCAGTAATTATTGCATCACGTGATTATCCACCGTGAGTTGAAGCATGTGATACCAGACACTGTTGAGAAAAAGTGAGTATTTTTACACAGATTCGTTATCACATCTAATTGGTGTTGACTTATTATGAAGGTGTGCAGACAGACACACATCAAAATAAATCAGTACATGACATAAATTTGTCTACCCAGGGGATTTTACTGTGCCAAATATGGGAATACTGGTATTTAATGGCATGAGAACATTTTTGATGCATTGATGCAGTGTTATTTTTTTCTAAAATGATACTTTGATAATGCACCTATGCTTGCTATTGTTGTCTATGACTTGTATAGTACAAAAATAGCATGCATGACTTTCAGTTTCAGACAAATTTTGGAACTGCCAATTGGCAGAAAAATGACAATTTCTGAAAAACATTAATTTAA
Organism: Fragum sueziense; assembly: GCA_963680895.1. Lineage (NCBI taxonomy): Eukaryota > Metazoa > Mollusca > Bivalvia > Cardiida > Cardiidae > Fragum > Fragum sueziense. Next base: position 794,543 of record OY804604.1, on the reverse strand, counting down.
AATTGGTTCAAAAGGTTCGACCTATCACATATCTGTTTAGAAAACAAATAGAAATAAAAGTTGAAGAGTGTTGATTAATTTGCTGATTGTAAGAATTCATACAATGCTTTCCAATGTGAATTACTGGATCCTTCTGCCCTTTTTTAACAAAATGATAGAATCTATTAAAGTTTCATAAGTAGGCAAGGCAGCCATTTCATAAACTGACAGTTAAAAAGTTGTCTCTTTTGATCAGCTGGATAATGACCTGAAGCGCGGACCAAAGTCAAAACAGTGACCGTGCCCATGGTCAAGTATTTTCTTCCTTGTCTTTCATAATCATCTGTCTTCCCCTAAATTATCCATGTCCCAAACAAGACCTCATACAAAGGGCATTAGAAAATTGAGGAAAAAAAGAAAATGCTGATAACCAGCATTTTCTTCTTTTTCCTCAATATTTCCAAGCTATCATTTACAAGTTCCTTGAACAAATTGGTACTCATTTTGTAGCTGTGCCCATGGTCAAGTGGTAGCTTCCTTGTCTTTCATAATTATCTGTCTTCCATTAAATTAACCCAACAGCAGATCCAGGATTTCTGTGGGGGGGGGGGTCGAATATACAAATAGGGGGGTTCGTGTTCCTAGCATTTCACAATTGTGACTGAATTTCTGCATGAAAATGAAATAATCTGGCTACAGAGGGAGGTTCATTTGAACCCCCCCGACCCCCACCTCTTGATCCACCACTGTAATCCCTTCCCAAACAAAACGGCATTGATGTCTGTAATATGAAAAGCTTAAGAAAACATTGGGGCAAAAAGAGAATATTTTGGTGATCAGCATTTTCTTCTTTTGCCTCATTTTCCATTACATTTTCCATGTTATTAATTACAAAGTCCATATACAGAGTGGTACTCATTTTGAGACAGTATCCATGGCCAAGTGGTAGCTTCCTTGTCTTTCATAATTATCAGTCTCTACTTTACATGGGATGATGTCTCTTGTTTGATCTCGTGCAATTAGTGACAAGCGTAATAATTGATCTTAATCGACCAATTAACGACCTAATGGTGACATCCCTTTTAGATCAGTAAAACTATGAGAGAAAACATGAAGAAAAGATAATAATATTTCTACTTTACAAAAGATGATGTTTCTTGTTTGATCTCATGCAATATTAGTGACAAGCAGTTACAGTTTATCTGAACCCATTACCAAATGGCGAAGTTTACGACTGGTCCAAATTCAAATATTCAAGGGAGAAAATATAAATAACCAGTATTTTCTCCTTTTGTCTCAATATATTTTGTGCTATATTGTCTTTATCAATACACATTTTGTCATCTGCAAAAGATTTCTAATTTGAATAGTCTGAATTTTGGCTGTTTTGGGAATGATTATTTAGTGCTTTACAAAGTGATGCCTTCTGACTAGCCACAAGGTAAAGGCTTTAGAAAACATTGTGGAAAATGAAGAAAATGCTTGTGACAAGCAATTTTGTCATCTCCCAAAATTTTCTAACCCAAATTGCAAAGATTTTTAAAATTTTACCAACTTGAAATTGTCGTCTGCAACATCTTTGAATTTGGAACAGTCCAAAATGTTGCTGTTTGGTATTTGATTAATAAGCCTTTCCCAAACAAGACCTGGTTTTGACGTCCCCAATAGAAAATGCTTGGGAAATCATTGAAACAAAAGAAGAAACTGCTGATAACCAGCAGTTTCTCCTTTTGTCTCAATATTTTCTGTACATTATTTTACACAAATGCTATAATTATCAACATTTATTTTGTCGTCTGCAGCAGCTTTCAAATTGGACCAGTTCAATATTTTGTCGTTTGGGAAACTAAATAAAAACCTTTGACATACCTGATTTTGTAGACTGACCGCCATGAGGTTGGTTAATTCTGTATTATCGGACTGTTTTATATACTTCATTAATGTATCGGTGTCAATGTTGATGCTAGCACTCTGAAAATGGAAAACATGAATAGGTGAACATGCTTAGGATACCAAAGTTGATGCATTTCATCCTTTCCCAAATGTTGAAGTTTAAGGGTAATAAACTCCAAAGCTGCTGAATAATGGATGTTGATAAAGATTGGATTTGTATACAAAATAGCATTGGAAATATTGAGGCAAAGGAGAAAAGACTTTTTGTCAGCCTTTTCTTCTTATGCCTGAATGTTTTGCAAAGCCAGTTCTTGTTTAGGAAAAGGGACATCAGTTGAACATTGAAAGAAATGAAGAATGCTGGTTTTGGCATCCTTTTTTTTTTTTCATAAATTGAAGCAATATACTAATAGACTCATGGTCTACATCTATAATTTTCTGAAAAATTACTGTTGATATTTTTCCCAAACCCCTAGCTGTTTTGACAACTTGTTAACCCTTTCCCAAAAAGCACATGGCTCTGATGCCTATTTTGAAAACTTTGAATGAAAGGAAAGTACTGATAACCAGAGTTTTTCCAGATACAATCCTTTCTTGTAAAATAATATCCCATTTTTAACCCATTACCACACAGTGCATGACACCTTTTGACACCCCACAAGATAAAAGCTTCAGAAAACATTGTGCAAAATGAAGAAATTGCTTGTGACAAGCAATTTCTTCATTTCCCACAATGTTTTCTATACAAAATGACCAAAAATGTAAAATTTTATTCATTTGAACTTGTCGTCTGCAACATCTTTGAATTTGGACTAGTTTGGAATTTTGTGGTCTGGTAATGGGTTAATTATAATGACTTTATATATTGTCATCTTCAAGTTGTTGGATAATGAATATGTATGATAAAAATTTGTCAACTTCAGAACAAACATTTCATTATAATTCACATAATTAACTTAGGATAAAAAACATTTTCTTAATTTTCATTTAAAATAATATCAAATTAATTTCTTGCATGTATCTTTTACCTAAACATGACAATAATGTGCTTTACTGACACCATGAAGAAGCATTTTCTTAATTTTCATTTAAAATAATATCAAATTAATTTCTTGCATGTATCTTTTACCTAAACATGACAATAATGTGCTTTACTGACACCATGAAGTAGCAATCAATATCTTTATTTTCACAAAAAACTTTCTAAATCAATTAAACCATAAACTGTCAAAAATTCAATTTTCTCAAAAATCAGCAAAAGCAAGATGACTTACAATATAATGTAATTTTATCCCCTTTCATTAAAACCATTCACTTCAATAGTTCACAAAGTCGTTTCCCAAGTTAACCATTAAATTTTGTATTATCACCCAACATGACCAGTCGGAGTTAAGCCACCACTTGTTAATTCAATTCCAATAATCCCCGCCCTCAAGTAACAGTTGCTCATATAGCACAAGGTAGCACTTGTTTGATTGACAGGCCCAATATCTGCTATCAACCAATCAGAGCGCAGTATCACACTCAACAAGTAGTACTGCTACCCTCTGATTGGTTAATATGTACTGTTATACTGTAAACCATGATATTTACAAAGCAGGAGATAACAGAGAGTGCATACAGTCTAAATTTGTTATTTCTAATTCAAACCCTATGTTGTGGGTACTCATTTGAAGCGTCTCAATGAGACGCTTCAAATGAGCACCAGCAAAATAGGGTTTGATAAAAGATAAATGAAATATTGCATTTTGAAAAAAAAATAATCACTCCTATCTGTAGCCCTGATAGTGTATCTGGCGGTTAGAAAAACAGATAATTGCCCAGCTTGAGATCAATATTAGCTGTAGGATTTAACTTTCTCCACTGTTCAATAGATCGCCTGCTGGCTAGATTTACAGACTGCACAAAACTGATCCCTCAAATATTACTTTATCTGCAGACATCTGCTAGAATGTGCTTTATTTATTTATTTTTTTTTACTTTTTTGCATTTCTTGACATATTTTCATGAAAATAAATTCCTCTAAGAAAGACAATGCAACACACATTTTCTTAAACAATGCTCATTTAATAACAAGAACAGAAGCTTTGGACTTGTTCATTACATTGCCAACTTGCACTAAAAAAAATCCAAATTTGGGACTGTATTATTCAATCCATTAATTAGCAGTACAATTTGCAAATTGACTTTGTCATGATATATACCATGAACTTCAGTGGCAAGGAAATGCAGTACAAAGTCATTTTCAGGATTTATATTACAAAACTTCTACTTCTGGCTATTTTTACCAGGAAACATTTTGAAAGCACCAGCTGCTCGTCCAATAATTACAAGTTTATCCAAATTTCCATGTAATTATGAAAATTCCGCGGCAAAAATTATGAAAATTTGCAGATTACCACTGGTTCCCAGGCATTTAGATAGGGATGTATCAAAGAGCAAAAAGGCAGGGCACCGCATTATCTGTAAGCTTCTGAGTGACATTAATTAATGCCATAAGCATCTATGAGACCATGATTAGAGGGATGGCATTTAACCCTTTACCCTTAACGAAAATTTATGAAAAAAAATATATTTTCCTAAGTTTTTACACTAAGAGAAAATTTAAGGAAGTGGAGAATATTTCTTTGCCAACATGTTCTTTTTCCTTCAATGTTTTCTGTGCTGTATTCAATTTTTTTACAATAAATATTTTGATGCCTCCAATTTCTTGGAAATTAGACCACTCTATGATTATGCTTTTTTGAACAGGAGTCAAGTCTTTAACCCCTTCCCAAACGGCAAAATTTCAGGGTGGTCCGCTTCAAAAACTGCCACAAATGACAAAATGGATGTTATTAAAGATAGGATTTGTGTAAAAAATGGCATAGAAAATATAGAATCAAAAGGAGAAACTGTTGGTTATCAACAGTTTCTTCTTTTGTTTCAATGTTTTCCCAAGCCTATTCTCTTAGGGACGGCAAAACCAGGTCTTGTTTGGGAAAGGGGTAAAAGATAAATTAATTGTACATTATTTCATGCAATCATGTGGACATGTATTTGCAGCATATAACCCAAGAGTCATCTTATCATGATTTCCATCAGAGAGACCATAACTTTTCTTAGAGGTCTTTTTAGCAAATTATGTGTCAATAAAATGCAAAAAAGACATGATAATAAAAATTCTCTTCAGTCATAATAAGGGCAAAAGGCAATTAAAAATCTTGAGTTATGTTAACAGAAATTATGACAAAATGCTTTCATTTTCTGCACACCTGTTCTTTAATTATTCTATATCTAAAAAGAAACATCAAACCACTTCCCAAATGATAAAATCTTAAACCCGTCCAATAAGAAAGTTTGCTATAGACTGGAATATTGACCTTGTTATAGTTAGAAATAGCATACAATTATATAGCCAGGAAAATATTGAGGCAAAAGGAGAAAATGCTGATTTTCAGCATTTTCTTCTTTTGCCTAAATGTTTTCCCAAGACTATAATTCTCTTAGGGAAATCAAAATTCGGTCTTGTTTGGGAAAGTGCCAAAACTATAGACAATTGGTCCAAAATGACTAAAATTACTAGAGACAATATTTTTTGTGTTCCCCGCTACAAAAGAAGCAGAGACTTCAGATAATTAAGTGCAAGAAAATATTAAAGGAAAAAATAAGTTCATCAAGAATTCTTCTTTTTGCATAATATTTTCTATTATTATGTAACTAGTATCTTACAGATTGATCATCAAAAATTGTATGTTTTTTTTATTTTTAAATTTCATTTATATAATACAAATAATAACTTACTTTATTTCACTGAATCATATATATTTTCCAAAAATGTATTAAATTTTTTCCACATTCAATTGATAAATAAATATTACTTATTAGTTATATCTAGTTAATCTGAACAATTTCATCACAATGATAACCTTATCAAGATTTCATAACAATATATACCCAAATTTAGTAAAGGCACAGATGAGGCATTTCAGTCAGCACCAAATGTTCAAAGATGAGTTGTCTTCCAGCCATATGTCAATCATTTATCTTACAATTCAATAATCCAGAATAAATTTCATGCAAAAATATTGTAACTGCAAATAGACTTATTTGCAGTTACAATATTTTAGCATGAAATTTTCACACCTTACAATCAGACCTGTGATGTGATTATCTCAAAGACTCTGTTCAATCAACCGGAACATTGTCCAGTTTGAGAAAGGTGTTAACCCAAAGGTGTTACGAAGTACCCTATTGTGCTAATGGTCAATAATTACTCTCCATGTTTTTACAAAGGGACTTTAAGGGGACATGAAGGTTTTGACTAATCTACAGGTAGAGATAATTGGATTATTTCACAAACTTTTCTGTGATTGCCAAACAAGAGAACAATCTTTCAACAATGTCATATGAAGACACTGGCACATTTCATATGACAGTGCTAAGCTTGGGTTTAGTATTGTACCCTTGTCAATGGTGATTGGTCTTTGAAGAATTAGACAAAAATGTTTTTACTACAGAATATTTTTGATATCAAATGATGACAAATAAGTGAAAATAGATTGAAATAAAATACTTTGAATCTCATTGATGTAATTAAACATATGCCCAAGCAAATTTTAATCCATTTTGATACTGGATAAAATAGCCATCATGGCCATTTTGACTTTAAATTTGAACAATTAACAATATTTATGTGAATCTGTGTATCAGATCAGGGGTTTTCCTAGCCATTTTGGGAAAAGGAGTCTGGCCTAATTGGGAAATTTTTAAAGCACAAAATAGCTCATTTTAGGCTGAAAAAGTAAGCAAGCAAAACACTCATCTTTCAACAATAAATTAGGCATTTTAACCCATTACCAGATGGCAAAATGTTGGACTATTCCAAATTGAAAGGTGTAGCAGGCAACAATTTCAAGTTCATGAAATTTTCAAAATATTTCCATTTTGGGTTAGAAAATATTGTGGAAATTGAAGAAATTGCTTGTCACAAGCAATTTCTTCATTTTCCACAATGTTTTCCGAAGCCTTTTCTTGTGAGGGAGTCGAAAGGCGTCACTGTGCAGTAATGGGTTAAATAGATTGGGAAAAACGGTAGAAAATTTGCTTTGGGACCACAGCCTTTTGCTTTGGGAACACCTCCGTTTTCAGGAGGCACAGAAAGCGCAGGAAGCATTTTTTTAACCCTTTCCCAAACGACGAAAATTTGGATTTTTTCACTTAAAAAGCCGCTGCAGACATCAAAACGAATGTTGATAAAAACAGGATTTGAGTAGTAAAAAGTACAGAAAATATTGAGGCAAAAGGAGAAAATGCTGGTCTCAGCATTTTCTTCTTTTGCCTCAATGTTTTCCCATGCATTCTCTATTAGGGACGTCAAACCCCGGTCTTGTTTGGGAAAGGGTTAAGTAATCAGACAATCAAGGTTGACTCCTTCTGCCTCTATATTTTTTGTGTGCTTTATTATACAAAATTCCATATTTATCACCAAGTTTATCATCTCTAAAACAGTTTTCAGTCTGAATTTTTGCCGTTTGGGAAACAAATAAGCTAGTATTTTCAGTTTAACCCTTTCCCAAACGACAAAATTTTAGGGCGATCCAATTTGAAAACTACTGCTGATAACGAAAGAGATGTTATTACAGATGGAATTACTGTATGAAACAGCAAGGGAAATATTGAGACAAAAGGAGAAACTGCTGGTTATCAGCAGTTTCTTCTTTTGTTTCAATGTTTTCCCAATCCTTTTCCAAAAGGAACCTCAGAACCAGGGTCCCGTATTATCAACGATCTTTACGACCACGAACTTGTGTAAACTGTGAAACAAAACATCTGATTGCATGAGAAATCAGATTGGGCCAATCAGGTTTATTATTTCAAGTAATTACGCAAAAAATAATCTTACAATTGTTGATAATACGGACCTCAGGTCTTGTTTGGGAAAGGGTTAAAGAGTAAAACTGTCCTTCATGTTAGAATCAGGATGTCCAACTGTTGATGTTTAAAAAGTAATTAATTTGACAAGATTTAATTTCACGGATAATTACATTTAATTCTGCGCTATCTAAACAAGTAAATGAATCTTGATGACCCATTTAGTCTCAACCTGAATATGCATGACTTTAGTCTTGTCTACTTCATTTAAAATGTAAATTTGAAGCTCCAAACTTGAGTATCTCATTATCAATTACAAGCCATCAGGGTTTTGGACTGCAGGTCTGAATTAACAAAATGAAAGAGGATGATTTTTTTAGGAGCTTCTCCCCAGCAAAAAAGTTCAGTTAAGTTCAAGAATTGTTCTAGAACATTCTTGATTATTAAATGACACTTCTAGAACAGTTCTAGAAGTGTCATTTAACATTCTAGAACAGTTCTTGAACTTGAATGAATTTTTCGCAGGGGCAGATAACAAAAGGTACAAGGTCTAATATCGTTTCAAAATGTATCTTTCAATGTTCACCAAACCTTATGTTGTGGGTACTCATTGGAATCACCTTGATTTGACAGAATTTGGATTTGAATTTGAAATAACGAAATGTAGAATGCCTTTTCTCTTTACTCTGAGAGTTTTGTATTAAATATTATACAGTGTTGCCTAGGAAAGCATTATGTAATTTCCAAACATAATTTTAACCATCAAATTTGACTGATTTTGCGACATATGAGTTGCTAAGGGGACAAATACCCCATACTAGCGTCTTGTCACTAAAACAGTGATATAGGTCAAAAGGTTCTTCAGTTGGAGCACAGATATAGATTCTAAACCAACCCCTGCGAAAAAGTTCAAGAACACATTTTAGTTCTAAAACTGTTCTAGAACATTCTGGAATGTTAAATAGAAGTTCTAGAACTGATCTAGAACAATTCTAGGACTGCCATTTAACATTCCAGAACAGTTGTAGGACTAAAATACATGTATTCTTGAACTTTTTTCGCAGGGGAATTCCAATAGTGACCTTGACCTTCCTATGTGACCCCAAAACAATAACGAATCTCCTTTCGATTAGGGGAATAACTGTATAAAGTTTCATGACCCTAAGACAAGCACTTCTGGAAAAGATTTTTCAGAAAAAGTCCACTTAAGACCTTGACCTTTGACCTACATGACCAAAGAACAATAGGGCTCCTCTTTAGATTAAGGGCAACAACTGTGTATGATTTCATGACCCTAAGGCAAACATTTCTTTTGCTAGAGCACAGAACAAAGTCCATTTGTGACCTTGACCTTTGACCTATGTGACCAAAAAGCATTAGGGTACCTCTTTGGGACAACAACTTAGTAAAGTTTCATTCTAGGTCAAACAGTTATTTATAAACCTACTGATGGACAGACAGCTAATTTATAATGAAATCAAAAATCACCCCTCTACTTCCTTTGATGTTTGTGGGTGTATATTAAAGTGTGTTTGTATGTGTGTGTGTGTGGGGGGGGGGGGTATTATTATCATTCTGCAACAATCTGGATACACATATTTAAAAAAAAAAAGATATGGGATGATCAAAGATAAGGAATCATGCATATGAAAATTCAATAAATAATATCACAGAAAAGACATAATTTCAAAGCTACAAGACATTATTATGAGACAAACATGTTTATTTGTAACACGCAGGTCAAAATGACAGGAGAGAGGATTGGTGCCAGCTTGTGGGAAAATAGGCAGAAGACACCACGATACACGATACACGCAGATATGTGAACGAGACATGAGACAATGGGGCATGTATAAATATTGTAGGGACAAGACATATGAGGCAGCCATGTTTGCCAGTAACACACAGGTCAAAATGACAGGAGAGAGGATTGGTGCCAGCTTGTGGGAAAATAGGCAGAAGACACCATGATACACGCAGATATGTGACCGAGACATGAGACAATGGGGCGTGTATAAATATTGTAAGGACAAGACATTATACAATCAGCCATGTTTGTTTGTAACACACAGGTCAAAATGACAGAAGCAAGGATTGGTACCAGCTTGTGGGAAAAAAAGCAGAAGACACCAGGATACACGCAGATATGTGACCGAGGCATGAGACAATGGGGCGTGTATAAATATTGTAGGAATATGTCACATTATATGAGACAGCCATGTTTGTTTGTAACACACAGGCCAAAATGACAGGAGAGAGGATTGGCACCAGCTTGTGGGAAAATAGGCAGAAGACACTAGGATACGCGTAAATATATGACCGAGGCATGAGAAAATGGGGTAGTAGCACATTGAAACAACATGATTTAACTCTTTCGCTGCCAATGTCGCCTTTTGGCGACCTATTAGGAGACTGCCAATGTCGCCTTTTGGCGACTTCAAAACAATAGCTTAATTAGATCATTCAAGGTCAAGGTCAGGGTCATCTGATCAAACTGCCTGATAAAAAGTATGCTATTCAACAAAATAGTTTATGTGAAGTCATTCCTGAGGGTTTCAGGTTAAAATGCATCAATTAATAATTTTACTATATTATAAACTGATAAGCCCTGTTATGAAGTTTAAAAAAAACTTGGCACTGGAAATAGCACAATTCCAGGAAATTTGGCAGCGAAAGAGTTAAAGAAAAGTTATACTGGTAAAAAGAGATTGTGAAATTTGGTCTGCATTGCGCATTCAGTGGAAGAGCATCGGAATATTTCTATCCTGGGGTTGCAGATTCAATCCACAACTGGTCCGATCGCTCCATCCAGCTACAAAAGCCTAACTAGCTGTGACAATGTACCAGCCTCATGTGGCTGCTTTCCATAGTATGTAACTGCCATGGGGTCAACTGCCATAAAGTATGAGTCTAAAAAATAAGGGGAGGGAATGTACAACTTTGGTGAATAGTTCCAGACTTTGAATGGTAACATAATTGGCACTTTTTCCAAGATGCTTAATATTTGTTACTTTTGGTGAATAACTTACATAAAATCACCTCAATGATGAGAAGAGAAATTAGTAAATCATAAACTGTCTACATTACAGCTCACATGTTTTTTGGCTATTTCCACGCATCACAGCAATTCGATTTCAGGTGGAAAAACACAGTGGCCGCAATAAGCATGTTCTTCCACCCAAACACGCAGAATCACAGTGATTTACCACTTCGATGTTGCACTCAAGCAGCAAGCTTAAACTATACCTGGCATTTCCACTCTGCGGGTGGAAAATCGCAGTGATCACCATGATTTTCTACCCGCCACTGTGATTCGCAGTGATGCACAGAAATTGAGAGTGGAAATACATGGTGGTTGTGACTTTTTTTTTGCACACGTTGGGGAAGTGTTTTAGTCAAAAACATGCAAGCCGTACTGTATATCTCACATCTCATACACCCAATACTAACTGTGACGCCTTGAAAATTCTTTGGATCTTGTTAAGCTTCCATTTAATGCCAATAAGGTCCCTCTATATATGCCTCTTCCTGAATTCTGCTTCACAGAGACAAAAATTTAATATGTTTTGTGAATATTTATCATGAGGCTACAATATTTCCCAGGGTCTGATAGATATCACCCATAGACTAATTCCTGACATCACACCCTTTATGCTGTAAAAGATGACGAAAGATTTAGCTAGTCAAGCCATAAAACGAGCAAGACATGACACATGATCACAGATATAAAATCCACTTAATAAATGTTAATATATTAGGAATTTCCTCCTTTTTTTTGGCAACATTTTCTGATGGCTATTCTTTTTGAAATTTCACAATATACCTCATTATAGAAGTTTATTTTGATGACATCGAAAAAAAACTTTTGAAACACATTCAAAGCATTCTACAAACTGACCAAGGACTTGATGTAGCCTAAACCAAGATTCGAACATAGCATACAATGTCAACAATAATGCAGCATTGCTGTATAAAGAAAATCACTATTTTCTATATTCTTTTACTTTTTTGATGAACTGATTCCTAAATTTTCTGTTTTTCCGATAAAAAAATATATTGCTTTCAATGTAGATCTATACTTTTAAATTTCAATGGCTTACCCTTTTGTTATTTAGGAATTGCATTATGTTTTTTTCGATAATTCATAAAAAAAAAAAAACAGAAACACGTCATATCAGCAAAGTAATGATAAGTGTTGATGTAAATTTTGAAACATGAAATGAAATTAAACAAAAAAAAATGTATCTGGGAACTCCTCTGAGGAAGGGTGGTAAAAAACCACTGTGTGAGAAAATCTTCCAGGAGAAATGATCTAAGTAAAAACAGATGTCTCTTTGTGATATGTGAACATCATCTTTAAAAACATCTTAATGTCAGTTTTTGTAAGGCAAAGCCAAAATAAATATGCGGTTTCTTCAAGTTGTCCAAGGCCGCGGCCTTAGCGCAGTTGGTAGCGCATCTGACCCTCATTCGAGTGGTCCCGGGTTCGATACCCGGCCGCGGCTAATACCCTTTCTGACAAAATTGTCACCCACCAATGGGTTTGAAATCGTTAACCTAAGTGGGCGAGCAGCTGGAGGCTCAGTAAGGGTGTTGTGGTAGCACTGGTTTGAGAAATAACAGGAATCCATGGGTAGGTGCTCCAGCCGCCGCGATATGACCCTGATAGTTGAAAACGGCGTAAAACCCCAATAAACTCAAACTCAAGTTGTAAAGTTCTATCTTTGCACAAGCACAATTTTATATAAAACCAAGTAAGTAGTTTCCAATAATGTAAGACTTAGACAGCACATTACATACTGGCTGGTTCCTTCTATGCTACTGTTTATCCAATAGTTTTCACTGGTGGTGAACTCGGCCAAAGTGAGGGACGTTTTTCGCTACAACAAGGTACAGCTATTTTGCGTTTAAATGTGAGTTCAAAGATTTGATTGGATAGTTTTTCTAATAACAATGAATTTGTTCTAAAAATAGACAGGGTTTACCGATATGTATTGTCAAACCGTCTGTGTTGTTATAAAATCTCGTAACTACGGCTTTATCGAAGGTGTAGTTATGACACCGACGGAATACTATGATCACGAAAAAACGTCCCACGCTTTGGCAGAGTTCACCACCAGTGGTTTTCAAGAGATTAACTTCTCTTGCAGATTTTTTTTTTGAAAGAAATATGAATGAACACATTACTGAAGTTGGCTGCGTAGTTTCTTAAATAGTGCAGTTTTCAAATGGCGGATCCAGAGCCAGAGCCCCCAACCCCACCCCTCTGTAACCAGAATACTTCATTTACATGCAGAAATTCAGTCACAATTGTGCAATTCTAGTAAGACCAACCCCACTTTTGAATGGTCAAACCCCTTACACAGGAATCCTTAATCCGTCACAGGTTTTGTCAGATAGTTTTTGTAGCAAACAGGTCCCATAAAAATCTAAGGACTGCACGACAGGGGTTATTCAAATGAATGTTCATTTTTATAAATATATTAGGTTTTTCTAATCACTGTTGTCTAAAAATATCTTGACCTGTATCAAGCATCTATTTCTAGAATCATTTTTTTGTCAATTTCACAAATATAGAGAATAAAAACTAAAATCACTTGAACTGAACAGAATCAAAAACTAAAAGAAGATTGATTTATTGATTCAGAAAATTATTTTGTAGCAGTTATATAAATTAACACATTTAGAAAATAGAAGTACTAACAACTTCTTGTAAAATTCATATGAACTTAAACAAGAGGCCCAAGAGGGCCTGTATCGCTCCACTGGCTCAGTATTTCAATCAATGAGACGGTTCAAGTATAGATTTTCATAAGGAAATTTGACAGGAAAGCTGATTCCAGAATAGACTTTACCTTGAGAAACCTTATTTCTCAGTGGTAATAAGTATTGTTTGTAAATAGGAAAAGTTATATATCGCTGCTTTTCTGCCAAAAACATGTATCTGCAGCTTAAAACAAGCTGCAGATACAAGGTTTTTGCAGAAAAGCGACAATATGTATATCCCTGTATTTCAACCAAACCTTGTAACCGCAGCTTAACCCTTTTCCAAACTGAAACAAGACCTGGGCTGCGTTCAGTAGACAAAACGTTTTGTCTTACTGGACGCAGGGCTGGTTTTGATGTCCCCGATAGAATAGGCTTGAGAAAACATTTAGGCAATAGAAGAAAATGCTGATAATCAGCACTTTCTCCTTTTGCCTCAATATTTTCTGTGTATTATTGTACTCAGATCCAACCTGCCATATCTTTTTCAGTGAAACTTAGTTAAAGATGAAATTCCAATATATTTTTTGACCCATTACCAAAATGGCAAAATTTGGGGCTTTTCCAAATTCAAAGATATTGCAGACGACAATTTCAAGTGAATGAAATTTAAAATATTTTGGTGTTTTGGCATAGAAAACATTGTGGGAAATGAAGAAATTGCTTGTCACATGCAATTTCTTCATTTTCCGCACTGTTTTTCAAAGCTGTTATCTTTTAGGGAGTCAATGTGTAGTAATGGGTTAAGTCCCGCAACAGATAGATGCTGGACGATGGACGATCATTAAAGCTCATATAATAGCACCTTGTGCTCAGGAGAGCTGAAAACAGGTGTAAATGATACTAATGATGCCAAGGCTTTAGTTTTATGGAAATAAGGCAGAATTTGGCTGGAAATTCTGTATCGTAGGGTTTTCCATCTTAGATTTCCACACAACACAAAATTATCATGGATATGATCTTTTTCATCTCTCTCTTTAAATTGCCGTAAAATGCACAATTTTGATTTATATGACCTTGCCAGATAGTTTTCACTGGTGGTGAACTCGGCCAAAGCGTTGGACATTTTTTCGCGATCATAGTATTTCGTCTGTGTTGTTTTAAATATTGTAACTACGGCTTGGATTAAGCTGTAGTTACGAGATTTTATAACAACACAGACGGTTTGTCTATACAAATTGCTACATCCGGTCTATTTTTAGAACAAATTCATTGTTATTAGAAAAACTATCCAATCAGATCTTTAAACTCACATTTAACTGAAATATCTGTACCTTGTGGTAGCGAAAAATGTCCCTTGCTTTGGCCGAGTTCACCACCAGTGGTTTTTATGTTTAACTTGATTTGGTAGTATAAATAAAACTCAAACACAAGTGTTTCTGTAAATAATGAAGTTTTATTAAAGAATGTTTAAGTAATTGAAATTGTTGTTTACAATAGCATACAATCAATACATATTTTCATTACATAAAAGTTGTTAAATAAACAACTTGCAGAATTCATATTATGCATGTACATGTATTACTTAAAATTTTCAATTAACCCTTTCCCAAATGGCATTGTTTTAGACTTCCAATTTAAAAGCTGCACCAGAAGACAAAATGGAAGGTGATGAAAACAGGTTTTGCACAATATAGCAAAATAAAAATAAATGAATAAATTTATGAAAAAAATGAAGCAAAAGAAGAAAATGCTGATTATCAGCACTCAATGTTTACAGAAGCCTCTTAAATTAGGGACGTCATGAACAAGCTCTTATTTGGGAAAGCGTTAAGTTTCATTACAGCTTATTCATGTTTTTGACAAAAGTAAAATGTTAATTCATCTCAACATTATCTGTTATTCAAACCTTTGTATAACATCTAAATTCAAAAAGCATATTGCTACTATCTGCTGATATTAACCCAGGACAACTTAATTTTTGTCAACAATGTTCTCTATAACTAGGCTGGGGCTCTGAAATGACTTGCCAAAGGCCATACCCACATGGATGGCAGCTTGAATGTAATCCAATCACATCACCCGCAACTTCTCACAAGAAATGAGTTTGGCATTCAAGCTACCATGTCAAGCAGGACCCCATTGTTTAAAATAGAATATGATCATATTTCATGTGTTTTGATCATCATTCTACCCTTTACAGACCGACAAGCCTTTCTGGATTGTCTTGATCTGTTATGAGTGACATCTTCACTATAAATGTACATATATGAGTTTTAGACCTGTAAGCTTTTATTCCAATGATAAAACAAAGTTTTGCAGATTGTACAGCTATATATTAAAATGCCTTTCCATCTATTATATGAAAGAATTGTTCTATGCCATACAAAAACATACTTAAGTGATTATTTCTAAACTATTATAATTAAATTTAAATACATACACATTTACAATGATGTTGCATTAATCCCTTTATATGAATATTTGACTGTCATAATGATATCAGTCCTCTTGTTATTTGAGTAACATATAATAAATAGTTTGTTTTTCTCTCTTTCCCTTGCTATCATCTGTCATGACTTTCATATGATTTATATATAAATGTGGTTATTGTGATATTCTTTGTGCAAAGCACCATTTCCACTTCTAACAAAGTCTATTTGTTAATCTATGACATTGCTATATATATTCATTAAGTATCTTTGAAATATATTCTCCTTTTGGATCAGTACTAGTCTTTGTTTTGATTTTCTAATCATTTCAGAGATTTATTCTAAAACTCGCATAAAACACTAAACTAATATTTTGAATCAAACAATGAATGGTACATGAACTTTTTCAGTAGATCAGCAGTTTTAACAAAAGTAAGACAGTGCTTTACTGAGCTTAGAACAAGTATAATCAAAATAGGAACAAGAGCTCCGCAGAGTGGCGCATATACACCCGAGAGGGGCTTGTTTGTAAAATTTGCCATTTTTTCAATTCAAGGGCAGATAATTCAAAAACGAAACAGGTTATCTGAATTCCGTAAGCGATGTGCACAAATAGACACAATGGAGAATCATTGTGGCAAGTTTGATTAAATTCCAATCAAAACTGTAGGAGAAGTTGCGCACACAAGAAATTGCTAACGGACAGACTGACGGACAGACAGACGACCGGGGCCATAACAATATGAACCTTCAGGCGTATAAAAATATAAATATTTGCTCTATTTGTCACAATAATCTTACCATTGTGCATAATTTTTCACCCTACAGGTCATTAATTTTTTGATGAGTTTTCTTCTCAATACTGAGGTTGATGTGAAATACAAAATTTGTGTAAGTTAGTGTGAACACATTTCGAAATTTAAAGAACATACTGCAATAAATATATATGAGATGTTAATCTACAAATCTCATTTAACTTGTTTTTATACGTGATGAACCATTTGCTAAGCTCTGCACTGCCTTCAGAAAAATTATGCAGAATGGAATAGTAATGTGAGTAAAAAGGTACAGTTGAATTAATGTAAAGTAGCAAGTTCATGTGTAACAGAAAGTAACAAATAGGAATCAATTCTATTAATTAAACAGTGACATAATTTCCGACAAACAATAGTATTTCCTCAGTGTAAATCTAAAAAATTTAACTTAGTCCAAATTCAAAAATGTTGCAGATGACAATTTAAAATGAATGAATCTTACATGTTTGGTCATCTTATGTAGAAAACATTGTGGGAAATGAAGAATTTGGTTTTCACAAGCAATTTCTTCATTTTCCACATGGTTTTCCATGGACATTATCTTCTGGGGAGTCAAAAGGAATCACTGTATGGTAATGGGTTAAAGGTGTAAAATGATCAGTCAACATGTGACTGCAGGCTGATCGTTATGTTAATCTTCTGCCACACAGTTCAGCATATGACAAGGCTTACAGTAGAAATTTCTCTCTTTCTTATTAGATGCTGAAATATGTGTTGAACATGAAGGAAAAAAAATAAGAAAAGAATGTTATATCGCTTGATCATAATTATGTGACCCGCCAAGCTTAACAGTACCTTATGGAAAGTGTGAAAAATATCAAACCTAGCCAGTCTGTGCAAACTAACTAGGATCAATTTTTTTCATTCTAAGGCAATTTCTTGGATATATATATATATTTCGTTTCCTTGTTTGTTTTACATGTTCAATAAAATTCCAAATATGACATCTGGTTGATATCTGCTGAATCTCATGTATCTCAAGATTTGGTTAAATGGAAAAACCAGAAGGTCCCTTTCAGTGTGACAGGTCACATATCTTTGTGTCCACCTTTCTGCACCTATAGTGGCCACCCATACCTATATGAACCACCAGCTTTGTCTGCTGAAATAGCAGACAAAGCAAAAAACAATGACGGGTGAGATTTCAAACTGACCTCTTTCATTCAAAATAATATGTAAACTTGTCATTAGCTTCACACAACTCAATATTAATGATTTTTTTTTTAAACTTTATGAAAGATTGACACTGTGATTTGGCACAGCAGAATACACCATCGAATGATCAGACCAGACACATTCTATGACATCAGTGAGAATCAGTGGTATATTACTGTAAATATGATCAATTAAGGAGCCAGAATAATGGGTTGTTTTTGACACTTGTTGACTGCAGTTGAAGAAATCCTGCATAAACCTCTGGATAGTTGTATTCATATCCAATAAATCAATGTTGATATCACCTTGAATAATGAGGTGCTTCCCTTTGAAATGCTTTAAATTTTCAGTTAGAAATTTCTTCAGGTCAGTCACCGAAGATTTAGGAGAGTTGTACAATGTTGCAATGAATATTTCTTTATCTTGCACCAAGAGTTCTACAACAATCATTTCTATGTTTTTCTTTACCACAGAAAAGCTATGAGAAATATGAATGTTGTCCCGCACATAAACGATAATTCCTCTGTGAGGACGAGCATTGCTTACTTGTTTCCCATCTGCTCTAACAATTTGATATCCAGTTCTCTGCACTAAATCGATGGAATCATCTGCAGTTAACCATGTTTCTAATAAGCATAAACAATCTGCAGCTTTGACATTGGGATCTGAAAACAATTCATCCTTATGGCTTCTGTAAGACTGCATATTGTTGAAAAGGCATGTGAAATGAGTGTCACTAGTCATGTAAACTGGAGTGTAACATAGTTTCAATTTCTGTGATTCTCTTAAACGTATCATTTCTTCTTGAACTTTAGTTGACACAGAAATCTTGCTTTCATTCAAGTTTAGAATGTAAAGGCCTTTCAGGGATCTTGATCTACTTATTGCGACATAATGGGCATGGGAAAATACACGTTTTCCATCCATATCTATTACAACCTGACTCAACGTGTCTCCTTGAGATTTATGTACAGTTTTTGCTGTTGACTGGCGCAGAGGGATTTGTATTCTCACAAAAGTTTTTCTCAAATACACAAAGTTCCTCTTTGAATCAAAGATAGGTGTCCATAATGGATTAATAGCACTATGATACAAATGTCTGTACTTTGAACGCCATGATGTTCCGATTTTATCATCATTGAAAGAAACCCACACAATACTTGGTCTAGTAGTATTTTTCTGTCTGTATTCAATTTTATTTATCATACAAGAAGACCCATTTACTAATCCATCATCTACATCAAGGTTAAGACATAGGTCATAAATCATTCCAATAGCTATTCCTACCATCTGACTAAGCCCTGCAGTGTGTGTGGAATCATGTGGCAACTTTGATATTAGTTGTTGTTTAACTGTCACATTGTCATCTCCTAATACATGATCAAGAGCAGGAATGTTTACTTTTTCATTAGTATTATTAAGAAAGCTCCTGACATTGAAATTGTTCACTTTCTCATTGGTATTGAATAAATGTGTTGTATTTTGTGGATAGTCTGTACTAGCAGTATCAGTCAATCTCTTTTTTAGATTTTCAATGTCAACTTGTGTATGATTTCCTTCTCGTAATCTGTTCAAAAGTTCAGCAAATTGCTTGTCTTCCTTTTGCCTCATGATCTCATCCAATTCATGCATTACAATAAAATCCTGCCATAAGTTTGTAGCTAAAGGTCCAAAATTTGTTTTCAAATTCTCAAATATCCAACCATCCATCACTGGTTTCAACTGGAAAAGGTCTCCAATGAATATCATATGCAAGCCACCAAATGGAACATTACTGCCCTTTATTTGTTTTAATCTTTCATTTATGAGTTTAAGCATGTTATTTCCAACCATGGACACTTCATCAATCATAACAACAGACAAGTCTTTATATTTTGTTCGAAGGGTGTTTAAAGTGTCACTATTAAGTGGAGTACAATCATAACCCTGGCTTGCTGGAATGCGGAAAGCTGAATGTAATGTTACCCCATTTATATGAAAAGCAGCTTTACCTGTTGGTGCACAGAGAAGAACTCTACAGTTCTCAGGATTATCACCAGGATTAGATGTCAAGTAACGCTGCAAAGCTTCAAACAATGCACTTACAAGAACAGATTTTCCAACGCCTGCACCACCAGTTAAAAAAACTTTCAACTTTTGTTCATCACGCTTAACAGATTGGAAAACATGAATAAAAAATTCTCTCTGTTTCGTATTCAATGATTTTATCAATTGCCTGTAATCTATGTCTGACATTGTTTTCCTGCGTACACTAATATCTACAGAAGCAACACTTAAACCAACATCTCCAGCAATATCACCTTGTCTCTGATTTTCAGGTCTATCAGGATCAAAGAATATGAAACTTTCACTTTCTTTTGCACCAATATTTGAGTCATCCTGCTCAGACTGCTCTGTGCCTGGGGCAACATCATCAAAATCTTCCTCATTGTGAGCACGCTCCATTGCATCATCTAGTTCATCAGCATTCTTTTCATACTGCAAGGCTTTGTGCTCTATGAAATTTTTAATGGATCTGTACCTTGATAGGTAAGAGTCATGACCTTGTTTCAAATCAATACTTTCATCTCTCCATGAAGTAAATAGAAGCAATCTTTCTCTACAGAACTGTTCGATGTCAATTTTTTTCGAAAATCTTACATATCTTATGACTTTTCTTTGTTTCCTTTCACTTATAACAATTCCATTTTTGAGAACAATTCGACCCCCAGGAATAGAATATTGTCTATCCTCACTTGAATTATAGTCATTTGTGTCTGAGTCAAGCACCTCATCCTCGTTACAATATGTATCCATGTTTTCATTGTTTTCACCTTCATTGGTTTCTTCATTTAATGTTTCAGAAATGTTTTCACCTGAATTTCTTGCAGTGCCTTTGTCAGTGTTGTATTTGATATCAAGCTGGGACACATAGTCTGCTAAACACCAATTTTCAAGTTGTTTTGGTCTTTTAGAATATCTTTTAATGGTATTATCTGCTTCAATATCTGTAGAATTTGAAGATAATTTTTCAAGAGATTCCTTAGACTTAAGTAGGAATGTTCTCTCTTCAGGCAAAGAAGTGTTAATGAAAACAACATCCCTTGAGGCTTTTGTCAATGGCTGTTGTAAAAGTAAGTAGCAGGCTTCCTGGGCACTAACCTCAACACTATTCAAGAATTTATTTCCAATATGTCTAACCTGTTGTCGGAGATCCATATTTCCTCTTCTAGCTTCTTTACATGCCTCATTCATAAGAATACTCATTCCTCTCTGTGCTTTACTAATATATGAAACTATATATACAGCACATGCATATGGATCCAATACAAATTGTAAGTCATGGTTTGCACCCCAAGCGTTTAGAATAGGTTTCATGTATGCATTAATTCTAACCTCACTTAATTTTCTTTTCAGAAAAACCTTTGGACCACTCAATGAGCTTTGGACTGCTTTGATGTAATCATCCTTGCTTACTTTGATCTCAGTAAGGAAATCATCTACCGTAATATTTGTTTCCTTCAACTCATCCAATTTCTTTTGTATTTTGACAAATAAATCTTTGTAATTTTGCTTTTCTTTACAGTCATTTAACGGTTCCAATATAGTTGTGCTTTTCATTGGAGGAATGGGAAAACCAAATCTACAAATAGATTTCTGTTTCTTTCTACAAGACTTGGAATGTTTATGTATCTGTAGTTCTACAAGTTGTTGATCTGGATTTTTCTCACAAGATACATACTTATCTATGAAGGATGTTACTTCATCTAATGAACTTTCATGATATCTAGGAGCCTTTTCAATCCATATTAACATGTGGATGTGAGGTGAACCTCTTTGTTGGAATTCAACACGATAAAAGTAATCTATTATTTTTCCTAATGGGTCATGGGGACTTTTAAGTACAGTGTTTATGAATTCTTGTACTCGGTTGTCAAAATACCTTACACATGTAACTGGATCTTTTTGCACAAGTTTTGTTTTATCAATCCAAGTCAAGTTATCCAATTCTTCCACAGACATTGTTTTTCCATCATTTATCTGAGAGAGCATATTTAGTAGATCATGCCATCTGGTATCTGCCGACGAAAGAGATGTAAACCAAGTAGGTAATCCTAGTTGTCTAATCATTGCAAAAACATCTTTTTTACGGGCTTCAAAATATGGTGGTGAATTCCTTAAACTTCTGAAAATATAAAATCCCTCATCCAATCTCACAACACCTTTAAGATGATTTGTATCAAGCATTTGTGAGGCAGTAAATGTTTTACCTTCTGTTTTACATCTACGCAAAGCAAGATGGACTTTATCAGAAATTTGTTTCAGTTGAACTTTCTTTAACTTAAAGAAGATATTGGGAATATTTGATGCTACTCTGCGATCAATATGCCTCAGTTCTAGCTTGCATGTATCACTATAGTGAATGTGAACATGTTTTTTATCATTTGGACTTCTTCTCTGTCCACAGAAAATTGTAGGAAAAGACAAATATTCTGCATCAGGATCTTGATAAAGGCTGAGTGGTGTTTGACCCTCACCTGGAGCAAAAGTATAAGCGTTGTCTTTATTTGGGTCTGCAGCATCCAGCATAGTGTCACTATTACCAATAACCTTTTCTGTCTCGTCAACTTCACTAAAGTGATCAGAGTCATAATTCACATCATCATTACAATCTAATTCTTCACTTACGCTTTCACCTGTCATTCCAAAGAACTCTTTTACTGTATCACTACAATCTGAAGTAATTGATTGCATCCAGTCATCATCTACTTTAACACCAGATTCTTTATACAGTACACTATGGTTCACTAACCAATGAAGAGCACTTAAAACATGCAGAGGTCTAATATTTTCAGTGAAATCACATTTATTATATGAAAGTTTCTTCTTAAGTTTAACAGGTATTGTATAGTGACTATCTAATGTTCTTGGTAAACTGTGTATAACAGGCTGAATGTCAACCGGGACATTGACAACATTCCCTTTGATGGACAACTGACCTCCTCTTGGTAATTCTCTAATCTGCATAAATGGGATTCTCAAAGAAACTAATCTTTCCTCTAGCTGATGTAAATTCAGTTCCTTTGGCAGTACAGGAAATGCATTTTGATTGAAAACAGACATTGGAGGGACTTTGTTAAGTTTAATTTTTTCATAGCATGTTTTACACAGCCATTCACAATCATCAACAGAGATGTAATTTGTAGAAAATTTTTTAACTGCATCAGAAGAGCATTTAGAATTTAGTTTGTTGAATAACACAACAGAATGTTTAAACCATGTTTGGTTACAGCATGAACAAACATAAACAGGGCCTTTTGAAACATTCTTCTTAAATTTTTCAATGCAGTCGTCTAAGCTGGAACCATATCGCTTTGAACTTTTGTAGCTCTTTTCCTTAATTTTATAATCTAAATTAGACCTTAGACTCTGGCGCTTAGTCTTATTTCTTTCATTTTCTACTATCATATTGAATCTTGATGAACGTTTATTCTGTTTTTTCATCCTTTCTGAATCTTTATACAATTTACTAGAGCGGCACTTGTGCATTGATTTAAGAGTTAACATTCTTTCTTTCTTCTTTCTTTCCTCATTTTGTCTAACTTTTTGCATAGAACCCTTTGTCATTGACCTTTCTTTGACTTGCCTTTCTGGATTTTCTCTTGCTTTTTTCTTTGAAATATTTGTCATTGTCCGTTCCTTGACTTGCCTTTCAGGATTTTTTCTTGCTTTTTTCATTGAAGTATTAGTCATAGTCCGTTCCTTGACTTGCCTCTCTGAATCTTGTCTTGCCTTTTTCTTTGAAATACTAGTCATAGTCCGTTCCTTGACTTGCCTTTCTGGATTTTGTCTTGCTTTTTTCATTGAAATACTAGTCATAGTCTGTTCCTTGACTTGCCTTTCTGGATTTTTTCTTGCCTTTCTCTTTGAAATACTAGCCACTAATCTTTCCTTAGATTGTCTTTCAGGATCCTGCCTAATTTTCCTCATATAACTTTTCATATATTCATTTCTTTTTAATCTTTTACGTTCGTGTACAATTTCATAATCTGACCTAACTTCTTGTTTGCGCTTTTGTCTCTCTGCTTGATCCTTGAAATATATGTCAATCAAAGATAATTTCTCAGGTGGACAATTTGTAAATTCAATTTCATTTTTCTTGGATTCAGATTCATGGATTTTTTCTCCTATAACAAATCTAATTGGCATCATGTCAAATTGTTCATTTAGATCGATGTTCATACTTTGATACATTGCATACATGAACATTACCAAATCATCTATTGAAAGAAAAGAAGCTAATAATGATCTTCCATCATCATCTACCAATCCATCAACACCATGTGAATGAGAATCAAATAAACAATATCTACCATCCTGCCTGAAAATTGCAGAACAAACTGAACCAATGATAAATAAAAGATAAGAAGTTGTGTGAAATGCTTCCTTCAAACAACTGTGAAGTGATGACATATGAGTGTTGATAGAACTTTGAATAAATACACCAGATAAAATATTTCCTCTCACAATAGAAACATGTCTATCAAATGCAGTTACAGAACCTGGGATCTCTTCCAAATTCAAAAGCAAGCTTTGAAAGTCATTCCTCGCTTTCAGTCCAATCACTATTTCTCTATGTAATCTATCTCCTTCTATTAGAATTTCATCTAGATTTTGTGAAGATGGCAGATGTCTAAGCTCTGTGTATATCATCGAGCATAAGGCATTGGCTGTACATTGTAGATTTCGAGAGGATGGGTCAAACATTTGATTACCTTGATGAAAAGTTCCGAAAATCATTGTGTTGGATTCTGTATCTTCAGCAACAACTTCAGTAGCAAGAACAGTATTACCATCAGCACTAGCATCAATAACAGTGTCAGTAAGTATATCATCTGCAGTATTTGGTAAAGTATCATGAACAGTATCAAGAACAGTATCAAGAACAGTATCAAGAACAGTATCAAGAACAGTATCAAGAACAGTATCAAGAACAGTATCAAGAACAGTTTCAGAACAAATTCCAGACACAGATGGTTTTTGTGGGTGGGCAAGTCCCCCATCTGATATTCCAAAGACGCCCTCCATAGACACAGATGGTTTTTGTGGGTGGGCAAGTCCCCCATCTGATATTCCAAAGACGCCCTCCATAGACACAGATGGCCTTACATCTGTTTCATCCAAAACAGATGAAGGTAAAGGGTGGGATAGGCCCCCATCTGATAGTTCAAAGACACCCGTTAAATCAGCTGTGGTTTTCGTGAGTACATCTCTTCTGGCTCTACTCATTCGCCAATTCTTCTTGCGAGGCATTTTCCTTCTGCAATTAGAAAATATAAACTAAAATGGCAAATTTTCCAGACATTCAAAGACAACTTTTGACATTGTCTGATGACCAGGACCCTGTTTTACAAATGAATTGAAATGTTCATAAAATCATAAGAAAAACAGGGCCCTGGACCATAAAAGCTGCTACATGTGTATGAAGTGTAAATTTGCAAGCATGTATCGTTTTGACCTTGATAAGTCACTTTAACAATGTTATTAAGGGATTCATACCAATGAATTATGAACTGTTTTAATATCAAATTTGAGCACTACATCTTAATTTCTAACTTACAAGGAAAAAACAGACAAACTAATGGACAGACCAGATTTTATATTGATCCCTTTCTGATCTTTAGGTGCAGATAGTGTAAAAATTCAAGAGAAAGTAATAAAAAGCCAGTTCTTACATTAAACGGATAAATCAATGGTAAATCCAAGTCCCTTTTTCCTCTGTATCTCTTTTCTTTAACTTCGTCACACTGTACTCTATATCTTTCAGCAATCAACACAAAGTGATCTATATTAAGGTACACAACCTTAAGTCACATAGGGTAGAACTTATGTTCACAATAATTCCAATATATACTCCAATTCACTGTCACAATGAACTCACAGCTACATAAAAATCACAAAACTGTATTTAGAATTAAATCAGTGTTGCACAAAAATCATAAAAAAATGTTCACTATTAAAGTGTTCACAATTCACTGTTCCACACAAGAATCATAAAAATGTGTATAACATTTCCAATTTTGGAAATAATAATAAAAGTTCACAAATGTTCCAAGTGATATTACGGTAAGTCTTTTTGTAATATTGATAAATTTGTCTGAAATAAATAAGAACAGTTGTTGAAATCATGATTGATAGAATAGTTGAGTGACAAAATGTAAGTTTCTTGAAAGACAAGATGTGTTTGTGAAACATGAATGCCCGAAATGGCTATTTTTCTACAATGTTAAGTTTTTTAATTAAGAGTTGATAAGGGTTACATGGAACATATAGATATCATTGAAAGGAAGTTAGATACCAAATTTCAGCTTTGTTTGTCAAACACTTTTGGAGAAAATGCAAAATGTTAAGTTTTCTGACAGACAGACAGGAGTAAAACAATAGAAATCATGTTATTTTGCTAACCTATGTAAAAGATCTGGAAGTAATTGCGATTAGCAATTCTAAATTATTCACTGTGTGTTTAGTTTTGAGATTTAAATCTAAATTTGTTCAAAACGTTATAATAATTTAAATATTGGCATGACACTGTACATTACTAAAGACTAGAAAATCAAATTCAGTTTATTGTTGAAATATCATTTCCAAAACTTAAATAAATGTGTATCTCTGTTAAATTGATAGAAAATAATTTCCACTTTCTATGAAAGTGGTAAACTATTTTTTGTGATAAACAAGGCGGTTATCCCAAAAAGAGGCCCTCTTCATAACTGGTGATAATCATGTATGCAATTCAAAGAAAGCAAATAACAACTGTCTTTGAAATACACAATCCTACATACTCAAAAGATTCCTGCAGCATGTTTTGGTCACCAGCACACTTACCTGGTATAGGTTAACGTCTGCAATAGCCCCTAAAGAACAAAGTCTATCTAAACTTTTGATTTAAATAGAATTTAACAAAGTATGGGTTACAAATTATCAATCATTCTTCATAATAATCATAAACTGTTGTTTTTTTTTCTTCATTAACACAAACACTTGTCACGGGTCAAGAGGGTCTGAAATGAGAAAAAGAGTATATCACATTTTGGCATCAAACTTAACCATTTTCCAAACTCTTCCAATTTGAAAGGTGTTGCAGACCGCAATATCAAGTGCATGGAATTTTAAATTTTTTGGTGTTTTTTTGTTCAGAAAATATTGTGGAAAATGAAAAAAATTGCTTATCACAAGCAATTTCTTCATTTTCCACAATGTTTTCAAAAGCCTTTATCTTGCAGGGTGTTGAAAGGCGTCACTGTGTGGTAATGGGTTAAACAGTGGACTCTTAATAATTATATAATCCTGTTATAAGACATTCATTGCAAATTAGCAATTTCCTGTCTGCAAAAACTTAAAATTTTGAGAACAATATACTCCCTTTTTAGCTTTTTTCTGTTAATTGCAATAATTATCTTGACAAATAGACATTGCAGTTAAAAAGAATCCACTGTTTAGTGCATTTTCTCTTTTCTCAAACGATAAAAATTCAGACTGTCAAGATTTGACAGCTACTGCAGGTGATGAATTGGGTTACAAAACTATATGGAATTTGTGAACATTACAGAACAGAAAATACTGAAGGAAAAGGAGCAAGTGCTAATAATCAGCATTTTGTTTTTTCTTTCAAAGTTTTCTGACACTAAATTCCTTCAGAGACATGAAAACATGGTCTTGTTAGGGAAAGGGTTAATGAACGTTGAATTGATTTTCATGTGACTAAAATTCAACACAAAAGTTCTAAGAAGGGTGTCTCAAATAAAAAATGGTCTTGGAGATGTTTTGAAAATTCAAAGTAAAAATAAAAAAATTGCAAAAAGTCACCTAAGGAACATTCTGGCAAAGTACACTCATAATATGTCCAGTGATTACAGAAGCGGCAATCAATGAAAAATTTTCTAATGATTTCTGATAAGCCCCATCCTGCCATGCACCCATTTTTGGACAAAAAACAGTTTTTTTCTAACATTTGACCGCTTGACCTAGTTTTCAACCCCAGTGACCCAATTTCAATCCTTCAATGATTTCATCAAAACAATCACTCTGACCTCTTTTCAGATTGACTGGGCAGAAAATATGACCTCTGAAGGGCATACAAGGTTTTTCTAAGATTTGACCTAATAAAGATTTATGTTTAATTAAAGAACTTTTTCATGGTTTGTCATATTCTGATAAGCCCTACCCTGCCGCACCCAAATTTATAGACCAATTAAAATTTTACTAACAAAGTATTATTGAATAACAAAGTATGGTCGAAAGTAACAAAGTATGGTTGATTTTAAGAATTTCTCGTGATTTCTCCCATTCTGATAAGCCACGCCCTGCAATGCCCACATTTATGGACCAATCAAAATTTCATGAACAAGTTAAGTATAGGGTCACTTAAGGTGCATTTCTACCAAGTTTAATTGAAATTGGCCCAATCGTTGATTTTTAAAGAATTTAACAATTATTTTGTGATTTTTCTAAGTCAGATAAGCCCGGCCCTGCCACACTCAAATTTATGGACTAATAAAAATTTCACGAACAAGTTAAGTAAAGACTCACCCGATGTACATTTCTGCCAATTTTGGTCAAAATTGGCCGAATGGTAGATTTTTAAAGAATTATTTTGTGATTTCTCTAAGTCTGATAAGCCCAGCCTGGCCACGCCCACATTTATGGAGCAATCAAAGTTCTTTAAACAATTTAAGTATAGGGTCACCTAAGGAACATTCCTTCAAAGTTTGGTCAAAATTGACCAACTGGTTTGAGAGGAGAAGATTTTCAAAGAATTATTTTGTGATTTCTCGAAATTTGATAAGCCCCGCCCTGCCACACCCACATTTATAGACCAATCAAAATTTCGCTGACAAGTTAAGTAAAGAGTCACCCAAGGTACATTTCTGCCAAGTTTGGTCAAAGTTGGCCAAATGGTTGATTTTTAAAGAATTATTTTGTGATTTCTCTAAGTCTGATAAGCCCCTCCCTGCCACGCCCACATTTATGGACCAATCAAAATTCTTTGAACAATCTAAGTAAAGGGTCACCCGATGTACATTTCTGCCAAGTTTGGTCAAAATTGGCCAAATGGTTGATTTTTAAAGAATTATTTTGTGATTTCTCTAAGTCTGATAAGCCCCGCCCTGCCACGCCCACATTTATGGACCAATCAAAGTTCTTTAAACAATTTTAGTATAGGGTCACCTAAGGAACATTCCTTCAAAGTTTGGTCAAAATTGACCAACTGGTTTGAGAGGAGAAGATTTTCAAAGAATTATTTTGTGATTTCTCAAAATTTGATAAGCTCCGCCCTGCCACGCCCACATTTATAGGCCAATCAAAATTTCACTGACAAGTTAAGTAAAGAGTCACCCAAGGTACATTTCTGCCAAGTTTGGTCAAAGTTGGCCAAATGGTTGATTTTTAAAGAATTATTTTGTGATTTCTCTAAGTCTGATAAGCCCCGCCCTGCCACGCCCACATTTATGGACCAATCAAAATTCTTTGAACAATTTAAGTAAAGGGTCACCCAAGGAACATTCCTGCAAAGTTTGGTCAAAATTGGCCCACTGGTTTGAGAGGAGAAGATTTTTAAAGAAAAAGTTAACGGACGCACGGACGCACGGACGCACGCACGACGGACACACCGCCATGACAATAGCTCGCTGGCCTTCGGCCAGTGGAGCTAAAAAATCAAAAAGTATATCATGTACAATTTATCAGTCTTATTCTTCTTATTCTGTCCAAATCCAAAATTGCTTTGCCTTTAATTATTCTTGTATTTGAATACAGCAAAGAGAAAATAGCTTTACTCCCATTTATTTCCAAGGAAAAAATTTGAATTAAACACCATGCCATGAATTTCATTTTTAGAGGTGGGGATTTTAAATCCAAGTGATTAGAAGAGTCAGGTTATTTTTGGGGAAGAAAATTATGATTTATGACTAGCAGGTGTTTGTAATTATATTTGTTTTTTCTTGATAATTTTGCTGCATTTCTTTTGCAGTTTGCTTTTCTATCGTTTTTCGTCACCATTCCAATCTTTCTTTAAAACATTTGTGATAGATTTTTTTAGGTAGCAAAATTATAGTTGATATGATTAGAATTATAGATATGTATTTTTAAAGTCAAATTTAAAGGTCTTTTGAATTATACAGCATGAATTATAATACCTAAAAGTATCAGTTGAAGTTTGACACATCAATTTTAGTATTATTAAAAAAAAGTTAAATTTTGAAAAAAAGGGAAAAAAAATTCTACTTATATCTGAAAATAGACATAAAATAGACATAAATAGACATAAATTGCAGAGGGAGAGAAATTATTTTTTCTTCCTTACTTTTCAAACAGAATAGAGCAACTTCACATAACCAGTCATGTGAAACACTTCATGTGCAGGATATTTTTTGTTGGCCTAATTTCCACTTGTAAGTTTACTGATATATCTCAAAATGACAGATCCTCCCCTAGAATTTCTCCCGCCTTTTTCTTATCACATAATAAGCATATTATTATTGCTTCTACCAGCAGTTCGTAAAACATGTTCCAGAAGATGCTATGTTTGTTCCCCTGTCAAGAAAACTTGCCAATATATTTTGAATCTGGGGTGGATTGTATTATGCAAATGTACACAATTGTATTATTTATAATGAAAGGAAAAGGATGCTGATACAATAAAACTTGGGATCATGCTAATAATAATCATCTCGTAATGACAAAAACACGTAATGACAAAAACACGGAAACTATTGCTATAATATATAGATACTTATAACACTACATATCCCATTATAATATAACCACACAGTGACTCTTTTTGACTCCTCATAAGATAACGGCTTTGGAAAACAATGTGGAAAATGAAGAAATTGCTTGTGACAAGCAATTTCTTCATTTCCTACAATGTTTTCAACCACAAAAGACCATCAGAATATAAAATTCCAGTCACTTCAAATTGTTGTCTTCCACATCTTTGAATTTCGACAGGTCCAAATTTTGACGTTTGGTAATGGGATATTTCTTGGAATACAATATATGATCCAGCTTGTATTCCAACCACCAGTTTCAGACCCATCAGTAATTTTCCCAGACATCGCAGTAACAAGTGAGTGTCATCAGCTAAAAATAAATTTATTTTGAACAACAGATAATCTCCAAATGACAAAAACATGGAAAGTATTGCTATATAGATACTTTTATACTACATATATCTTGGAATACAATAAATGAGCCAGCTTGTATTCAAACCACCAGTTTGCAGCCTATCAGTAATTTTCCCAGATATCGCAGTAACAACTGAGTGTCATCAGCTAACATCTTGAAATATGCAAGAATTGACAGATAATTATATACATGTACATGGAATTGGAATCATTCTCTTACACTTTTCCCCCAAACAAGTATTATTTATACTAGCACCAATATGGAACTATTTTTTCCAGTTTTTCCTGACAAACAATAGTATTTCGTAGGTGCTGTTGTCAAATCTCGTAACTACTGCTTGATTCCAGCTGTAGTTACGTGATTTTATCACAACGCAGATCGCTTATAAATACAAAAAGTTAAACACAGTCTTTTTTTTAGCACAAAATTCATTGCCATTGAAAGCTTCTGTTGATAAATGGAGGATCACTTACAATAAAACATAGAAAATATTGAGGCAAAAGATTAAATTACAGGACAAGTTATTGTTTAGAAAGAATTACCGTAAATATCAAGAAATTTCTTATCTAGTTTCTGACACAAGCTTTTATTACATGATTATACACATATCGTCGGTGTAAATGCAAAACCTCATATTAGTAGAGGCTCTTAGGTAAAAAATCGTGACAAGTCGGACAAAAGTGTCAATTTTTGTCCATGGTTAGAGGCTTCCATAAGCATGAATTTGAACCAGGGGTGCCCGGATTTAAAGGTCTGTGAGACTCTAAAAAGCATATTTAAAATTCGGATAGATGTGCTATCCGGATACTCTTCCTTTTGAACATAAAATCAGTTGTTTGCGCCATTTAACGTTACAATGTGCACAAAAATTATCGAATCTTTTAGAATAAAACACAATCTCCCGAAATTTACTCTGAAAACTTTATAAAAACATTCATTTATTAGATTTTGCCACGAACTATTCTATTTGAATATTTGTAATTATTGTTGTATTTGCATTAGAATCAGAAATATTTCTTATTAGATTAAGCATCTAATCTTTTTCTCTGAGTTAGGAACTGTTATGAGCTTGAATTTGCATCAGGGGTGCCCGAGTTCAGTGGACTTTAGGACAAGATATTGATAAATTAATATTCGGATAGATGTATTATCCGGATACTATTATTCTTTTCTTAAGTATTGCCGTGCTTAACGTCACTTCACTATCTCTTACAATTCATTCATTTCCAAAAGTACGCAAACAAAAAGAGGAAAGCATGAAAATAGAAATTTGAAAATTATTTACAGATTGAAATGTATGTTTTGGGTAGAAGTAAAATGGAGTTTAAAGCGCGTCCAATTGTCACAGTTAATTACGACACCAAAATGAATAGGACTTTAACGGAGCCTTTGAATACAAAAAAAATCGAGTTTAAATCTTATACCAAATAACGTGATAATTCCTTTATTAGCCTATTTACAACTTATTAAAACTTGGATCAGCCTGTGATGAGGGTACGTGTAGGGTATTAACTTCTTTATTAAGAGGTCGGTCCGAGTTCGATTCCCAACAATCCCAACAATAAGTATCATGCATATGTTTTCAAATAACCAAAGTCCATCATACTGTGTTGATATGGTGTTAAGGTAAAAAGGGCCTAATTGGCACCAAAGAGCCCGCGGCGAAATTTGAAAAGTGCTAGTAATTCCTAAAGTGTGTTACATTTCTATTCCAAATATAACCATAAGCATTTTGTACGGTTTAGAATTTTGAATTAATGCATATTTATGGAAATATTAGACAAAAATGTTCCAAATTACCTCCCTTTTATATGAATATAGAGTAAAATAATATTTGTAAATTACTTTCTCCTTGAAGCATTATCTTGAAATCCGGCACGGTGAATCAACTTATGTGAAGTGTATTTACAAGTGTGTGTAATTTGATGCATTTCGTATGGCTAGAAAGTGGTGTTTTTAATTAGGCACTTCATACCTTAATTGGAAATAAAGCAGAACGCAATATTACAAGGTATTAATCTTTGTACGTAGATCTTTTTTTTTTTGTACAATGTAAAATAATAAATATCTAACAGAATTATTTACTATCATTTCCCCAATGGCTTACTGTGTGATCATATAAAACAAAAACAAAAAAAAGATAATCAGTCTTTTTCAAATTGGGCAAATGGGTGTTCCATACAAGAAGCAACAGTGTCCCATGACGTCGGGAACAGCTTACCATGACTTCCACCATGCCTTTTAACCTTTACCATACAACTGAAAAGTAGTATCACATGTATATCACAGTGGAATTGCATGAAAAAATTAGAAGAGTATCAAGTTGATCAAATGACAATTAATATCTCGTGTCTTTTCTTGCATTGACGTTTCTGTGTAATCTTCAGGAAAGATACCAGAAAAACTAAACAATGCTTTTCAAACATTTATGCTCTTAATCAAGTTGCAGTTGCGTGTATGCCTTCAGTGAAAGTCTATTTCTACCACATGGTTTTCCTGACAATTCCAGGTTAAAATTTCTAATATTTTGTTCTTGAAATGACCATTATTGACATATTTCTTTCAAAACCAACAATTTGTAGATTCCCTCCAAACAAAAAGAGTAGCTCTGAAAGTTTATTACCGTTGCCGTCTTTAATATCCGTTTCAATGTATTCAGTCAGCTCAA
The DNA here is from genome assembly GCA_963680895.1 of Fragum sueziense. Classification (NCBI taxonomy): domain Eukaryota; kingdom Metazoa; phylum Mollusca; class Bivalvia; order Cardiida; family Cardiidae; genus Fragum; species Fragum sueziense. The sequence continues at coordinate 760,875 of OY804604.1, read as the reverse complement.
CGAAAACTATTGCTTCGGTACAATAAGTAAAAGTACTTGTAGGAGGACGCCGAAACGCACGATCACGTTTTTTGTACTTCAACATACACTTAATAAATGTGGTACTTAAGCTTGGATAACAACAAGATCGCCACAATAAATACATGCCGTAAGGATGTTGAAGAAACCCGGAAGTGAAATGTTCTTCTGGACGGGCCTCAATTGTGGGTTAAAAGCCTAAGAATTCGTTCGTAAAAACTTCTAGACTAAGAAGTTTTAGCCTGCATTTAGCCAAGTGTGCGATTAAGTAATGTATGTACGAGGGGCATTCAATTAATTATGGAACTGGGGTTCTATAAGCCATAGTTATGTCGCAATTCAATTTTAAGTTTCTTCAATCCTTCGAAGTAATCCTCTTTGACACCCACACACTTCTGAAGTTTTGAGATCCATTACTTATATGCCAATAAATGGGCCTCTTTTGGAACACCTCGCAGACACTGGTAAATTGCAATGAATATGGAACATGAAGGCCTATACCGACGACCAGAGGCTTTTTTCGTCATCATGGGGAACACAAAAAAGCCACACGGGCTTAAGCCCGGTTATAAGGGTGGATGAATACGCTGTGCAGTATGTGTCTCTTTCAGGAAGTCTTGGACAAGATGACACCTGTGGACAGCTCCGCTGTCATGGATTTGGTACATGCCTCTTTAGCCGGCCCTAGACCTGCTCTTTTCGTTATATTTCTTTACTTTCCCCGACATACAATTCTTGTTTAAATGACCGGCGATAATGGTACTATTTGAAACAGTAATTTGAACAATACACCCGTTACATTTGAAAATTACCGCGTACAAAACTTTTCCGGCGCTTTTAATTTTGTGGCTATTACGGACTTTGCCTGATCTTTTCGAAACCATTGCTTGCTAATTACATGCAATTGGTGCTCATATTAGTAGATTATTGTTCAATCATATGAATAAAGCTCATAAATCCCACATTTGTTGCATTTATTGCATTATTTCAAAATATATTTTGCACGAGGTGCTCTCTGTCCTTTAGGCAGCAGGTGGGGACCCAAAGGGTATAAACCATTCTGTGTTTCAGCCATTTCGTCAAAATCGTATAACATATCCCCGATGAAAACCCAAATGTATCTGCTATGTCTTGCACATTTATTCATGCGTCTTGTTCGGTCATGTCGGAATCTACAGCAAAATTTGCTTTGGTACTAGCTCTACCCGGATTGCCTGAGAGGGGGGCATCATTCAGGCCAGTTTTACCAATTTTAAGTTTTATTATCATCCTAAAAACTGACGTATATTCAACGTTCGGATGTCCACGATTCTGATATAGTTCATTATATACATGTGATGCAGATATTTCAAAGCCTATGCGGCCTTAAATGTAGACCCGTACATCCTACTTCAGTTCGTTTTAAATTTTGCGCACAGCGAAATAGCCAGTGTATATGACTGAACCAACTTAAAAGTTTTTAAAGAGTCAACGAATTTTTCTCAAATTTTGACCAAGTATAGACAGTAATTTTCCCATCAAATAGCCGCAAGCACCACCAGTTCAATAGAACCGTGTAGTATGGTGGACCATTAGTACCACTTTTAATTGAACGCCCCTCGTAGACACACTTTGTTGGACTCATAGCAATGGACGCAGATGTTTTTCTTCACTTCAGTGGATAATCACGCAACAACAGCAATTACAGAAAAAAAGGAAATACTCATATAAATATGTGACCAATTTGAGAATGGTTTGAAGCTGAGAATGTGTAAAAACTGCTTGGATCTTTTGGGTGGGCCAGCCCTGCGTTCAGTAGACAAACTGTTAGCTAACGTTACCAACATTCGCAACTTCTTTGACCCAAATTTCGCAGAATTGACCGAGTATTCCGAATGAAACTGCCAAAGTTAGATAACGTTTTGTCTTACTGAACACAGCCCTGATCTTTTAAAAAGCACCGATATAAAAGTTATAGGCATAATTTTGTTCGGTAGCAGTGACATTTAAAATTATCATGTGCTCACTGCTGTTAAAATATCCATCACATCCAGAAAACCCTTGGTGCTTTTCCTCTTGTCTTCCTCAAACCATATTTAAATCTTTTTAATAACTAATGAAGCTTTTTGTTTTTTTGTGTTATGGGATTCCTCACCGCGAAAAAAACTTTGTAAATTTCATAGAAAATTTATAAGTATTTCAAGGCAGTTGTGTCTGTCAGAAGGGCTTACTAAACACCCACCAGACTTACCATGATATAAAATACAGCTTGACTAGCCCATGTCTAGATTCAGAAATCTATCCTTTCCGATCTTAGTAAGGTGGTTTAGTAAGACTGTTTCAAATTGAAAATGGGTTGATATTATAGAATACACATTGAATTTTATACTTATATTAAATCGTATCAAGACAATCCCCTTCTTACAAACAGAACAGCGCTTAATAGGCTATATCTTTTATATGGTGCAAGAATGGCAATTGACTATTGATGGTAAAGACTATCAGGGGCGTACACAGGGATTTTTCTATGTTAAAGCCCCAGTTCGAGAGCCATTGACGCCCTCAAAAACGAAAGTTCTGTATACACTGTGGAAAAAACGAAATTGCGTGTAACTAGCAAACCTTCGAATCCCCACAACGTTTCTAGAGAGACAAACAATGTAAAATTGCATTCGCTTGAAATTTTCTTCTGCTCTATCTTTGAATTCAGACGAGTCAAAATTTTTGTCATCTGGTAATGAGTAAAGCATAGGTGTAGCAAGGTTTATAATATGGGGGGAGGGGGGGGAGGAAGGTTTATAATATGGGGGGGGGGCAAATGTTAAAGTGAATGGAAATGTGGGTGAATTATGGGGGCATAGAGGGGGGGGGGGGGGGGGGCATGCCCCTTTTTATGCTCCCCGAAGGGAGAGCATATAGTCGCCGCTTTGTCGGTCCGTCCGTCCTGTCCGTCATTCCGTCCGTCCATCCGTTCGTCCGTCCGGAGCGATTTCTCCATAACCCTTGGGCCAAATCAAATGAAACTTACAATGTGAACTCCCTATGACATAATGCCGATGTACTTCTCCCGGATTTTGGATTTGAGGCCTCGTCATGGGAAAAGGGGACCTCATGTAAAATACAGTTTTTCTCTAATTTCTCCTCTAGTCTAATGGTCAGAATTTGATGAAATTTCATATTTGAGTAGCAAATCAGATGCCCTTGACAATAAAGTGCTCTCCATGGCATACATTTATTGTGACAATGCCTTATTCGGGGAGCATTGTCCGTCTCTGACGACCCTTGTCCAACTTATGGGGGGACTGACCCACTGCCCCCTCTTCCTACGCCTATGTTAAGGGGTTTCCAGTGTCTCCTCGAGAAAATTTGGGGAACTTAAGCGATCTGGTGACATCTTTTTAAGGGTCTGTTTTTACAATTTCGAAACTACACTCGAAAATTTTATGTTGAGGCCAGGTCTTCCAGACTATTCCTCCTACGTATGCGCCTGACTATAAATCACTTTTGCATGCAGAAAGATAACCGCTGGAATAAATTATAATAACAACTCATCTAATTTCACCGCAAAGACATAATGTTTTAGGCTATTTACTTTCTAGGGACAAAATCGAAAGTTCAAGGGAAGAGTATCCGGACAGTACATTATCCGAACTTTTGAACCCCACTAAATCGATAACAAAGCCCCTCAAGTCGGGCACCCCCAGTGCAAAATTTGTCTCATGATGATATCTGACTGCTGGCAAAAATTCACACTTTTGTCCGGAGTGTCACGATCGACCCCATTTTTTTACATAAGAGCCTAGACTATATGTCGATTCTTGCTATTTTCAAAGTACAAACTAGTGTGTCCAGTTTAGACAATTCTCGCAGGTTTTGAGATATTTTAACCGGTCAGTATCAATGATACATTATTTATGAACAATATGTCCAAATTTCAAGTAAAACATTTCAGTTTGGGAAAAGTCATTACACTTTTCCCCCTCTCTTTTAAGATTTACCAAAAACGAGATACAAGGTTTTACATTTACAACGACGATATTTTAATTTTGAACCAATAAATGCTCTAAATTTAAGTCCTGATTTTGTTTGCAATGTTTAAATGAATATTATAATGCATGTTTCAATGAACATAAAATGTTTCCGAATAAAATGTCATACATGTCGAGGACATAACCCAGCATGCTAATCAGGAAAAGGGATTTCCATGCCAACAGTGTCGGAAAAACATTAATTTTCTCCGCGCGTCTTTCTCTTCCATGGATGAACCTTGAGAACACTGTGATGTCATGACAAGTTACGCAGTGTCATACCACCTGCTCGGAAAAGTCAAAAGGCGGCACACTTTTTCTCATCAAAGATGAGGAGCCGTTAATTTTACCCTTGTCCCGCTAACTTTTGGATTTGTTTCAAACAAATATCAACTAAAGAGACATTTCAATACCCTTATCTAAAGTTTTTGTCCTAATAATTATGTAGAAAGTAGGCAGTGTATGCTGAGATCAGACTGCAACTGCACATATGTGCAGTCTGATCTTAGTCTATACTGTCTGCCAAAGTTTTAGTTAGAACAGGGATAGGAGGCGAAAAGCATGAGGAGCCGTTAAAATAAAAACACATGTTGGCTCTTTGCTAGAATGAGTGTTTGGTATGAAAACATGTGCTTTATTAGAGCAATTTGACCTGAATCCTTTCCTGAACGGTTCATAAAAGATTAGAATGTTCCAAATTAAATGAGGCCTCAGTGGAATAAAAGAGATGTTTATAAGCATAAATATATACTGTGTGCAATTACATACACAGAAAACATTGAGACAAAAGCATTTTCTTCTTTTATCTCAATAAATTTCTGAACATTTCCTATAAAAAATGTCAGAATCAGGTCTTGTTTGGGAAAGGTTTAACTTGAAAGTTAATTGAGTATGATACTCAACAAAATAACACTTGTACAAAGTTCCACAATCATTATATCGTCGGTGCTATGACAAAATGGCGTAATAGAAATTTTGCTCGAAAACCATTTTTTTCAGGAGAGCCAAAAACGTTTTTGCCGTTTTAAAAAATGTTAAAAAATATGCCGTCAAAATTGCGTAACTCCCTATTACTCTCGTGTAAATTTGTCGACGTATAACGCCATTTTGTCAGCTAAATCGAGTTACGCAATTTTGTCACATGATAATTGAAAGGGTTCTAATAGGTGTAGAAAAACGCCGTTTTGACAGGATATGCGCTCCTACATACTTAGTAGAAAGCATTTATAAAAAAAAATTGACAAAATGGCGTAACTAATTTGTTACGCCATTTTGTCATAGCACCGACGATATTACTATCCATATTTTTTTGTCATGAAATGATACTTCTTTCAAGGAGGATTAGATTATTATTATCAAGTAACATTTTATGATTATCAAAAACGAAAAAGAAAGTTTGGCCCAAAAGTTTTGAATTAAGGATAGATAATATTAACAATATATAAAAGCAACAAGAGTGCCACAGTCACAATATACGCCGCAACACTGCAATTTTAGCAAGCCCCAGAGACTAAGTATTAAGGGGGCATAACTCAGGCAGAAATCAATGAACCATATAATCCTTATTTCATGTACATAGTCTCAAAAAGATCCAGCCAGAAACTTAGGAGGAGTTGCGTTGACAAGAAAAGTTGACGTACGGACGGATGGATGGACAAATGGACAAATGGACGGACGGACAGATGGAGAAGATGACGCCAATATACGACTGACTCCAGCGGCGTATAAAAAAGTAGCAGAATGTTAAAGTCATCTTAAGAAGTCAATATTATAGCCAGACAAAAATGTTTCCACAAACTATTCAAACTGTGGAGAATATTGCTTATAATAATATGACTAGGCCTACTCTATACAAGATAAAACTGACATTTTTTCATCAACTAAAAGACATGAAAATGAAAGAAAACTGTTACAGCAATAAAATAAATCTTCAGTTATTTTAGTAAATACCAGAAGCTAATGTTAATTCATTTAATCAAATTAGGTATTCAAAAACACCATAAAGCCCCCATCTTTTTAATCCAAGAGTATTTTCTGGATAATCCTTTGATCATATTTTTTCTTGATTTTTATTTGCCAAACATAACTGATTTTTAAATGCTATGACATGTTATTCAAACCTCTTTATGTTGGATCTTATTTTTTTCATGATACAATTCTATAAGCTAATATAATTTAGTGAAAGATCAAAATCGCTTATTACTCCATTGCCTCTAAATTTTTTAGGGCTATATTGTACACAAATTCTATCTTTATCAATATCCATTACAAACTAATAGGTTGTCTGCAGTACTTTTCAATTGAAAACAAGATGTGTTTGTGAAACATGAATTCCATCAAAATGGCCAATGCTAAGTTTTAAGACAGACAGACAGATGGACAGACAGGTGGACAGACAAACACAAATAAAACAATATACCCCCCAATCTTTGGATACAGCGGGGCATAAAAATGTTGGCTTCAATTAGTTTCTCAGTGCCAATCATTCCATGCTTTGGACAACTAATGACTCAGACTTGAAATTTGTCTTTTTATCTTCAAAATGTAAGGTATATGCATGGATTAGTATGTAAAGGACCAACTTAGTGAAAAACTAAAGTAAGTTTGAATAATGTTCCATGGACATGAAACAGTTTAGCAAACAATGAAATTGTTGTAAATGTATAATGCAGTCTGTTTCCACCAAAGTAACGGATTGTGACATTAGATGAGAGTATTAACGGTTTAACTATCTCACAATGTAACATCATTTTCTGTTTTATGATCATAATTCTTCTTCAAGATGTTACCATATTCTCAGAAATATTTGAAAATGTGATAGCTATAGCTTGTTCAATCTGTAGTTACGGCGTTTTTAAATGTTAACATACCCTATAGAAAGAATATAGCTGATTCTTGGGACATCAGTAAAATGCTGCTGTTGATACTTTGAATGATGAAGGAAGTTTTCCAATTATTCGAAGCTTTTCTTAATTACAATATATAACTATAGGCTACATCCGAACTTCTCTTCACTACAGCTTCAATAAGCTCAGTAGTTAATAATGGCAATTTAGATCATCATCACAGCCAACAATATTTTGTTTTTTCCATGCTATACAAATTATGTTTGCTGCAGAGATGTATTATAATGCTCTTGTTGTGATCACATCTTAATCTGGGCTCACAAGATACTTCATCTTAATTGCTGTCTATCAAATTATCTTGTGAGCCCATAAGAAATTTGTGTTGTAAAATGGATACATTTTACCATATAAGATTTCTAACAAAACTTCTGCCTCATCAAGGATTCCAGATGACACATTGAGAAGTTCTAAGCAGTCAGATCATCTGGTAACAGATGTTTGTATTAAAAGATAAATTAACAAAACACTGAAGATATGACCGCTGTCATGTAAGAAATGGTCAATCTCTTTTCTAAATAGAAAACAATACATGGAACAATGCGACAGGATTTTAAAACATAGCAGTTGCCTCAGTCATTACAAGATAGTGCATGAGGTATCTATAGTTCAAATTTGTAAAATGTATTTTAACTTTACTACTCCAATATTTCTATCAGCTGTGCACTTTTTATGAGTAAATAATATATCGTCCTTGTAAATGCAAAACCTCGTATCTCGTTTTTGGAAAATTTCAAAGGGGTCGGAAAAAAGTGTAATAACTTTTCCCAAACTGGAAGGATCTGCTTAAAATTTGGACATATTGTTCACAAATAATGTGTCATTAATACTGTTTAGTAAAAATACCTCAACACTTGCAAGAATTGTCATGACTGGGCACACAAGATTTGACTTTGATAATCGCAGAGATCGACATACGAGGTTTTGCATTTACACCGACGATATCATCTTTCCTTTTAAAACAATATGTCTCAGAAATACAGTCCAGTTGACTTTGGCATAAGACCAATCATTGTGTTCCTGTACATTTTACAATCTTTCAGAAGCATAATTATACCAATAATTGAAGGGAAAATGAATTTTTCACTAAAATGTGGTGAGCACATACCTAAATGTCTTGAGAAAATTTGCAATATTTCTGTTTTATGTAATAGGAAAATCTGAATGTTAAAAGAACTGAAGTCATTGGAAGGACATTTTCAGTAGTTTATTTTTGCGCAAAGGCTGGAGCATACAAGGCTTCTATCACATGTACAGGACTGGTGTGTGCATCATGTACAATACAGCTACATAATAGATGAGCAACCAAAATAAATCCTGTACTCATTTTTAGATGACAGCTATTTCCCTGAATTAATTCCTCATTGTACCTCACTCTAGGATGCGGGGCTGTCACTATAATACCTTCTTTGGACCATAATCATGTCACATCTTTAACCAATGGATGTCACAACAAAATGAGGGCTTTTATCATACACTGGTAACAACTAATTTGATTAAAATGTTTGTGTTGTAAATGGTCATGCACAAACGCAGGGCTTTTTCCAGGCATTTTGGGAAAGGGCCCCTGACCAAAAATTGGGAAAATTTAATCGACAAAACATTGAATTTGGGAAAAATCAAGTAATTTAAAAACTGGTATTTTTTTACCATTTAGGAGAGCTACAACCATACAACAGGCCTAAATGTCTAATTTCCTTGTTTTCCAGGCACTAACTTCTTTACATAGTTATTCCAGTATTATATTTGGTGGGTTTTGAAGAACTTTTAAGCATTCCCTTAGCCCAGATTTCCGCAAAAAAGGCGGAAATCCGCATTTTCTCCGCAAAATATTTCCGCAAAAAATGCGTAAGAAATGCGGAGTATTCGGACGCGGAAGTCCGCATTCAACATGCGGAATTTTTATGGAAGCGGAACTTTTGCGGAAATCGGAGTATTCGGACAATTCCGCATGCAATACGGAATTTTTTTCCGCATTTACTCCGCATAGATGCGTAGATTTTCTCCGCATAGATGCGTAGATTTTCTCCGCATAGGTGCGGAGGTTTTCTCCGCATAGATGCGGAGGTGTTCTCCGCATAGATGCGGAGATGTTCTTCGCATCCATGCGGAGGAATTTTCCGCATCAATGCAGAAATATTGTAGATTCAGGCATCAGATATGAAACCGGTCCTCTTGTCAAGAATAAGTGTGCCCCTGTGACTTATAAATCAGGCTCAGACCGGAAAGTCTGAACAAGAGCAACGCTGGGCGTGGCATATACGCAGGGTTTTCCATGACGCACAAATTAAGCGTCATTGTCGCAATTTCAAAACAAATGACCCCCTAGAAATTTACTTGAGGGACATAAATGACGCAATTTTAAGATCAAGATTTTCGTTTGATACTTGAGTACAAGGGCATTTGACCCACAAAATAGTAGAAATGACCCTTAACTTTGAAGGCAAGGGGGATCACAATGACCCCCAAATTCTCATGCTCAGGGAAAACCCTGTATACGCCTGAAGCCGCACACATTTTTTCGAAGTAAAGGGGAGATAATTTTAGAACCATCAAAGATATTCAAATTTTAAAGGCCACAGTCGCCTAACTACACATCATAGAGGTGAAGTAAATCTGTGTAAAACTGTAGGAGTTATAGCGTAAGCCGCACAAGAAAATCCAGACAGACAGACGGACGACCATGGCGATAACATAATATGTCCCTTCGGGCATATTGATTCGGTTGACTGGCACAATCCCTTGAAGTCAATTAAAAACGTCAAGCAGTCTGTCAAAAGTGCGGTCCTGCACTCATTCGGTGGAGGTGAAAGCTTCGGTCTTTACCAACTTTCTGTAGTTTCAGCATTAATATCTCGACAACTACGCCTGATTATTAAAAATGCGTTGGTAGTAAGAAAGTTTTAATCACATTCTTTAAAGAAAGAGTTTTGTTTATGAATTTTAACGATGGATTTTTGAAAATATTCTGCCTCAAAAATGGTATGCCGTAACGATAAAAACCGAAGAAGTACCCTCCATGAAAAAATGAAAGTGAGGCTATGACGTCATCATGCCGACTGATTCTATAAAAATGAGAGATCATTCCACGGTTTCATAAACTAGCCAGATTTTTCATATTGCCAAGTCTTAAATGGGTAGATCTACTAGCAATGGGACAAGAGTTCTCCTAATTAACCCTTTCCCAAACAAGACCTGGTTTTGACGCCCCTAATAGAAAATGCTTGGGAAAACATTGAAACAAAAGAAGAAACTGCTGATGACCAGCAGTTTCTCCTTTTGTCTCAATATTTTCTATGTTATATTTTACACAAATCCTATCTTTAATAACATCCGTTTTGTCATATGTGGCAGTTTCTGAAGTGCATCGTCCTAAAACTTTGCCGTTTGGGAAAGGGTTATTTACCCTGAAAACGCTTTGTTTACCTCAAAGCACTCACATAAATTCTCCATGAAAACTGAAATCTGTCAAAAATTACGGCTAACAATCAATCAATGAATCATTCCTGTTTGCAACACAAAAGATTTACATGACACTTCCATGTGAGACTTAGAAAACACTCCATAAAATCCAGAATGAGTAAAAAAACAAATTTGAAAATGGAAGCAAAATCAAACTGTTAGAGTGATCTCCCTTGAATTTTTTTTTTAAGTTGACAAGTTATTTCAATCAATTCGAATGTTCTGATAATTAGGTTCGGCACCGTCTTAAAGTGACATTTCAGAATAATTTTCACATAAATTTTACTTTATTCTATCTGAAAGAGCATGTTTTCTTATGAAAATTCTGAAAATTTCAAGCCAAAATATTGAGCCGTTTACGAGGAATGTATATTTGTGTGCTAAAATCAAACAAATTGTTGTGGACAACAGTTCAGATTTATATAGAATTTGTCATTTTTTCTATACTTTGAAGGCGTAATTTTCGCTTATAAATAACAACTTCGAAAAACGGATATCATTTTTACGCATTAGAATTAACACTCTTTGCATCAAGACATACTTTTAAAAAATGAAATAAATGTGAAATGTCACTTTAAACAACCGTCTGAAACTAATACAGGGTGTCATTCTTTTATTTCGATTTCGCCGTTTCTGAAGCTTAGACGTCAAAAAACGGGAAATCTTATTGTTGATTTTCTAAAAAATCCATGTCGTTTCTAAAGGATTTTACAGAAATAAACTCAAAACTTATTTAGCTTTCTTTGTTAGGATGATGGTTTACCTCTTTCGATCCTTTGCCTGTAGATCTAACATCTGTTATTGCCGTAAATCTTCAAAAACATAGCGATATTTGTTGATTATTTGACCATTATTTGAACAGCCCGCCTTCCGCTTCAAGTCTCGGTCAAGTCTCGCGAGATTTCAGTTAGTTTAATATACGGCACTTTTGCCAACGCATTCTTTACAAACGCAAAGTTCCGGTCTTTTAATTTTAAATAAAAGATAAATATCATTCACGAGATTCTATTCTTTGACCATTCAGTTCATTTGTTATCTTGCTATCGACCTTTTGTCGACCAAATGACATTAGTGCATTAGTAGCTATATTTTTTTGTATGTATATCCCGATCCGCAAAATAAACTCATTCTTTTCGGCCCTAATTTAGTTCGAACCTTTGATTTTTGGGTTCTGTCAAATAACTTCGATTTCACTCAGAAAAGAGGGAGAACAAGAGTTGTATTTGGAAGTTTTCATTAAATGATACTCTGATGGAGATCTACAATGTTTGTACTTTGACAGCCGAGGATCTGTATATGATTGGATTAACCCACTCGGGCAAATTTTGAACTTTTCCAAATTGAAGAATTGTTAAAAATTGCTTCTGGTTTTCTGACGAGGTAGAAAACATTATGAGTAAAGGAGAAATTGCACATTCTGTGGAATTTCTCCTTTTACCACAATATTTTCAAAAGCTGTCTGCTATAAACCCGTAAAAACAAGGGATTGAGTGGGAAAGGGTTAATCAATGTCAGTGCAATTTTCATTTTGCTTCCATTAAAAAAAATTTGTCTCAGATTCAAACAGAATGAGTGCCATATTTTAGTCAAGCCCTGTCTTTCACAGTGATCACTATCATGTTTTAGCTCATTGTCTGGCGTGGGTTGTCCGTGACGTCAACTTTAAAAGTTAAATGACATCTCCTCCTATTAACCCCTGGTCAGATTTTCATGAAACTTCACAGGAATGTTTCCCTCACTGCCCTCTACCAAAATAGCTAAATTGTTCTGCTCCATTGAACAAGATGGCCGCCAGAGCTAAAAATAGAAAACTCTTTAAACTACATCTCCTAAGCCAATCGGCCAAATTAAAAAATAATTTCACAGGAATCATTGGCCTATACCAAAATAGCAAAAAATCGTTTTGCTCTGTTGAACAAGATGGCTGCCAGAACTAAAAATAGAAATATCCTTTAAACAACATTTCCTCTGAAGCCAATTGGCCAAATCAATAATTATTTCACAAGAATGTTTGTCTCATTGACCTTTACCAAAATAGCTAAAATCGTTCTGCTCCGTTGAACAAGATGGCCGCCAGAACAAAAAATAGAAATAAACTTTAAACGACATTTCCTCCTAAAGCTGATGGGCCTTATTCAAAATAATTTGTTTAGCATTGGTTTATGAATTGTAAATAACTGTTATTAGTGAACAAAGTTTCATTTCATGTGTGTTCATATTTTATTTTTTAAAATGAATCAAAAGTTAAAGTATGAATTTTCTGCATTCAGAAATATTTTAAGTACAATTTTCAGCAGAAAACAAATCGAAGTACCATTTTTCCGCATTTTCTCCATGTAAAAAAATCAAAGTCTGGAATTCCGCAAACTTTCAGTTTCAAAGTGACATTATTCCGCATTTTCTCCACATATTTTTTTCTTCCGCATAATGCGGAAGCTACTTTTCGGAGAATTTGCGTAAAATCTGCGGACTTCCGCAGAATCTCCGATTTTGTTCCGCAAATCAAAGCGGAAGTCGGAAATCTGGGCTAAGGGTTGGTTTGGGAATTTTTTTCTAAATTGGGAAAAAAATTGGGGCCTTTTGCATTGGGAATGGGGCCCATAAAGGGCCCCTATGAAATAGGCGAAAAAGCCCTGAAACGGTAACAGTATCTGTTGTATTTGAGTGTTTCAAGTATGAATACTTTCTTCTGTCATGATTAATTGTATCTAACTCAAATTCTAGCTATCTTATCAACACTAGTTTGGTTCTCCTCGGCAGATATCAGATAGAGAAGGAACAAAGTGGGAGTAGAATTCTTGGCTTTCAAAGATGTACTTGGCTTAGCTGTTGTGTTACAAACTAGTGTCCTCTTTTTCTTTTGTAAAAGGGTAAATGATAATGATGTAGACCCACCTTTGTCAGGCCACCTTGTTTAGTGACCATCAGAGGACCGATAGTTCTCCCAGCTTCCAGCTTAATGTTCGTCCATATTCCTTGTTTTCCATTGACCACTTTCATTACAAAATCAACTCCTGCAACACTTGGTCTAACTGTTTTAGTATCACCAATGTTGTCTTTTGTGTTTGATGAGAGGTCTGCAACTCTTGGTGCCTCTTCAGTAGGAACTCTACCTATTGAATACAATTTTAAGCAAATTCAGATATACCATATCAACACTTTTTAACAAAAACTTCATAACTACAGCTTAATCGCTTGATTAAGCTGTAGTTATGAGGTTTTTGTTGAAAAGCAGTGATATCCTATTTTTAATCTCTTCAAACTTTGTTACAAAGTCAACTCCGGCAACACTTGGCTTGGCTTTTGCTTTACCAGTGTCCTCTTTGGTATCAAGAGTGGAGTCTGCAACTTTTGGTGTCTGTTTAGTGGGTATCTTACCTATTGAACAAAAAACACAAGTCATAAACCCTAACAAAATTCCCTTGTTTGTTTTGACTACAGTAAAAAAAGAAACATTATTTTCTTTTCCCCAATATTTTTTTCACACTTTCTTTACAATATTTTTACATGAAAATATTTGTCTCTCTGTCCAAACTGGAATCAGTCTTTCATTCTGTATGTTTCTAAATTTGCTGACATAAACATACCTAGAAAGAGATAGGATTGTTCAATTCAAGGGTTCTACTATTACAATACTGATGACCGAAAGCTTCACCATTGGAAGAAGCTGATCAATTGACCATCGTTTCACTTCCTTATTACCCAAGGACTTCCCTTTATCTATCAATTATTTGGTCTTTATGCAACAAAGGATTGCTTATTAGATTATTCATCATCTATGTTAACCCATTCCCAAACAAGACAGGTTTTCAGGTTCATAATGCTTGCAAAAACATTGAGAAAACTGAAAAAAAAATGCTGATGATCTGCATTAATTTGTTCCTTTTGCCTCAATATTTTCCATGCTATTTTGTACACAGTTCTCATATTTCATGAAATGTATTTTGTCGCATGCAAAGCTTTGAAACTTCCAGCATTCTTACTTTTACCTCAATATTTTCAATAAGTTGGTCACTTTTAAAAATGCTATAATTACAACTTTTAAATATTCAAAATGTAGTTAGGATATTTTGATTGAGACCATTATGTTATGACTTACTGAATGATATCTCTCCATTCTGATTGGTCAGAGCCGATTGGTCAGTTACATTATCTGTTACCAGGGGCAACACCAATGGATCTTCTGCTATAAATAGCTGTGATGAAGAGTCCTCATCTGATTGGTCAGTATTTGTCACATGACTGAGTTCTGGATCAAAATTGTCATCTGGAAGTAGAAGAATGACATCATTAATCATTGCCAGGTAAAATGGTAGGAGCATGCACAATAAGTCATTGCTGAACAAATAGAATTCATTGATGCTATCAGTTAACTATTTCTTAGGTGTTTCAAACAAGAAAGAATCTTCTTTTTGTTACAATGGTATATAGTGATCAAAATAATTGATTGATTGTTTGATTGAACAAAAGCAACAATATAAATATCATTATAATGGCCATTCAAAATGACATTCACAATTTTTGAAGAGAAGAATAATAGAATATCTCATTTCGTCTTGGACAAATATTAGAGTGACCATTTGGTCAGAACAACTTCTAAAGAAAGCAAGTGGTCAGTCAGGAAGTGGACATGACAATGGTCAGTATTTGGTCAGTATTTGTCCAGCCCACCTGAGCTAACTCTATAATGATTCATAGAGGCTCTACTGGAATGTGAAGAAGTTATTGTTGGCTATGTTTCGAAAATGCCATAACTACAGCTTGAATCAGCTGTAGTTACGACATTACCAAACATTATTATTTTCGGTATTTACTCAAGTTTCTTATCCTTTTAGATTTTAATCCTTGTCTTTTTAAGGCGATTCCAAAGACAGATCAATCCAGCAACAGGAAAACAAGTTTGAAAGCCCCAAGTTTCAAAGATATGACAATGAGGGTATGTCCTACTTCATCAATAATCAAATCACTTTTTTCTGTAAAAAATGTTTTTTAAGAAAATTCACATTTTGTCACGATCAATCACTGAGTAGATAGGAATTAAATTATCTTACTGAAGACTTTGTATTTTGTCAAAAAGTAAAATCATTTGCTCAAAACATAAGTAGATCTATAGGAATGATCTTGTTCACAAATGCCATTCTTATCAATATCCAACTTCTAAAATTTGCAGTAGTTTTCAAATTTTAACTACCTAAAACATGTTTGTTTCAGAGAAGGTTAACAAAGACATGAGAAGTGTTAGAAAGGTAGATTTAACAAAGATAAGGATCTGTGAAAAGAAGAGCTTGTCAGATTGAATGACCAGTTGATACAAAAGATAGCTTTCTGTTGAGTAATTGTCCAGTCTTCATTCTACTTAAGTCAATATTGGTGGACAAATGGTCAAACTTGGGTAAACAGATTAATATGATGGGTGCTTCTTTAGAAATCATGAAATTATTGCTAAGATTTAACCCTTGACTCGGAGAGGGTATCAAAGGGGTGTGCAAAAATAGGTGCAGTTATTTTTTGCTGCCACAGGAGGCCATGTTGTCTGTCCAAAAATCAGAAAAGTCCATCTTCAGCAGGTTACAAAGAGGTATGTTTTATGATGCAAGCATAGCATAAAGTCTACTTTAACCAAGTCTTTTAACCCTTTCCCGAACGACGAATTATAAGGGTGATCCACTTCAAAAACTGCCACAAATGACAAAATGGGAGGTATTAAACATATAAATTGTATATAATATGGCATAGAAAATATTGAGACAAAAGGAGAAACTGCTGGTTATCAGCAGTTTCTTCTTTTGTCTCAATGTTTTCTCAAGCCTTTTCTATTGGGGACATCAAAACCAGGTCTTGTTTGGGAAAGGGTTAATAAGTTGGCACTTCTTGTTAGCTGCCACATTAATTTGGCTTTCAACTCTGCATGTGTATCAATTTTATACACCTGGACAAAGTCGAGCAATGTGGAATAACTTTATTGCCATGAAGAATTCTCAAGGCATGGCAGGATTCCAACATGAAGCCTACAGATTCCAAAGCCCATGTTCTACCAATTGAATAAAATACATCTCTCCGAAAATCGAAATTTTCTGAACACAGGATACAAAATTACAGCAAAATAGCCAGTAGCAGCGATATAGGATTATAATTGTTAATCAAACATGTTTGTGCAATATGATAGCTCTGTCCACCCTACCACTTGACATTTTTACACCATTTGGTCATCCGTTGGTCAACAAGATCTTGACCATCGCGTGGACTCCTTATCTTTAATCCCTGAAAATCTTTGATGGAAAAAGTTTTTTTTCTGGTAATCAAGGCTAGTATTTTTTATAAATGTAACATTCCAACAAGCATACAATACTGCAATTACTCAGGTAACTTTGGTCAGCAGTTAGTGAAATTAAGAATTTAGAGAGACGCACTATCTTTGAAAAAATAGATCATCAATAAATGTTTTACTCTTTCGCTGCCAATGTCGCCGAAAAGCGACCCATAGGAAGACTGCCAATGTCGCCGAACTGTGACTTTCAAACAATAGCTTAATGAGGTCATTCAAGGTCAAGGGCAAGATTATCTGATCAAACTGCCTGATAAACAGTATATATGTATCTTTATTTTAGTCTCATTCATGTACATCATTTACAGACAATAATTAATTATACAAACATTAAAAGTACATGACCATTCACATATAGAATTATAAGAGACTTACATGATTAAAACAATATTAAACGTAAACATCACTTACTACATATAAAAAGACAGGATAAGAACCAGTTGCTAATGGAGCAGTTATTTTTAAATTTAATTTTAATAAACAGAGCAGACTAGTTTCTGTTATTTCGAGTTGTCTTTTTTCTAAGGTAAAGGGAAATTTATGATTTGTTTGAATTACTATGAAAAAGACAATTAACTCTTTCATAGTATACATAATTAGCACCTGGTTCTTGGTAATGTGTTAAAATGTATATTACATGTGAACTTGTTAAAAAGTTATTTACACATAAGCAAAGATCTTTTATTTAAAATTGAAAAGCAGGTTTTGGCTGTTATTCTTATCAATTTATGGTTGGTAAATAGTATTTTAATTTTCTCTATATCGTTCATATTTTTGAAATTATGATTTTCAAGAGATGCTTTATTGTAAAGATCATGACAGAATTCTTCATAATTTTTACAATGAAACAAAACATGGCATTCATCTTCTAAAATGTTACAAAACGGACACTTCCGGTCCACCAACTCAAGATTTTCATATCTTCCGGTTTCTATTCTTAAAGGAGCCACACCACATCTAAATTTACTCATAGCTGAACAATGTTTAAAAGGTAAAATAACTCTACAATATTCTTCAGTTTCGTACTCGGTTTTAAAAAGTGCATAGGTTCTCAATTTGTTTCTACCAACATTATTTCTTCCAGTTTGTCTTGTAAGAGATAAGTTCCATTCTGAAATAAAATTTTGTGTTAACTTTTCTTTCAATTGATCATACATCCTTGTTTTGTTGTGAACAATATCTATTGACTGAAATTCTATACAATCTAAATCTTAAACAAGTTTCTTTACAACATAAAACCAATTTCTACATCTTGGACTAGCCATACCCTGTGCCCATAGGGCAATGCGCTTATTTATACGGGTATAAGGAAGACTGGAAAAACGACACCATAGACTGCTAACTGCTTTCCATTGTCGGACATTAGGTGGCAACCAGCTCATTTCACCAGCTACCGCTGCATTAGGTGTGTACTTGCCTACTCCGAGGAAAAAGCGCATTGCTCTATTCTGCACTGCATTTATGCAAGAAAAGGACTTAACACCCCAAATTGCTGAGCCATATTCTATAACCGGCCAGACCAGAGAATCATAAAGCTTTGTAAAAACATCGTAGGTGCAGCCGCCTATGACTTTGCATTTTGCAATCAAAAGGCCAAGAGCATGATTAGCTTTCAAAGATACTGCTTTAGCTGTAACATTGTAACTAGTATGCTATTAGGCCAAGCAATTTATGTGCAATGATTCCTGAAAGTTTAAGCTTAATATTATTTAACAATGATTTTTTACCATTCTATAAACTAATAAGCCCTCTTATGAAGTTTCCAAAATTTGGCACTGGAAATAGGACAATTCCAGGAAACTTTGCAGTGAAAGAGTTCAGACCTTAATGATTAAAATGTAAGTCACATTTTTAAAGGCAACCATTTTTTGTCATAATAGCTCCTAATTTTTATAGCCACTCATTGTATCTTTTCTAAATCTCTTACTCTTTTTTTATCTAAAAAATGATTTTTGAAGTTTGATTTTTTTAACAAAAAAAGAAAAGAAAAAAAAATGTTTAAAAGAACATCATTGAGATATATAAAAGAGGACAGAATTAAAAATCTATTTTCATAGAAAAAAAGAGATGTTTCAACTTGTCTTTGTCAAGTGAAAGTACAAATCAATACCAACAAAAGGATTAAGACTTCTCCAATTTAATTTTGATCCATTTTATCTTATCATTTCGCACAAAATTACTATATGTGGCCGTATTTTGATTTTATTAAGATAACACTAAAGGCCAAGTCAGCATGGGATCATCTTATTTTGTGGTAAGTAATTAAATATCAATAAAAATATCTTCACAATGCCAATGAAAAACCCCTTAATTTTATCCAGATTTAATTCATTTCAGTTTGATATCTTTTTTAACAGATGATTCTCAGAAGGTAAAAAACATTTTAGTGGTGCCAGTCATACACTTGGACATTCAGCTCTTGCTGCATCTGAATCTTTCAATGATATTAATTATGTTCAGAATTTTTCATCATAAGTATTAATTGTGAATTTGATTCATAACATCATAAATTTTGTCTCTTTGAATCTACTTTCACTCTAGGGTAATTTTCTGGATCAAGACTGTTGTTCCTATTATCTTACTATTATGTTCATTTTTTAACACAGTTTCTGGTTGACACCCGCTTATAGTCAGACTAGCTGCTTCTCGAAATTTGGTTTCAAAGACTTCCCAGAAAGTCCTTTTTAGTGTAACGGGTCACAAATCTGTTGTCATGTTTGTGTGGACTATATCTTTCATACAAAAGTGTCAAAAGACATAAAAAGGCAGAATTACATAGCAATCTTAACCTTTTCCCAAATGAAACCTCTGTTTTTGATAACTGTAATATATAGAAGACTCAGGAAAACATTGCCTCAATATTTTCTCTGCTATATTAACACTAATTATTATCCCATCTTCAGAAGTATATTAATTTAGATATCCATAGCTACACTTTGAAATTGGAACAGTCTAATTTTTTGTCCTTTGGGAAAGGGTTTTAATCCCCTGCCCATAGGTAATGGTTTTTAGATAGTAATAATTTAATTGATGTTCAAAAACTGAATACACAGATTATCTTGATGTCCAATCATTTTATCCAACTGTTCAAATATGTTATGTATTGCAATGCACTTATAATTTGTGTCACTTTTTTTTTGGCCAAATTAAGTTATGCAGCGAGCAATATATTTGTACTTATAATTGCATTGCAGTATTTAATTAATTCATGAATAATGTCGATAAAGAATCTTAGTTTCGCTTGTTAAGTACCAAATTGGACCAAAAGCTATTTTTTCTAAGAATAACTTTTTTCTAGAATTCAAAGGAATAATATGATTAGTTAAAGAATCTTAGTTTCGCTCATTTGTACCAAATTGGACCAAAAGCTATTTTTTTTAAAGAATAACTTTTTTCTAGAATTCAAAGGAATTGATATGACCAATAGAGACATATTAACATCAATTAAATAAAAGAAAATGTAGAGCTCTGAAGCAAAGAAAAAGTCAGGAAAAATAAAATTGTTGCTTTTATTATGTTCTGATTTTTAACAAATTAATCTATATATGCACAAAAATTTAAGTTAATTGACTTATAAACAGCCAAGACAATTTTCAAATTTTCAGAAGTGCAAAATAGACAGTACCGAAAATACCTTGGTATTACTTTTCTGATTTATTTAAACATCAGAGAGCAATTACGTTACTTCAAACATTCAATGAAAAGATAGATATTTTCTATTGTCCATGCCTTAACCCTTTCCCAAACGACAAAATATTTGTGTAGTTCGATTTGAAAACTGCCACAATTGACAAAATGGATGTTAATTAAGATAGGATTTGTGTACAATATGGCACAGAAAATATTGAGACAAAAGGAGAAACTGCTGGTTATCAGCAGTTTCTTCTTTTGTCTCAATGTTTTCCAAAGTCCTTTCTTTTATAGACGTCAAAACCAGGTCTTGTTTGGGAAAGGGTTAATCCATTATGACAACAGAATATTTTCGAGACATCTTGTAAATGGAATCCAAATGGATGAGCAAATGTTTTCATTTCATCAAACAGACTAACCCTTTCATTTACATTATGTTTCTTACTCTAGCCTTAGCATATATATATTGATATAATTGTAGATTAAAATAAGACATGGAAAAGATCATTTACTGTACACCTTGGTTGGTCAAACCATATCATGTCCTTAGATCTAAAACTCAGGAAAATAGAATTGTCCTTAAGACAACTAAAAAAAGGTGGCTTTAATCAAGCTTTGTGAATCTAGTTAGGACAATTCTAGCAGGTTTTGAGATATTTTTGCTTATGAGTATTAATGACACATTATTTGTGAACAACAAGGGCGGATCCAGGGGTGGGGTCAGGGGGTCATGACCCCCCCTGGAATTGGCCGAAAATTGAATTTTGACTATATAACTTCACATTTTAAGCCATCATTTGGGCTTTGACCCCCCCCCCCCCCCCCCCCCCGGAAAAAAGCCTGGATCCGCACCTGAACAATATGTCCAAATTTCAATCAAATTAAATCTTTCAGTTTGGGAAATGTTATTACACTTTTTTCCTTCCTATTAATTTTCCAAAAACAAGATAATGAGGTTTTGCATAACAACAACGATTTATCATACAGCTTACATATACCATATAGCACTTTATTTCTGCGGGGTCCATATTCTGCGGTTTTTCCAGAAATCAGGCGGGTTAAATTTCTGCCGAACATATTTCTGCGGTCTCTCATTTTGCAAAATCAAATATTTTATTTCTGCGCTATCAAATCAGTTTTAGCTAGTGTCGGACATAGTTTGAAAGACGATTTCTATTTACTCCGTTATGGTAAAGGGACAAGCCCACTCATTTACCAGTATCTACATTATAAAGGCGTTATGGGAAACAATGCCCTATACAGATAGGTGTGAAAAGAAAGATGTGTCAAACTGTTACCAATCAGTCAAACTTGTTCGAATCATTCATTTATGGATAAACAAAAATGTCCTATCTACACCTTAATTAAAGCTATAGTTACATCATTTTTTGAATGAAAAAAAAAACCTTCATTTTTATGAAATTGCGCTTTGCATCAGAGGGTTACTGTTTAACTTGTCCTTGTACTGACTAAAATTGGAAACAACCTGAACATTCAGGGTTAAAATTCTGCGGATTTTATTTCTGCGGTGCCGATGAGGACCGCAGAAATAGCAGAAATAAAGTCCCCGCAGAAATAAAGTGCTATACGGTAACTTATTTTTTCTGTTTACTTGGCACCCATTTATTTGATTGGACAAGTAAATCATTTTATTGTTTTATCATTTAGGACAGGCTTATGAATGTTTTTGATGATAATAGTAGGTTTTTTTTTTAAGAATTTACTTTAAATTGTGGATTTAATTCAGTCATGGTGACCTTCAAAATGGTCAAATTTTGCTATGACAGTGGCCAAATTGTTACCTGGTTAAACCATTGTTGGTTTTGAGGTTTCACTTTCTAAAAGTTAATCTATCACATTTTGTTTATTTTTCATGATAAGTACTTGGCTAAAGATTAACCCTTTCCCAAACGACAAAATTTTAGGGTGATCCACTTCGAAAACTGCCACAAATGACAAAATGGATGTAATTAAACATCGGATTTGTGTAAAATATGGCACAGAAAATATTGAGACAAAAGGAGAAACTGCTGGTTATCAGCAGTTTCTTCTTTTGTTTCAATGTTTTCCCAAACTTTTACTATTAGGGACGTCAAAACCAGGTCTTGTTTGGGAAAGGGTTAAGATTAAAACTTAAGCCCACCATGTGCGTGTTTTTGTTGATTTTGGGATAAAAAGATGATAAGCATTGTGATAGAAATGCAGAAATTATCTGCCGGGATTTGAACCTCAGACAGTAATTGTAAATAGATTTATCAAACCACAGAGGATAGAGATATCAGATTAGAGGACAAGGCTCCTATATGACCTTTTTTTCCCAAAAGGAGCCCGGTTTTTGTCTTTTTTTGAAAGAAAAAGCCCAGGGAAATAAGGAGAAAGAAAAATTGATGCTAAGTATAAATTCCCTTCTATATGTCTTTTTACCCCCCCCCCCCCCCCCCCCCCACACACACACACACACAAAAAAAAAAAAAAATCAAAAATTCATGTTTGTCCTACAACATGGAAAGCATGAAATGGAAATAGAACTTAAGAGGTATCACTAGATGTGGTCAGAGCCTTCTCAGAAAAAAATATTGACATCAGAATGAAAGCTTGATACTCTGTCTACATGTGAAGTTTGATTAAAATCTGTACAGCTCCTATAAACTTATTTAAGTCAACTTTGTCTTATTTTCTCTCAATGGTTTTTAGAAATTTGCTTTGAAAGATTGTAAAACAAGGGATTACATTGTATTTGAGAAAGTGTTAAGCAGTTAATCTAGGACCAAGATGAATCAGATAGCATTGTGTATGTAGAGCCAGCAGTCTGTAGACTTGTCAATGACCCCTCCCACATCCAGGCCTTGTTGGGGCATGTATTTGTGATGTCAATTATCAATGCAGGTCAGGCTTAGTTTGCCCTAATGTTTTTCCGTGCATTTTATTTTAGAGACATCAGAACTATGTCTTGTTTGAGAAAGAAAGTGTTAACCAGTTAATCAAAGACATATAGATGTATCAGATAGCATTGTTGCTAGAGCCAGCAGTCTGTAAAATTGTCACTGACCCCTCCCACATCCAACCATGTTGGGGCATGTATTTGTGATGTCAATTATCAATGCAGGGGGCTTGCTTATGAATCTCTCATTCCCTAAACAACATAATAGCGAAGTTAACAATTGCAAGACAACATTTTGTTTGATCACAATTTTGCTGTGGGTGTCCCTAAACAATACTGGTAGACAACAGGAGACTAGATTTTCTCACACAAAACATCCAGGCTCCTCATTTGTATGGATCCAGACGGCGCTCAATATTCAATAACATCAGTCCTGAAACAGTCAATCTAGGTCTTTCTCGGTCTTCCATAGCTCCTCATGGCATTACCATTTATGGAGTTAAAGCAATAAGTTACAGGCCATTAGCATGTCTCATTTGTATACTGGGGCGGAGGTGGTACAGTGGTAATGCGCTGGACTTGAAATACAGGGGTTGCTGGTTCGATCCCCTGCTTCTCCAGTCTTTCGGATGAGACCAACCGAGGTCCCGTCTCCATATGACCTTAGCTGTTTAGTGGGACGTAAAACTCCATTCAATCCAATCCATTTGTATACTGGTTAAGAATCTTTAGGGATTCTAAGCCTAGCGCACAAAGCCTCTCTTGAAATGTCATCATGGTCAGCAAAAATTTATGATTTTCCAGGAACAGGAATGAGGAACTTAGTCCTTCATTGCAATCTATGGCTGAAAATCTCAAAATGGCACACATTTGACATAATTTGAAGGTCATACGGCTAAGTGGATTGCCTGAATTTAGATCTGTGTTACTGGAACAAATCAGCTTGTACCCCATCAACCTTATAAAAACAGATCAACTTGGGCTCGTTTTTTGAGAGGTCAGAACAAAACTGTTACAAGTGCATATAAATCATTATATATTTACAATAGTTTTGCAGTAAATTCCCAATTTGGAAGTCAGATAAACCTATAGAAATTGTGTTAAAAGGATGATAACCCTCAAGGCAGCAGTATTTATGTTGCTTAGTTCTAAATTAGAATTTATCTTCCGTTCAACCAAAAACTACTGTCACACGATGAATAGATCCGGGGGAGCGTTTTAACAGACTGATAGTGCGTTAGTGGGGGCCAAAACCTTGTAACTCCAGCTTTGTTAAGCTGGAGTTACAAGATTTTGATCTCCCACTAACGACTGATTTTATTTTCTTATTTGCTAAGGACGGCCCGAGTGAGCGTTTAAAGATAGAAGTCACCTACAACGATAATGGCCGTTGAATAGACTGTGAATAACAGGAAGATAGTGCAATAATTTATGATGAAAGTTCGGCTGTCAACCTTCTGACAAATTGCTTATAAATTATAAAGTCCAATATTTGGTGGACACATGCCTGACAAATGGGGTTTATTTTTGGAACACCCTGTGTGCACATTGAACAAAAGTCAGACTATTTTTTGCTTGCATTTAATTTTAAGGTCACAGTTATTGAACCATTTTCGCAATTATATCACAAAATATTTTAAAAATTTATAAATGGATCGATGAATATCATATGTGGTTCCAGGGGTGCGCCCAAAGGCAATATGGCCCCTCCTCAAATTTGTAAAAAGGCTTAAAGTGTTTTTTAAGGCATTTTTCAAGACTTTGTCAAGGCAATCAGCACCCTGGAAATCAGGAACCCATATGGGAAAATGTAAGAAATCAGGTCATGTAATAATCCTAACAATAATCAAATATTTCTTAGAGTCAAAACTGCAATATACCGTATAACACTTTATTTCTGCGGGGACTTTATTTTTGCTATTTCTGCGGTCTTGGACGGCACCGCAGAAATAAAATCCGCAGAATATTAACCCTGGATGTATTACTTATACAGAGGTTGTTATTGATCTGCATCTTTAGTCAGTACACTGACAAGTTTAAAACTTACCCCCTGATGAAAAGCACAATTTCATAACAATGGAGTTCTTTCCCATTCCAAAATGGTGTAACCTAAAGCTTTAATTTAGTTGTAGATAGGACATTTTTGTTAGTCCATAAACAATGATTCAACAAGTTTGACTAATTAGTAACAGTTGTACACATCTTTCTTTTCACACCTATTCGTACACGCCATTGTTTCCGATAACGGCTTTATAGATTAATGAATGGTATTATCCCTTTGCCTTCAAACAGTAATTGGAATATCTTGTAGCATCGTCTTTCAAAATATGTCTGAAAACTGATTTCTTAGCGCAAAAATAAAATCTTTAATTTGGCATATAGTGAGAGACCGCAGAAATATGTTCCGCAGAAATATAACCCGGCCAATTTCAGGAAAAACCGCAGAATTTGGACCCCGCAAAAATAAAGTGCTATACGGTATAATTAAATTATTTTTTTTTTTTACATTCTTGAATAAAATTAGAAGACATTTAAGAGCAATAGAACAGCATGGAAACAATGTGTTTGATGAATTCAATTCATATGCTTGTCTTTTTGAAGAAAATATGACATAACAGCACTCTTTTCATTTGAAAGAAGATGTAGGTCAATCAAAAAGAAGATTACGCTTTTGATAGATTTATAAATCTAAATATTAATCATAGAAGACCATAAATTTTTCTTAAATAAACATTCCAAAGCTTTTTCATGCTACTTTACTATAAATCAAAACTCATCGTGGGAAAATTTAAATGTCATGATAATATCTACAATATCTGGAAACTGGAATTTTGGATTATGTATCGATAGAAGCTATTCAACCCTTTCCCAAACGACAAAATTTTAGGGTGATCCACTTCAAAAACTGCCACAAATGACAAAATGGATGTTATTAAAGATATAATTTGTGTAAAATATTGCACAGAAAATATTGAGACAAAAGGAGAAACTGCTGGTTATAAGCAGTTTCTTCTTTTGTCTCAATGTTTTCCCAAACCTTTTTCCATAAGGACTTCAAAACCAGGTCTTGTTTGGGAAAGGGTTTAATCAATTGTGGAATATAGACAGTTACAAATTAGTTTCAAATGTTGCTTATAGCTTAAGAAGACTGGACCATTAATTATTTGGAAAGTATTACAGCACTTAATTGATTTTAACATTTTCGAAAACTTGTGTATTCATGTATCAATAATAATAGACGGTTATTCTTCATACGTTGCAATTGATGTCAATGTTCATTCAGAATCTACAACAATTATTCCTTTACATGTACATGTAAGCTGTATAACTGATATATACTGAACTACAAAATGTGTTTTCACAATATAAATAGTTTATTTAGAAACAGACATTTTGCCAGTATCTTTGTTAATGATGAAATAAATAATTTATTTCCAAACATCCATTTTGCCAGTATAACTTTGTAATGATACTTTTTGTATGAAATGGATAGTGTGCATGTCCCAACAATCTTAATTTGTTTACTTTAAATCAAGAGCCCCCTCATCTTTGAATAATCTCTGTATATTTGAGGATAGATGCATAAGAAAAAGAGGAAACTCATTTCAACCAATAGGATAAAACAATGTTTATAAAGTTGAATAAACTTTGTACATGTACCTACAGATTTAATGTCTAGACATTCAAGTAGAGTGACATAGTCTACAAAAGTTGACA
Source organism: Fragum sueziense (assembly GCA_963680895.1). Taxonomy (NCBI): domain Eukaryota; kingdom Metazoa; phylum Mollusca; class Bivalvia; order Cardiida; family Cardiidae; genus Fragum; species Fragum sueziense. Next base: position 733,932 of record OY804604.1, on the reverse strand, counting down.
GCAATGCTCTTGGTAGTTAGTTCTCAGCACAGGGAAATTGACATAATTAAATGTCATAATATTTTTATTGAATAAAGAATATGAATTTTTCGAGCATATTCAAGCAATTGATTTTTTCCCCCAAATTTAAGACAATATCTGGTCAAGATGTAAGCATGTGAAACTTGACAGGACATTTCCTGGAATTTTGTAAAAAATTTAGTGCTTTTTTAGTAAAAACTTGGTGCCAGAAAGCCATAGCTCCCCATTTGTTGTGATAACTAACAACAAACCAGAATAATATCAAGTATTTTCAATGATAAAATTAATAAATCATCAGACATTTAAGTCCCTAATTAAACATTTTTTCTCTTCATACTTGCAAGATAAAAGCCAAGCCATGCAAAAATCGAATGGTGTGCAATGATACATATTTAACAAATTTGCTCCCAATAAATGGATTTTGAAATTATATTGTAAAGGAGTATGAGTGAGTTTTTTCCCTTTTAAATATTAACCATTAATTTTGTGTCATAGGCGACAAAAGTCACCTTCCAATTATAGGCTGAACAGGTTCCTGGAAATTCCTTTTGTCATGATATAGAGTTCTTGAATTAAAAACAAGAGGGCCAAGATGGCCCTGGATCGCTCACCTGATAGAAGTTTGAAACTTTCTCCATGCAGAACAAGACCCATCTTTTACATGACCTAGGTATCTCTAAGACAAGAACACGAAACTTAAGATGCGAGATTATGATCCAGCTGAAAACAGCATTCTTAATCTTTAATGATCAATATTTGTGGCTGTTAAAGTGAAAACCAAGTCGATAAAAAACATCAATTTTGTCATAATCCAGGGCACAAAACTCTGTTCTGATAAAGATATTCTCTATCTATCTATCTATCTATATATACTGCCCAACTCCCCTTTCGGGTATTACTGGCAGGGTATCTCTAAGACCTTTATACACCAACCTTATGTCCTAGTTGTTTTTTGATTGGTCAATATTTATTGCTGTTTGAGTGAAATTAAAAACGAAATTAGCAATATTGTCACCATCAAGGGCACACAACTCTGGCTTTTTTAGTCCGATCAATATGAAAAATGAAATCATATAAGATCTCATGGTCACCAACGTTGTGACCAAGTTAAGTCTTGATTGGTCAATATTTGTGTTTTTTGAAGTGAAAATAAAGTTGAAAATGACAATTTTGGGAAATTCAAGGGCCAATAACTCTGTTTTTTCTGGTCCGATCAAGCTGAAAATTTAATTCATTCAGCAGCTTATAGTTAGCAACATTGTTGACATTTTTTGTCTTGATTGGTCAATAAATGTAGATACTAAAGTGTAAACAAAGTCGAAAACGGCAAATTTGTCAAATTCAAGGGCACATAACTCCGGACTTCCTTCTTCGACGACACTGAAAATCGAACTCATTCATTATTGTATGGTTACCAACATTCTAGTCATTCTAGTCAAGTTTTGTCTTGATTGGTCAATATTTGTAGATGCTAGAAAGGTAACAAAGTCAAAACTAGCTATTTTTGATATCCAAGGGCGCATAACTCCGGACTTCCTGATCTGATCTGACCCAAAATCAAACTCGTCCAAGAGCTTATTGTCATACATGTTTTGACCAAATTTTGTCAAGATTGGTCAATATCTGTAGATGCTAGAGTGGTAACAATGTCAAAACTAGCGATTTTCGATATTCAAGGGCGCATAACTCCGGACTTCCTGATCCGATCTGACCCAAAATCAAACTCGTCCACGAACTTATTGTCATACATGTTTTGACCAAGTTTGGTTAAGATTGGTCGGTATTTGTAGATGCTAGAGTGGTAACAAAGTCAAAACTAGCTATTTTTGATATTCAAGGGCGCATAACTCCGGACTTCCTGATCCGATCTGACCCAAAATCGAAGTCATCCAAGAACTTATGGTCATACATGTTTTGACCAAGTTTAGTTAAGATTGGTCAATATTTGTAGATGCTAGAGTGGTAACAAAGTCAAAACTAGCTATTTTTGATATTCAAGGGCGCATAACTCCGGACTTCCTGATCCGATCTGACTCAAAATCGAACTCATCCGAGAACTTATGGTCATACATGTTTTGACCAAGTTTAGTAAAGATTGGTCAATATTTGTAGGTGCTAGAGTGGTAACAACAAAATGTGAACAGACGGACGGACGGACGGACAGACAGACGGACGGACAGACGGACGCCGACGGACAAAAAGCGCCCACAATAGCTCACCTTGAGCACTTCGTGCTCAGGTGAGCTAATAACAATATTTCTGCATAATGTCTTCAGCAAACAGAGCTCCAGATAGGATGCGTATTTGCGTAAAATACGCATTGATTTGGTCTAAATACGCATTTACTTTCATGAAAATGCGTAGAGATACGCATTAAAAATAAGGAATACGCATTTGATAGTCGTCAGTTAGCGTATCAAGATCGAAGAGCGCCGGAAGAATGACATAGAATAGGAAATTCCAAAGATTAAAAATAACGTTCAAATGGTCTGTAAAAATAGCTTATCAAAGCGTCTAATATGACTTAGCCAATCAAAACCGGGAATAATTGGGGAATACCGATTACGTCACCAGCCGAGCGAATGCAGGTGACAATCGGCTATTCCGTAGATCTACAGAATGCTGCCAAGTGTACTCTCCAAAGCCGAGCTCTATTGATTAACCATCAAATATGACATCATTCAATAATGGAATGAAGAGAGAATGAGCTCTGTTCTTAAGAGAGTATGCCAAGTGGTGCATTTTCATTTTGTTCGAATTTCAGTCAATCGTTGATTTCCGTTCATTTTTTATACGGAGCAAATCGTTTACTCGATTTTAATTGGATGATAAATATTAGGCCATTGCATCACTTTGTAAATCGGAAATTGCAACTCGAAGAAGTTTGTTTTCTTTTTAAATCGGGAAGCGAGTAAATCCACTTCTGAGCACATTGTTAAGGCGATTTTCGCCGATATTATTTCTGAAGAGGCCCTACAGTAAAGACAAAGATAGCCAATGATGGTAATCTTGTTCAGAAAAAAAACACACTAAAAAGTCTTGATGGTCGGAAAGGCAGCGCACTTAGATGTCCTCGAAAATGAAAGTAGGTCGTTCCGGTGGGGTACTCCTTTCCCGAACAAGAGGGTAAATACTCATTGCCTCGAAAAATATCTGGAAATACGCATTGGAAAAAATTCTGAGGGGTAAATACTCCTTGTCTCAAAAAATTATCTGGAGCTCTGAGCAAAAAATTAATAAATAATTTCCAAATTTCAAGGCAATGTCTGGCCAAGAAGTAAGAAATAAAAAATAATTTTGTGTGAAGGAGCATTTCCTGGAATTCTGTAAAACTCGTGGAGCTGCATGCATGAGATCATGTATGTACTTTCTGAGTAAAAACTTGGTAACAATAGTTAAAACCAATCAGCTTTTCTCAAGCGGCATTAATGTTAGGTATTCGAACATATTCGTGTGCGGGCGTTAACATTCTGTGGTGGAAAGTTTGACCGCCGAAGGTTTTCGACATATATATAAGCAACATCGCCCAAATAATCCCAATGTCGTGCAAATGTCATTAGGGGTAGACTACCTTAATTTCAATAAGCCCTGCCACATTACTTGTAACAAGTTTTCCCCAAGTTCCATTTCAACATGCCATGCCCCATTCATCTTGTCATGTGTAGTATGATAAAGGGAGGTTATTCATGATGTTTTTGCATGTTTGTTTACAAATACTGGTCCTCACATACTTCAGAATGGATATATCAAGCCTTTATCATGAACACAACCTATTCTACAAGATAAACAATAAAGATGTTTTATTTCTTCAAGAAAAAGACAATATAAATCATCTCAAATCAGAACCCAAAGCAAAACACCCTGCATCTGCTAATAAAGTTGCTTCATTGAAAATAGCTGCCTACATTGTGTATTTTGACTCAATGAGCATGCATACTGCAAAACACTTTCTTGGTAAATTTTTTGTCCATAAACATTTTTTTCAGAGTATGCTTTATAATTAGAACAATGAAAAAATAGAAATGAGTTAATAGAACAAAGATCAATCATTGGTAGAGCTATAAGCATTATAGTATCAGTTTTTCTATCTGTCTTTTTGATGCAGTCTTTTCTCCTTTGTAAATGGTTGAAGGCAATATCAATTGCTGATTACTATTGAATATATGTGTACAATGTGTATGATCAAAAGTAAAAACAAAATGTCCAACACATAAAAGCAATAATTTTGCTATAGTTCTAAAACTTGACCAAAGACAACAATGAATGGTGCATTTGTACACTGTGATGTTTCAGAATGATCCTATGATATTATAAGTTGCATACAGGCACTTTAGAAAGGATTAAATGAGATATTGGAGAGATAAACTGTCATAAATAAGAAATTGTTATATGGTATATTGCAGATAAATAAAGATTCCCAATTCATTGAATCTGTGTATTATTGTCTACAAATTGTCAAACAAGAATTGACATTTGTTATAAACATTCTATCTACACTAACATTTGACAATTTGTAACATCTTGTATATTTATTTAGTCAAATATTGAATCTGGTTAATTTGTATTTTAAGAACAGATACCAGTATTTTAGATCTTTAATAGTTGTAGCTTTTTGCAATAACATGGGCATGCAATGTGACAAATGTCCTAATACATCTTAAGGCAATGGTTCCCCGATCTTGGGCAATTATTCAATGTCAATAACAGCATAATAATCATTTAATCTCAAGTGAAAAAAAGCAATGAAGAATTAAGAGTAAAAAGGCTTAGAAAAAACTGCAGAAAAAGAAGAAAATGCAGCATTTCTTTTCATTTTTTCCTCAAAGTTTTCTATTACTAATTGATACAAAATGGAGATTTTTATGTTAGCATTATTTTTTTCATCAAGTGAAGCAGATTATAAGCAGATTATCATAAAAGACATGATGATCTTGTCACTATACAGTACTTATTGAAAGTCATTTTCAGCTACAAAAGAAAAGTATTCTTCTAACCAATTAACGAAAAGCAAATATTTGGACTTATCATTTAAAACTAGTACTGTGTACAATGACATGTAAGTTGAATTAACAATACAATTTCTGTACAATATAGCACAAAACACTTTGAGACAATAGAAGAAAATGCTGATTGTCAGCATTTTCTTCTTTTGTGTTAATGTTTTCCCAAGTCTCTTCTGTTAGGGATGTAAAAACCAGGCATTGTTTAGGTTTGGGTTAATGTTCGGTGAAAAATGTTCAATGAAGCAGATATAAAGGAGAGATTATCGAAGATCTGGATTATAATGCATAGATTATTATAAACGACTATCATAAAAGGGGGTGTAAGTCCTTCCAAATACAATATGTCACTTATACTTCATCAAACCCTATGTTGTGGGTACTTATTGGAATCGTCTCATCGAGACAATTCCAATGAGTACCACAACATAGAGTTTTGATTTCAAATAATAAATTTAGAGTGTGTTCCGTCCCTCCAGAGATTATCTGTTGCTCTCAATCTGGATTATAATGAGGAGGATTATGATAAAAAGACATGAGAGGGATTTGCAGATTTATATATTAACTTGTCAGATCTATTGTCCACCTCGGTCAATTGTCCAGAGCGGTCAATCATGGTGTCTTTTGGAGATTTACTTACCGTATATATCTCTATAAGAGTTTGGCAAATTTGATAAAAAGTAATCTCTTACAAATAATGAGTATTGGTTTCCGAGGTTTCCTTAGAAATGTAACCTTCAAATTTCCTGGTAGTCTTTTCAAAACACCTTGAAATATTTGAAAAGCTTACTTTGAATTTCTATCATTTTTATTGACACAAAATAAAAGCTTGAGGAAATATGGACACCAATTATTTGTATATTTCCAAAACAATTATCCAATGAAGCCATGGGAAAACCAAAATTCCGTCTACAATAAATTTTGGCTTAATTAAATCTGCTTGTTTTCTGATTTAATATAGCAAAAATTGAATGACTCAATGTATTTAACTTCTTACTAGATGAATCGGACTTAAGTAAAAGAAAATGAACATGATATTCTTTTATAAATTCCTTTTCTATAAAGTGCTAATTACAACATAAGAGTAATAATAGACTCCATACTAAAATTTTCCTCTTTTGGATTAGGTACATAATGCATGGTAGTCTTTATTAGGATAAATACAGTAATTTAATAATAAAGGTCATTTAAAATGACCTATGGCAAAGTTCTAATCTTGTCTCTCGGATGCCTAATCCCGGCTTACTCTGTAAAAATGAAGTAACGAGATTAGTATGAAATTTACTTTTTTCAAAAATGTTGTAACTATAGCTTGAATAAGCCATAGTTACAGCATTTTTGGACATAGCCTATGATATTCTTGGAGTAAATGCAAAACCTCGTAACTATAGTCTTAATCAAGCTGTAGTTAGGGCATTTTTGAACACATTCAATGATAATGTTAATAGATAGGACAGTCTTGATCTTGATGTGAATTTTGGACGTAGCTGAGTATTTTGCTAATCTGCTTAAAACTTGGTCCTCACTCCCTGATTTGACTTAATTCTGATTGATTTTAGAATAAAACAGATTTAAAATAGAGATATTAATAGAGATGGGATCTGTAAAAAAAGGTCCTTGTGGCAATTTAGCATAATAGATAAATTTTGAACGAATTACAACACTCAGTTTGATCAGGATCTGAATTGCACCTCTTTTACAGTTACTGCAACTAATAAGAATATATAAGAACCAAAAACCATCACTAATCTTGATTTAATGAACCCATTTCTCATGACAACACCCCAAAAAGATAAAGGCTTCAGAAAATATTGTTGGAGTCACAAACAAGTTCTTCATTTCACACAATGTTATCTACCCAAAAAGAGCAAAATATGTTAAGTTTCATTCATTTGAAAATTGTCATCTGCAAAACCTTTGAATTTAGACCAGTCTAAAATTTTGCTGTATGGTAATGGATTAACTGCTGCTTAAAATGGATCCATATAAATGTCTCATAACTATGCCTTTTTCCAATGTCGCAGATCAAGTCTATGTGAATATTAGTGATATTTGTTGAATAATCCCTTTTACTTTAATCTCTTTGTCTTAAACTTATATCTTTTAGTCTTGCTTATATCTTAAAGTATCATATTTGTAATAGCAAAATTACATACTTTCTAACATCATCATGGTAAGTTTTTTGTCCATGGAATAAAAAAGTTGCATGTAGCTTACTTATTTTATTGTCTGTAGATCTTTATCTTTCATAAAGTAGAAATTGCCAATGAAGACCAAAAATGAAAACTTGTGAGAAAGAGGTTGGAAATTTGACCTTGAAAGCATGACTGTGAAGGTCATTTGTTTGAAGACCCTAATCCTAACAGCCTTGAGATATCAAAATCTCACAGGAATCATATTTTCCTTTTTTTTTTTTCTTTACTTTAGCTTAATATCTTCATTTAATTTAATAATCCTTTTAAGGAACATGTTTTTTTATGATCTTGAACTTTTTCCAAAACAAACTCTGATTCAGAAAACATTCAGCCTATTACCAAATAACAAAATTTGAGGTTTGTCCAAATTCAAAGATCTTGCAGAGGACAATTTCAAATGAATGATAATTTAAATATTTTGGTCTTTTGGTGTAGAAAACATTGCGGTCAATGAAGAAATTGCTTGTCACAAGCAATTTCTTCATTTTCCACAATGTTTTCCAAAGCCTAAGCCCTAAGCCCTTTATCCTTAGGGGAGTCAAAAAGAGTCAATGTGTGGTAACGAGTTAGCAAACATATTTATATGTTTGATCGGCACAATTTTAGACTGCTCCAATTCAGAAGCTGCTGCAGACAACAAAATTGACAAACATACAGCAGGAGTCTGTGTAAATTATAACATGGAAAATATAGAAATAAATGGAGAAAATGCTTATCATCAGCATGTTCTTCTTTTGTTTTCAAGTTTTCCAAAGCTTTTCCTGTCAGTGATTTCAAAGCAATGTCTTTTTTTGGGAAATGGTTAAATGTCTTCAATATAAAAAAAGTTTGCAAAGGCAGCAGACTTTTATGAATTCGATAAAGATTAATAGAAAAGTTTTCTCCTTTTCAAACAATTTTTCTAGCCCCGATATCTAGAAAGACGTTCTCTGTTCTTTAGAAAAAAAGTATATGAACATTTAATAAATGCATACACATTGCATTTTACTCTTTTTGGTAGCGTCATAAATAATTGGTATGTTTTCGGACAACTTTGTGGAAACGAAAGTTCCTTTTGTCGCCATGTTTTTGGTTTTGAACAAAGTATCTGCTTACCTTTTGCAACTCGCCTCGCCTTGCATTTTGATCTCATCTTCTAGCGATGTTTCTGAATAAGTTTGTTTGATTCTTTATCTTCTGAAGCACGCCGTTAGTCTGTTCTTGTATGTGAAAACAAAACTATCTTGTCCTTTTCAGCATCACAGGATTCTGTCGGCTACAATTGTTGCGCAGTGCGCATGCGCACTCAAAATGATGACACCGCCTCACAAAAGTTTTGTGGCCCCGGAAAATTTCAAAATTGTCTTTGCTTTTTACTCATAAAGTCTTTTGACTTTCAAATAAAATACAGGAAATACAAAAGTCAGATTTTATTTTCTTTCAAATATATTAATTTAATACATTCTCAGGAAAAGAGTCAGTAAGTAATCATTTTGTTTGTTCAACGATCAATTCACTGAAAAGCGTAAGCGATTTATTTTATTCCTAAATAGGCTTCACTAGTTAAACTAGCATCAAAGTCCTAAAGTTTCAGAACCAGTTATAAGCTTAGAAAGATAATCCTGGTCATTTGTCCACTACACTCAACTGTCCGAATAAACAAGAAAATGACTTCGTTAATCTGTTTTGTATATATTTTGTGAGATCGATATTCGATCCGTACAATAATCATTCAAGTGTATTTAATACATAATAGCTTCTTTATACTGAAAATTGAGAGTGTATTATTTTTATTGCCATCATTGTGAAAAATCAACTCTTTGTTCCCATGGCGTATTGTCTTACAAGATGCTGCATGTTTGGGTTTTTACTATTCCGAGTTTTCTCTGTTGAAATTCGCTCTTTGATATGTTGATGTCGCTCATTTTTGTAAATGAGCGACATCAACATATCACAGAGAGAATTTCATCATAGAAAACTCGGATTAGGGTTTTACCTGGCTGGACACAAAATTCTTCACATGTCTTTTGAAGTTCTAGATCTTGCCTACCGATTGATCAAAATTATTGTAAACCACTTTAGACATTCCTCGGTTGTAGAAAACATGGTCTGTAATTTTGAGGCCGTGAGTCCGATTATCTGGCTGACCAGGCGAACAGGCTGACGTTCTTTTGGGCGAGGCAAATTTGACAAAGGCACTAAGGTACACTCCCAGTAAATGCTTTTCTACCGCGGAATATGGTGCAAGATTGAACACTTATCCAGTTTTTTTATGATCCGACTGGATGTTCACCATCGGTCAACATTTCGCTGGTTTTCAACAAAAACCTCGTGACTGCAGCTTAAAACAATCTGCAATTACGAGTTTTTTTACCGAAATTTTCGTTTATTCCATAGGTACACTTCCTATTTAGCGGTCCCTACAAAATGTCATACAATCTTGGCACAAATATACTCTTTTTCAACATTTTACTTCATTGTGGCGGCCCTTTAGCTCAGGAACCGCTGTAGGCCTACTCGAATACCCATTTCCTGTACATATTTTTTAAATGTATTCGAAATATCCTTCCCCAACCGGTTCAATTTTAGGGTAGTTTGAAAGGTACTGCAGCCCAACAAATAGCTCTTGAAACTTGGTAGTCGTAATGTATTCAGTGGAATATATAAAATATTAAAAGAAATTTTAAAACAGATTTCTTCCTTCCGCTCATTATTTTCCAAGACTTTCTCTACATCAGATAAAACAAGAAACGGATTGTCGTTGCAAAAACTGCTAATGGTTAATGGTGATCATGATTTGATAGAGGGCATTGAGGGAGAGAAGGGAAATGCTTTAAACGAGTGTTTTCCTCTTTTCCCTCAATGTCTTCTCCCATAATCATGCAGTTTAGAATCACAGAATATGCAAGGAAATTCTTGTTTTCGGATCAGTCTAAACTTTTGTTGTCTAGGCACAGGTTTGAGTCTTTACATTGTGTGCCATTGCATTTCGTTTCGGTAATGGTATGCGAAAGTGTAATTATCTATTTGCTGTCGATATGAGTATTAGCTTTCCCAAACAGCAATCATTTCACAAACCTTTTAAATATGCGTTTAAAAGAAAACATTGATTAACAGCATTTTCCGCAGTTTTCTGGTTCGAAATATTGAGAATTGATACGAATACGCATCCATTTTGTCATCTATCTTTCTATTCAATCTTGGCCTGTCTACCATTTTGTCGTTTGGGAAAGGATTTATAATGAATTTACATCCTTTTGTTGTACATTTCTTTTGATTCTTAGTATAGTAATGTTCTATTTGTATTGTCTCAGTTTGTGTTATTATGTGTTGTAATTTATCATGTTGTATATTTTATACTGATCTTCTGCAAAGGAGGAATTAATAAAGTATATATATATCCATTGTACTTTGATGAAAAGTCAAAGTATCGATGGACGCTTGATAAGCACTTTCGTTGATCAGTATCGGACAAATCACCGTAAATAACCGAACATCGTCGGATCATTTTGGAGACACTATCCGACATTAAAGAGATGCATGTATCTTGATATGCGTATTATCCCTTTTCCAAAGCAAATCAAGTATTTACGTATCAAAACACGAAGAATTTGGAAAATAATGAGACAAAAGAAGAAAATGCTGATGATCAGCATTTTCTCCTTTTGTCTCAATATTTTCTTTGTTATGTTGTAGGGGCCTACACGAATCCCATCTTTAAAGTCACTTTTGTGGTCTGCAAGACGTTCCAAGTTGGACACTCGTTCTCAGAATAGGACGTCGATTTCTGAAAAAGGCTGTCTTCGCTATTAAAAAATATCTAAAAAATAGAAAATCATCAATAGTTCAAAATAAGTTTGCATACTTTGAATATAATTTATTGTACAAATAAAAAATGGGTAAAAATCATTATAGTCTACAACTTTATGGATTTGGGTAATCAATGTTTATACCAAGGGGTCGATTTTTCGCCTGTCCCCGAGCTGTTCGTTGTTGATTTGAAGCTTTTATGGGCAAATTGGCAAAATGCAATACAAAAAAGATATTTTCGAAACTGATAAATGGATATGTGCCTACGTAAAAATAAGCAATATTTCACTAATTAAGGTAAAAAGAAAAAAATATCCGTAATAATATTTTGTCCCCGAATTTAGGTAATCTACGTTAAGCATCATTTAGAAAAATAATAAATAATTCAAGAACTCCTTTAAATCAATGATTATCAACGAAATTAACATCTTAAACAAGCATTTGAATAATCAGACTGCAATATAGACACACATGTGTTCCATGTTTTGTTTAAAAACACAATAATGCAACCAAGGTAAGACCGTTGTTTTAAGCTTGTAATTTACGTTAGTGGCATTTTCCCCATACTAGAAGAAATAGAAAAATAACCAATATAGTAGGAAGTAGGATTAAACTTGAGAAGGAAATAGCGGTAATAAAGTACTCTTTCATATCTTTTCCGAATTGTCAATCGAGAAAAGTTTCCTATGCAGTAATTTACGTTATGTAAGCTACGTTGGTGAAAAACACGAAATCCACTGTTTTGAGCCCGATAGAGAGGTTTATTGGTTGTTAAACTATAGGATATACATACAGAGTCTGAAAAAATCATGTTTCATGTTTCATTGTCCAACATGTAAGTCTCTTGGAGTGTCATTAGAAGTCTGTGACGGGTGGCAGAATACGAGGTAAGTTACATGTTTTTAAAGAATTTCCACAATTTCTTTGCAGTTTTATAAATTTTCATCCTATGTAGGATATATTGATACAAAAACTGTATAAGATGTTTTCCAAATTGTGACAACAGACCTGATTAAAGCAAACTTATTAACACAAACTTTGAATTCGTGCTTAGAATTCATGACTTACCCTCTAATATTTATAGTCCATTATTACAGAAACCTAAATGTAATCCTTAAAGAAATGTGGATTTTTTCAAATTTAAAAGCACAATAATTGTCTGACATGTTTTAATTGTAATTTTACTCAAAAGATTGAATTCATCTGTTGTGCAAAAAGGCGATAACGTAGCTTTCAAAAATGGATATATATCTGCTCTTAAGCTCTACCAGTATATCTTTAAGATATCATAGCATGTAAACCGATGTTATTTTGAGCTTTAGATGCCGAATTTCCAAATCAACTCGCTTAGATATTTATTTTCCGCGTGGAATCAAAGTAATTTAACCCGATATCTTAACGTAGATTACCAAAGTAAATAACGTAGATTACAAATCAAATTTTACGTTTTAAAAGTGTCACATTGCACAGGTAACATTAACTCTTACTGATTTTTCACTGTTTTGATGCCCTTGAACGAAACGGTTTGATAAAATACTAAAATAAAAGGCAAACAATGCTGCTATTCAGTTTTTTCTCTCTTTGAATAATTATTTTCTAAGCTATATTTCAGATTAATTCATTCAATATCAACACCCATTTTGTCATCAACAGAATCGTTTGAATTGCAAGGCTGAGTGTTTGTCGTTTGAGAAATTGTCCCTGTTGACCAGCTGTTGGTTAAGCTTGGTTGAATTGTACGCAGAATCATTCCACCATGTACCATGGGTCGAGGCTGTCGCAGATACACTATTCTTGGAGAGTGCATTGTTCAATAAATTTAGACACTTAAATGTTGTGCCTCATTGTGTACATTGATATGGATACGTTCGCTTCTTTCTTTCATTTTTATGATATTTTGAAAACGATATTCATCACAAAAATAAAGATCCGCACAAATTTGACCTTTGCATCACAGAGCCTTAATAATTATTACATTCATGAAACAAATATCAAATAATACAACATACGCATTCTGAATATGGATAATAAAGGGAAATTTTACACTGGTCTAAATTTAAACCCAGATTTGAAGGTGAAACAAATGTTACTCAAAACAGACAGTGTATTATTCATAACATAGAAACTTTTCAGGAAAAGGAGAAAATGCTGACTATTGGCATTTTCTTTTCCGTATCTATTTCTTGCTTTCCATTCTAGAGGGTAATCAGAACAAGGACTTCGAAGGAAAGGGGTATTATTCTTTGGGTATGATACCCTTTCTTTTCGCTTGTGCACATCTAAGATTGTATCGAAAATTTACAAGGAACATTTTCAAAAATCATTACACATATTCAATAAAAGGTTTTGATATTCAGAAAAGAATCGTGGAAGTAAAAACCATAGCGTGGAGAATTTCAGTCTATAATTTCAAAGTTGTGACTGTCCTTGTTACTGTCTACGGTAAATATAGTTTCTCAGACAATTTTACATTCATAAATGTCTGAAAACTTCTTCACAGATATTTTTAGCATATTTATAGTCTTTTCCTTGGCACCCTACGGTTTGTTAAGCTCAAATTTAGTCATTTACAATTTGGTGTAATCTACTCTATGTCGTGATTTAATCTACGTTATGACGAGGACAGGCAATTTTGAAAGTAAATTTTCGCAAACAAGCACAAAGAATAGATACTTTTTATATCTGTTTAAATGGTAAATTACATTTATTACAGGATTACATTTGTAGGTCGACAACTTGATAATTTTTTTTTCTACTTTTATTTTTAGTTTTTAAAGAACTAGTATTTTCACCGTCGACAGATCTGTCAAAATGACTATTTAAAAACTGAGAATGGGAATTCTGAATAAAAAATAACAAACTTTTTCAGTTAGAATATCAAGAAATATGAAAAAAATCATTTCTTACAGTAAAATGTAAAATAATCCGTAAAATATTGTCAATTATTTACTCATAACGCAGATTACACTTAATTTATACCAGAGTTAAGAAAAGTATTGCAAAAAATAAAAATAGCTGTATTTGAGTTCTGATATTTCGCATTATTGTTCATAAATGTTTGTTCTACGGAATTAAAAAGAAAAACAACGGTTTTGAAGAAGTTCATTTTTGCTCAATTTGCAAATTGGAATCGACGTCCTATTCTGAGAACGAGTGTGGAACATCTGCCATTTTTGAGAAGGGTTATATCCATGCATGTGTGATACTCGCCACGCTTGGTTTTAGATTTCAACACCATGCTATTGTTTGTCTTTGCATTTTAAATATAGGCTATGCATGTTTTCTTCTAGAAATTAAGCCCAATATCTAAAACATAAAACATTTTTTTTGCATTAAAAGAATAGCCGAACAACTTCATGACAGTGGAGTAGAATATATTTTAACCGTATTTTTGGACTGAATTGATTAAAGCGGAAAAATGATATCTTTCATTTTCTCCCAAAAATGCAAATTCCGGTAACTTAAAAAGCGGACAAATCTATCAAGCGGACGGACGGACGATGGACAAAAAGTGATCACAATAGCTCACCTTGAATACTTCGTGCTCAGGTGTGCTAATAAAAAGCAAAGTTCAACAACCAAACCTAGACAAATCTGAATATTCTAGACTGACTAAGCGATCAAGTGCTGAAATCGTTGGTGTAAATAAAATCTAAAACTTTTTCTTAAATGTCTTCATATACTTTCCGTAAGGTGCTGTTTTATTTGTCAAGACAAGTATATTTATTCAAAGTGACGTAAATTTCAATGTGTTCAGAACCAATAATTATTTAGTTAGTTGCTTCCGTTTTGACGCAGCTTCGCAATAGATCAAAAACGCTTCAATTTCAATTGCAATTCAATTAGAAATATTTTCAAATGACTTGATGCAAAACGATTGCAAGTGCATATACCCAATTCGGACACTTGCACTATTTTTGTACTAAGTCAATTGATCACACATTGGCTACCGATTCCTCGGTAACCCTTTCCCAAACAGCAATATTTCAGACCAGCCCTATTTGAAAGCTGCTACAGACGAAAAATGATGTTGAGAAATATAATTAAATTTGTGTGGAATATGACAAGGAAACTATTGGGACAAAAGAAGAAAATGCTGGTGACCAGCATTTTTTCTTTTATATCATTTTTTCCAATCCTTTTCTACATATTCTAGGTACGTCAAGCTGACATCTTGTTTGGGAAAGGATTAAATGAGAAAGACAACAATGTGGGTAAATTATCACACTGTTATGTTGACCAAATAAATATTAACTCAGGGATACTGTTTGCGGACCCTTCCCCGCGGACAATTAGCGTGCTGGTCAAGGTATTGGTCATCCATTGTCCGAAATTGTCATTAGAACTTCATTTAGAAGCATTTCATCACAAAAGGGACGTCGAAGATTGTTCCAGATTGTCGGACAAAGAGCGAAATTGCGACACAGTTATGCCAACTACATGAAGGCCTATTTCTTCTTAGGCGGACCTCGAATTTGACGACCCCCAAATAACAAGCTTTTCAGTGCAAGAACATGTTGATTGACCCGAAGAATTTACAATCTAAATTGCAAAGATTTCAAACATAATAATTATTTTTTCTAACATGGTCATAGCAATGAACTCCTTTCCTTTGGGCCAATAGCAAAATGTGTCCTCCGGGAAAGGGTGATTGGTCATTAAGTGAGCGTCTGTGTTGTTTCCTCTGGACAACTCTATGCAGACACACCCATGAACGGACTGAAAAAATAGTATTGTATAACTTATTGTATCGACTTAAAGTATCATTGTCATTTCTGAGATAAACCTAGACCTTTGATATATATTTTTTTCAATGTAAATTAAAGAAAGTTTGAATTTTGTATACTTTAAGGTTATATAACCAGACGGAAATCCGACGGGTATCTATTTTATTATTAACAATTAATGGACAAAGTTATGATAATGTTCTAGAGTAAAGCATTCTAACATGGCCATAGCCTATATCAATTAAGAATACACCCCATTTCCTTATGTACCTACAATTTTGCGTCAAAGAATGGTCACTATGTTTCGATCTCATTGTACTTTAACGGATGGACGTAATTCAATTTTCGGTCCAGAATATAATGATACCAAACTATTCTATCAATATCTGAGTAAATATGACCAACAGTACTATTTAATGATGAAATTAAACAATTTCAAAATGACATTTATAAAGGGATTGGTCATTTAGTTGCCATGGGTAAAATTTGAAGGTCTGATTAGAACTTCTCTGAAATTATTTGAGCATTAATTTTATTGCCTTAAAAACAATTGTTGTTTAAGCAGATATCAATTGACTTTTTGCTTATATCAGATCGATACAATGAAATGATTTCTTCCAAATTGTGAAAAACTTAAGATACGGCGATTACATGCAACTTTTGCATAGATGCCAGAATGGTGATTGCTCTGTGGCAAGTGCCCTACAATGATGAAGTGAAACTCTTGTCCAAGAGGCATAACGTCGATGCTATTTTTAAACCTCATAACAACTTCAATCAAAATGTAGAACTTAACGTGGATTTAGAAGAGCACCGACGATAACTGTTTTCAAAGAACCATAGTTGTTAACCACTTCGACCACCCACCCTCGTCCCAAGCAACAACAACGACGATGACGACAAAAGAAGTTATCACAGGTTCCAATTATTTTGACATGAAATGACAAGATGTTTTATTTAAAACTACTAAGTATATAAGTATCAGTTCATTTCAAATAGAAATGCTACAAGTAATATCATATCAAGTAATGTACGTAATCAACCCCATTGTACAATCCAACTTTTCTAGCAACCTGTCTCTAACGACATCTGTTATGTGTCTTTTACGCCGTCTTCTTTATATTGTTTACAAATAAGCCGTTGACTGCACCAAGATGAATAGTTAATCTTATTTAGAGACTTCCATTGATGTGGGTGGAGAAGAAGATAAAGATCTGTTAAATGAATCGTGTATGTCAACACGTGTCGTCACTAGGATAATACCGACTCTCCGTAACAATACGACACATCTACAGGGGACCGTCCGATTGCTAGGTCGAAGATTAGTAGGACCCTAATCTGCTTTCATAGTCACCGTCCAAGTTCTCTGCTGGAGATAGTAAACATTTGTATCCGCCCTTCAACTTCTTTTTTATCTTCATACGTTTTATATGCATATTGATTCAATAAGCGTAATTTGTTTTCACAATGTGTTTGTGTCTTTACCTTTATTGGGTTTTGACCAAAGTTCTGTCTTGGCACTACGGCTTCAGATTGCATAAACCGCATATATTCTTGTTATATAGCGTCTAAGTCGCTTCAACAATGCCATGTTAAACAGCCACCGGAATAACTGTGTTCATACCATATCTCCCTACCGTATTGTTGTGGTATCTTGATGCACTGATGTACTCTTTAGATGTTCTAAATTGGATCAACACCTTGCAAGTCTGACCGCTATTGTTTGAGATGAATCGCGTGCCGCTAATATTTCATAATCTGGCGACCGCCCTCTAAAATCCACTTCCGGTTTTCTAAATCCCAAAATCTGTCAGTTTATTATAGAGATAACTCACTATTATAAATGTATTTGATATCAGGAAGGATACTCATCGCATTATTCTAAATTGCTTTCATGTTTCTATGTGGTATGAAATATTCACATTCTTACTCTCTGTGATACTAAACGCACGTCGGTATTTGCGGAACCAGGATAGCTCAATTTCCGACATCTTAGTCAATTTAGGGGTTTTGAGTTCGAACCCCGGCGCGACCAATATCCTTTCTAACATTTGACCAGTTGGAACGAGTCATCTAAGTGACGGAGCAGCTGAGGGCTGTGATTGGATATTGTGGTAGACTAGTTACTGGTATGAGTAATACCAGGACTGGAATCCACGGATAGGTGCTCCAGCTGTGCGATATAACTACAGCAGATGAAAGAGTCGTTTAATCCCAATCACTCAATCAAGCACGTCGATATTTTCTCCTGTGCAAATGGGTGTTTTTTTTCTGATTTTTTAGGGTTTGTAGTAAAACAACCAATATAATTTCCAATTTTATAAATACTTGAAATGGAAACAAACATTCCGATTAGCAGAAATATGCATCTCTTCAATTAGTCCAACCAGGTTGCTTATTCTAGATTTAAAATTAGAAACTAGTTTTCGAAATTTTAGTGGATATACGAGTACTTTTAGGCCACTATGATTTACTGACAGACAAATAGGGTGTCCATTTGGTCACAGAGAATAATAATGTTATATGTGGATAAAGAAGTATCACAATCTAAAAAGATGTAGATCCATTAAATTGTAGCAAACTCGTGGCATTTGTATGTATGCTTCTGGTACTCACGGCCTCATTCTCCAATGATTGTCAGGATCAACATTTTATTTATCGAACAGCAATATGAACTAGAACGGCATGTTTTTACGTAATACTTCTCAAAATTTTAGCATTGTTGGAAAAGAAGCTTTTCAATATTGTTGACGTTCCTGGCAAATATTTCGGGATTTTCAAGACAATTCACAAATTTTTCAATGTAATTTAAGTAATTTCATATATAGCCACTCTTGTTTGCTAAAGAGCAACCAGCAATTTTGGAAATACTTGTCTTATATGCCACAGATTCAAAACCACGAAACAACGACTCAAAAATATCCTGAAGATTACATGTTCAAACTAGATCTAGTAAACGAAGCTTGACGAATCAGCGACCTATTAGTATATATAAATTCGCTATGTTTAAGGTTCCCTTTTAGTCTTCTTCTTTACAAAGGAGGGTTTTAAAGAAAAGGTCAGCATTGAAAAGGGGCCATGATTGACCCTTGTCTATGTCCGGCTTAGTCCGTTGTGTTATTGTTCGTTATCTGCACTATCTGTAGATGCAAGGTGATCTATGAGGATAACAGACTTGATGTCCACTAACTATCAATGAGGGACCATCTTTCAAAGGCTGTCGTCGGCGAGGATCGCTGACCTTTTAGACTATCCTATTCTTCCGAGTGTTTTTCGGGCAAACTAGTTTAACACGCCGACATCAGCAGTAAAACAAAGTGAAAGCTTTTTTAAAACAAGTAAAATGAACAAGAATATCATATACTCAATGTAATTGTTCCTGTCATTGGCGTCACTCGCGCTTGTACGTACATTTTTTTAAACTTATCTAAACCTAAATATGACCAGGTTGTACCAACTGCCATTCTACTTAATTGATTTGTTATACTTGATGGCGAGCCCCTGTACATATTTATGGCAAATCTGCCTGCTGCAGTTAGGGAGTTGACGACGTGAACTATGATATCGAGAAGGACGTCTCCATAATACGTGACAGTTTGGACCCACAAGCGTTCTCATCATTATGAACAGTAACATTTGAGCAGTTGTAAAACTGCTCAATTTCAAAATCGCTTACGACATATACACGTGGTGCGATCAAGGGCTATTTCGTTTTTAATTGGACGTCCGAAAGGACGTACAATTCTTATAACCACTTTTGGACAGGCGAAATGGGTTTTCATTACCAAAAAACCCTTTCTCAGACTCAATTGCCAGTTGACCAAAATTCAAAATAGATTTTGCGACCATACAGGAAAACTGTCGTATCTTTTCCTACTTTCTATGTGTTCTCTAACAAATACTATAAGATTCATTGGCCGATTCAATTCATGCCACGTCTTAACCAACTTTACGATCTTTTTTCGATTTAATCATTTTCTTGTAGTTTTTTGACTTTCGTAATATTTTTTGTGTAAAGGGTAAGATCTTTAGAAAGCGATACATGCATACACTATGGTTATAATGTAAACAGACACCCTATATCATCAGCAGCAGCGATAGCTCAAATGGGAAAGGATTAACCTCGCAACCTTTTTTCAGTTTGAAATTTGGAACGCCGTTGGTTCAAAACCAGTTCGGATTATTTCTTCTGTAAAACGTTTGTTTTTCTTGATGTGTTTACTGAAAACACACATTTTAGAATGATTACCCAATTTAATGCACGTATTGTGTATGATAGGTTCCTTTTCTTTGATCATTGTTGTTTAAGTCTTTGACATATTTAAAGGAACGGGGTTTCCACGAGACGAACTTTGGAACCAGGGTTTTGAAATTGATTATCGGGGAGTGAGTTCATTTCGCAACTCGGGTTCGACTCGATGACAAATCGGGGTTCCATCTGAACAGCCTCAGATGAGACACTAGTGAAATACACCTATTCAGAAAAATAGTTGCTCTTACGAGTTTTTTTTTCTCCATCATCTGTATCACTGATATTCGACAGTATCATGACCTATTTACATACTGATCGATGATCATGACAACAATGAGTATTACTAGTATAAGACTAAGTGACAGCGATCTGTATTTATTTCGTTTAAGAGACCCGTTTACGTGTATTGAGCTAATAAGATGAAGCAATGGGTCTGCAACAGATGGTACCTGGATGATCGTATGAATATGTTTACAGATAGGGACATTGCTATTCTCAAATTTTCGTTGATAATGATATAAAGATTTAAATTGCTTATTGTACTCCACTGCCATTTTCCCGACGGCACGTTCCCAATTTCTTCTTTTTATGCACATCTGTAGATGTAAGGATGCTGCGGTAGTACTTGTATGAGGAATCCATGGTTAGGTGCTCCAATTCATCTGGTATTTTGTTTCAGGAAAAGTATGTATTGAATTTGTTTTGTAACCACAACCACACTGCTATCGTGTTTTTTTTTTCTTTTTTTACTCTAAACAGGAATAAAAATCAAAGTGCTTGGAGCACTATATTTAGACGCCTCTCATTGATTGAGCGGAATTGTATGTAAATGATCGGCGTTTCATTACTTTATTTCGTTGAATTTGTGTTAAGATCGATTCTAAATCACTGCGGTCGTTTTTTCGCCAACGATGGTGGAGATAGAAGTCGAACAAGAGTGCCATGGTCACAAATACGCCGCCACTTATAAAACTTGAGACAAAAAAAATGACATTGACAAGGATTTATAAATATTCACACAAAAACCTGTAAAAAGTTGTGCTCACAAAAATGTTTTTATAAATATCAAAAACCTGGAAGGAATTGCGTTCACGAGACTGAAATATCACTAAGCCCTAGAGACTAAGATTAAAGGGGGCATAACTCAGGCAAATATCAATGAACCATAAAATCCTTACTTCATGCACATCTACCAATTAAGGTAATAACATCCACCAAGTTTCATAAGGATCCAGTCAGAATCTTAGAAGAAGTTGTGTTGACAAGGCTGCAATTTCAATCAGCCCCAGAGACTAATTTTTAAGGGGCATAACTCTAGAAAAAATCAATGAACCATAAAATCCTTCCTTCATGCAAATCTACCGATTGAGGTGATTGACCAAGTGTCATTAATATCCAGCCATAAACGTAGGAGGACTTGCGTTGACAAGGCTGCAATTTCAATAAGCCCCACAGACTAAGTTTTAAGGGGGCATAACTCTGGCAAAATCAATGAACCATAAAATTCTTCCTTCATGCACATCTACCAATTGAGGTGATAACATTGACCAAGTTTCATTAAGATCCAGCTAGAAACTTAGGAGGAGTTGCGTTGACAAGGCTGCAATTTCAATAAGCCCCAGAGACTAAGTTTGTAAGGGGCATAACTCTGGCAAAAATCAACGAACCATAAAATCATTCCTTCATGCACATCTACCAATTGAGGTGATAACATTGACTAAGTTTCAAGAAGATCCAGCCAGAAACTTAGGAGGAGTTGCGTTGACAAGAAAAGTGGACGGACGTATGGACGGACGGACGGATGGACGGACGGACGGATGGACGGACGGATGGACGGACGGACAGACGGAGAAGATGACGCCAATATACGTCCGCCTCCGGCGGCGTATAAAAAAAGATGATTAAAAAGAACAATGTCTGAGTAGAATTCGAACCCAGGGCCTTCCGGATATAACATGTGTAAAGAGTACAAGGTGAGTGCTCTGCTAAGTGAGCTATCGCGGCTTTCATTTATGTAGGGCGTTGGCTTACATTTTGAATAAATTGCTTTGTAGCGTACTTTATAAAATCAATGAAAAGTATAACTGACGACAATACTCATAGTAAACCGAAACAAGAAGACAAAAGTGCTAATCGCATGGCCTTAATTGAATTTGGTAATCAAATTAATAGTGATTATTCATAGCGACAAATTAGTTGTCTTGAAACGGCAATCAAATCAATTTGAAGCCTGAGAAGGGTTTTCTGGTATTAAAGCCGATTTCGTATGTCCGAAACCGATCTTATAGAATTAAACACAGAAGAATGAATAAAATATCTTTCGTTCATGTACAATCCCGCTCAATCAATCAGAGACGTCCAATTACAGTGCTCTCAGCACTTTGATTTTTGTTAAGCTTCTTCATTATCAGTAGCAACTTTCAAAGGTAAGAATGGATGAAGATCAAACTGCATTAGAATACCAGCTGATCTCGTTTTCCGTTTAGTTTCACAATCATGCCCTTTGTAAAGTAAACATGTAGATTGTTATGATACAAATTTTGAAACAATTTGACAATTGTTTGTCTGAATGTATGCATTAATGTACATTTTAATTTTATCTAGATTAACTAACACGTTCATTCATGAATTCATAATGTCTGATATTAAGTTGTCACCGTAATACAACCGGCTTTAACCCTTTCCCAAACCAGCCCTGATTTTGTTGTCACATTCGTTAAAGAAACAGTTTTAGAAAATATTGAGACAAAAAGAAGAAAATGCTGATGATCAGCATTTTCTTCTTTTCTCTTAATATTTTCTGTCATGTCTCTACACATTTCTCTTTAGGTAACATAGGCTTTGTTTTCTGCAACAGATTTCGATTCATAGCATACAACAATTTGTCTCGATCTTGGTGAATCAACTAAAAGGCTTAACCCTTTTCCAAACCACACACTTTTAGAGTGATCCACTTCAAAAACTGCCACAAATGACAAAATGGATGTTGTTAAAGATAGGGTTTGTGTAAAATATGGTACAGAATATATTACAAAAGGAGAAACTGCTGATTATCAGCAGTTTCTTCTTTTGTTTCAACGTTTTCCCAAGCCTTTTTTATTAGGGGCGTCAAAACCAGGTCTTGTTTGATAAAGGGTTAAACAATAAAGCCACGTTCACTGATTTAACATGTCAAATTTCTCCCAACAAGGGACACTTTGTTTCTCTTCAACGATACGAGTTTGTCACCCGGTTCAAGCTCCGATCACTGATTAGGTATCGATTGACTTCTTTTTATCGATTTATTGAAATAATGATCAGTGTATGGATTACATTGTATTTGTCTCAGATGCTTGGGAGGATACTTGCGGGATGGTGTTGGTTGGTGGCTTGGGTGCGGCGGGGCACGTTCAAGACGAACGTGTGGTCTAGCGTAAATAGATGCAAGGATTATAGGTTTTCATCCATCATTGTAAACCGAATCTGTTGAATGTGGTACTGTCATTTGTGCCATTAGCTATTTTTCGACATTTTCCTTTCAAAATTGTGTTGCTGCAAAGTGGACACTGTCATAGATTGGCAAATTATAAATTGCTAGAAAATGAAAAAGTGATTATTCTATCTACAAGTCTAGAGCCTAGGAAAAACGTTAGAATTTACTAATTTGAAAATTGTCAAAAAATAATTTGATAAGCCTCCTAACTCCCCATGCTACTAGATCCACCCCTGGATGGCTCACATCTACAACTCATCGGATGGCAAACAATGGTCCGCTGTATCCCCTACCTATCCCGGTTCATAAAGCATAAAAACAATCCATAAAGATTTAAAATCGATTTCGTATAACGGTAAAGTTGTTGTGATACGTTAAACGATATCCCACTTTCTAATCATTGTGAAATAAAACCGCCATTTTAAGATATCTGGTTGCCATATTTAATTAGGGGATGTGTTATGGGGAATTAACGGAGTCAAATGAGCGGAAAAGACGGCAAGGAATCTGAGAAGGCGTTTAAAAGATAAATCGAATCCGTTGGGTTCATTTATGGAGTTAAATCATGCTGGCGCACGTCTTCCCGACTCGCGATGTGCGCTTCACGTGAACCGTTTGATTGAAAATGTATTTCCAAATGACAAGAGGTTAAATGTTCGAGTCCGTTCATCACATTGGCACAAAGAAAACATTTCTTGAATACTCGTTTCCGTAGATTCTCGTCAATCACGGCGTATAATCACGTGACCTAGAATTTCCGATAATTTTCAATAACTTTGTCAATACTGGACCGATTTGATTTCGTTTTGAAGCAGAGATTGTGGACGGACGTCACGCATTAGATGAACATGGTTGATTTTTGAAAAATCAACTGATAAAAAAGTTATTGAAGATAAACCAAAATTTTGGTTTATCTTCAATAACTTTTTATCAGTTGATATTCAAAAATCCAACACGTCCAGCTTCTTTCTGGCATGTTCCCACATTCTCTGCTTCAAACCGAATTCAAATTGGTCAAGTATTAAAAAAGATATTGACGATTATCGGAAATTCTGAGTCATGTGATTATACACCGTGTCAGTGTATTCAGAACACCACAGTGTCTTTTTGACAACGTAATCGTTGTAACAATAAACCCATTGTCTATCCTTTATTTCGTAGGTTTTGTCTAATCATTTAAGCCAATGTCCATTGGTTTTCGTTTTTGGTCTCAACTCTCGGACGTGTAATATTTTTCAATATTAATATACTGAAAGGCAAAAGAAACTATACATTTTACTTTCATTTGAATTCATCAAAACTTAATCACAGCTCGTGAAATTAATTTTATATTAGATATACGTTTGCCTTTTGGCATGAGAAATATCGGGTTAGAAGAGATTGTTCACTTTTTCTTGATGTGGCCATTACCGTGTCATTTATAAAGGGGTCAAATTGAAAAATGCAATTGATGTTTTATCCCGTTTATTCGAATAAAAATGACCAGGATTTGTTCTAAACTTGATCTAAAGTCACTATTTGTGTGTCCCAATTGACAGTATCGACTGAAAAGCACAATCATGTGGTTAAGACCAGCCGTCTGTTCTCGGATTAATACATTAAGAAACCATCCTAAAGTGAAGAATTCTCTAATATAAACGCATATTTCTATACACACGTCTTAAACTGCATACGACACTAACATTAAAGTGTTTCCCGTCATAAAAGAGGGGGTTACTCAGTCGGTTAGTGTCAAACTTGTGACATAAATTGGTCAAATGTGAGCGATGACGTCGTCTCCGTCTAGCACTGACGGCTTCAGTCTACCAGGCGCTTAGCACGGAGGATAATGCTTCAAATGAGACGTTGAACGGTTCTTCATTTCTCACGAGCCTTTCTTGCAGTTGTCTGGACAACGTTACGTTAACGTCACGTTATTGCCAAACATGAATTATTGGTCTTGTTTGTGGCTCGTTCCCTTTTATCTCACATTTGAGCTCCGTAAGTGTCAAAATGTGTTCTAGAAATTAACTATTGTCTGATTTCACCAGTTAACGAGCTTAGAAACGTAAAACGTTATGGTTCCTGTCTGAACATGCCGACTACACAGTTTTTACCGGTGTCGAGGGGCTTACCTTGGTGCGGAAATTGGAATTTAATTCTGGTTTATCATATGCTTAGCAACGAAGACTACACATGCCGAAAAAAGATAGCAATATCTTGAATACCGTTATGTGGGTGGGGTATTTAAATTGATTTAATGATATGCACGTGCATATTTACTTTTGGCCAATAAAACGGATGTATTCATTTATTATATTGACAAATTATTGTGCAAATTTCTAGTCGTGAATATATTACAAGTTTGCTTTGAAATAATAAAAATGAATTAAATCTTAAATTGTATAGTTTCTTTTGCCGTTGAGTATATATACAAAGAAAGAACAAACTCATACATGTAGGGGCCTATAACATCACCATTGATGAGATTTTACAGGGAAAAAAGAAAAAAAAAGAAGAATTTAATCATTATGGAAACCACCTTTAATAATATAATTCGACAATTTGAAGAATGTAAGAATCAAATGAATTCAACAAATAGAAACATTTGATATTTTCCAAAATGTACTAGAGATACATTCATAAAGAAGAATATTTCGCTGCTTTTCTGCAAAAACCACGTATCTGCAGCTTAAAACAAGCTGCAGATACGAGGTTTTCGTAGAAAAGCGACGGTTTGCGCCTATCTCAGTACAAACAGGACCGAGTTATTTTTGTGATTCGTCAAACATGATCTCTGACTTGTCTAGCTAATCATTCTCAATGGATATTTCAATGAATACAAAAGTATCTTATGTTTACCCAACCCTAGCAGAGAAATGTAGCTTCCTTAGTTATGCTAGGCCATGGAAGGGGTTTTGAATGTGTTACTGGTTCATGTGAACTGTATCAAACCATTGTTTTGAACTGGTCCGAATTCCACGAATTGACAAACGACAGAAGATAATTGTGTAGATCTTTAATATTGAGATGAAAGCAGAATATATGAGGTGTCGGATGTACTGCCCGATCGGATTGATCATTTCGTTCGTAATTTTATGGAAAGGCACATGTACTGGGAATAAGACTTTAACATGAAATCGTTTCTCATTCTTCATATAGCTTTCCTGTTTTCATAGATCTAATTGGTATCGTTTTTCTTTTGCCCGTCTGTCTATTTCTGTGCTTTTCTCTCTGTCTATTTTTCTTATCAAATGTGATCATAACTTATAAATTGCTTTTATATATCACGCACACATTGCCTGTGACAAGACCCGTTTTGATATACAAAATTCTAGATTGGCACTTATTGTACATTTTAGAAAGGACATTTTATATGATAATTCATGCATTCAAAACAACTATCTTCATCATTCATTTTATTGTCGTTCTTCATCTGTTAAAGCCCCAATGCCTGTGGTGGAAGGGCCTCAAATAAAGGACAAAGTTTGCATAATTTTTAATCTCCTGTGTGACTTCTGTAAAGGTTACTTGTGACAAAATCGACGTAAACGGCATTTGTTAAATAGATAAATTTGATCTATTATTGAATGTGTGCTTTCGTACCTTACTGCGAATAAAGACCAGTCATGTTGACCCTTTTGCAGCCCTGGAACTTTTATGCAATTTTCGTGAATCCCTGCAACTACTTCGGACAAAGGCTTTTACGATGTGGGTATTTTGCAAGAGATATTTTTGAATTTATGATTTATTTATACATTATACAAAAATAGCGAGATTAAAATAATGTCTAATTTTGATATGACTCAATTCGTTTTATAATAAATAATTATGACAAAGGGCATCTTTAAAGCACCACATCCCGAAGTTTTCGCATAAGAAGGAACACGTTACGATTGACAAACGATCAACCCCGCACCTCAGTGATAAGTAAAAGTGTATTATTGTAAGCACAGAGGGACGGCGGTAGCGATTTAAGGAGCAAATAAACTTTTCAATGGGCTAGATAATGGGGGTGATAGTAGTATCATTGTGAATAAACGATGGACAAATGACTAAATAAATAGTCCGTGATACACTGAAAGAAATCCCTAATATCAACAAAGGACGCCTTCGTGAAGCCACATTGATCTACTGTACTTATAGATAATCAACGGTTGTCCTGCTACTGTGTGGCGGCTCTTTATCATCTTGCGACAAGATTTTCACGAACTTGATTGTTTGTCCAATGATTGTAAAATAATAATAAAACAAGAGTGCCTGAAAGGCACTGATATCGCTCACCTGAGTTCTTCATGTATTTGATTGTGTACAATATAGGTTTTGTTGTAAACAAATATATATGTCAGTATTATGTCCTATTAAATTATTGTAAACTAGTATATCACTGAAAGTGATCATACCCTCAAACAGCACTGTTTTTGTGCATTTTGAGAAGTACATTTCATTTGAACTGTGATCTGATCAATTGGGAAAAAGAGCAAACAAAAAAATCAACAGACCAAACAACACATGTAAATGTTGCAAAAAATACCAATTTTCAACAAAAGGACATAACTCATTTAAAAATCAACAAGTCCCACCCTGCCATGCCCACATTTTTTTCAATTGATCAAAAATTCTCAACCATATATTGAAGACAGTCACTCAAGGTACATTTCTGTAAGGTTTGGTTCAACTTAGCCCTATAATTACCTTTTTAAAGAATTTTCTCATGAATTTGTTAAGTCCAATAAGCCCTGCCCCGCCAAGACCACATTTTTTGACGAATAAAAAATTCTCGAACAGATATTGTAACGAGTCACCCAATGATCATTTCTGCCAAGTTTGGTAACGAATTGCCTGATGGTTAAGGAGAAGAAGATTTTGGAAGAATTATCTAACGATTTCTTAAAGTCTGGTAAGCCCCACCCTATAAGCCGATGTTTTTCACCCAATCAAAAATTCATGAACATGTGTTGAATACAGTCTCTCA
The DNA here is from genome assembly GCA_963680895.1 of Fragum sueziense. Classification (NCBI taxonomy): domain Eukaryota; kingdom Metazoa; phylum Mollusca; class Bivalvia; order Cardiida; family Cardiidae; genus Fragum; species Fragum sueziense. The sequence goes on along the minus strand of OY804604.1, from coordinate 705,522 downwards.
AGGGACATTCCTGCTACGTTTGGTTCAAATTGGCCAAATAATTGATTTTTAAAGATTTTTCACATGATTTCTCCTAGTCCGATATGCCCCGCCCTGCCACGCCCACAATTTTTGACAAATCAAAAATTCACGAACAAGTTTTGAAAAGGGTCACCCAAGGAACATTCCTTTCAAGTTTGGTAATAATTAGCCCAGTGGTTAAGGAGGAGAAGATTTTTGAATAATTATCTTTCGATTTCTCGAAGTCTGATAAGCCCCGCCCTGCCACGCCCACAATTTTTGACGAATCAAAAATTCATGAGCATGTGTTGAAAACAGTCACTCAAGGGATATTTCTGCCAAGCTTGGTTCAAATTGGCCTGATAATTAATTTTTAAAGATTTTTCACATGATTACTCTAAGTCCGATAAGCCTTGCCCTGCCACGCCCACAATTTTTGATGAATCAAAAATTCACGAACAAGTTTTGAAAAGGGTTACCCAATAAACATTTCTGCCAAGTTTGGAAAGAATTGGCCAAGTGGTTGAGGAGGAGAAGATTTTTGAAGAATTACCTAAAGATATCTTTTAGTCTGATAAGCCCCGCCCTGCCACGCCCACAATTTTTGACAAATCAAAAATTCACGAACAAGTTTTGAAAAGGGTCATCCAAGGAACATTCCTTTCAAGTTTGGTAAGAATTTGCCCAATGGTTGAGGAGAAGAAGATTTTTGAACAATTATCTTACGATTTCTCGAAGTCTGATAAGCCCCGCCCTGCCACGCCCACAATTTTCACCCAATCAAAAATTCATGAGCATGTGTTGAATACAGTCACTCAAGGGACATTTCTGCCAAGCTTGATTAAAATTGGCCAGATAATTGATTTTTAAAGATTTTTCACATGATTTCTCTAAGTCCGATAAGCCCCGCCCTGCCACGCCCACAATTTTTGACAAATCAAAAATTCACGAACAAGTTTTGAAAAGGGTCACCCAAGAAACATTCCTTTCAAGTTTTATAATAATTAGCCCAGTGGTTAAGGAGGAGAAGATTTTTGAATAATTATCTTTAGATTTCTCGAAGTCTGATAAGCCCCGCCCTGCCACGCCCACAATTTTTGACGAATCAAAAATTCATGAACAAGTTTTGAAAAGGGTCACCCAAGGAACATTTCTGCCAAGTTTGGAAAGAATTGGCCCAGTGGTTGAGGAGGAGAAGATTTTTGAAGAATTTCCTAATGATTTCTTTAAGTCTGATAAGCCCCGCCCTGCCACGCCCACAATTTTTGACGAATCAAAAATTCACGAACAAGTTTTGAAAAGGGTCACCCAAGGAACATTTCTGCCAAGTTTGGAAAGAATTGGCCCAGTGGTTGAGGAGGAGAAGATGTTTAAAGCAATTGTTGACGACGAACGACGCACGACGCACGACGCACGACGCACGACGCACGCCGGACACAGGGTGATCACAAAAGCTCACCTTGAGCATGTTGCTCAGGTGAGCTAAAAAACTAAGCTTTCCTTGTATCCCTGTTAAAAAGAAACTTTCCCTAAGTTTGAGTAAAAAAAATATAATTTCAATCCTTTTGAATGAAATCTTACATTTTTTCATAATAACGCATTATGTTTTGTGTGCACGCCTAAGTGTACCCTTGAACAACTAGCATGTATACTTTTCGAAATTTTCTTTTTTGGTTAAGTATAGTTTGTATTGTGATGTCGATAATAAATTTGTGATTCCCTAACTTTCCGTTGAATTGCAAAACATATTTTGTCGAATCTTAAGTCAGTATACTGCATCATATTTTTGTTACTTTCTTTCTTAAATGGTCATCATCATTTTCATTCTCTTCTGTCAGTGTATCCCACATCTGGATCAGCGATGTACCATATGAGAGTAACGGTAAAATTTTCTTCAGGCACAAAGGATTAACAATGTGCCATTGTCTGAAGACGGGATTTAAACTTAATGTGATAGCAAAAGATACAACTTAGAAAGAGAATAATATACTGGTTACGTATAAAACGCATTGTCAATAAAGATGAAAGTATCCATAATCTAGGTGGTGTGATAGAGCAACGGTAAATTAAACGTATCTATAAATCACGGTAAATCATAAATGGGTATCTGTTTATAAAGTAACGGGATTAACCAATGATAACGTTGAAAAACAAAGATGGAAAAGAAGAAAACCGGTGATTAACGAAAACAAAATATCATTGTCAATCTTGTAGATTAAGATGAAAGCACGTTTTGTCGGGAGTTCTTTAGAAAGTGATGTGTATTGTAAATAGGTTTGAGAAACGGTCAATGGTACCATAAGTACCGTATTTCCAGATAAATTAACCCTTTCACAAACAAGACCTGGTTTTGGAATCCTTGATAGAATTGGCATTGGAAAAGATTGCGACAAAAGAAGAAAATGCTGATGATCAGCATTTTCTCCTTTTGTCTCAATATTTTCTGAGCTATATTGTACACTACCCAGTCGGAATCTACACCAAGTTTGTTTTCTTCAGGAGCTTTCCTATTGGCCCACCCTTAAATTGTGTCGTTTGGGAAAGGGTTAAAGGTGTCCATTGTTGATCATATCAACATCATCATTATATTAACTTTTTAAATAGAAAGCATTAGCCTCCCATATAAAAATTATGGTCTATTGCGCTTATTTACGAAAGTTCTGCTAGTTCGGTGGCATTACTTATATTATCACCTCCGTAGTCAGATGTGCGGCAAAAACATGGCTGGTAGCAAGTCATAATCTCGACAATGAAGTTTTGTTTATTGTAGTTTAACGCCTCTTTCAACTGTTATTGTCGTTTTGCGGCGGCTGGAGCATAGGCCTATAACAATGGATTCCTGTCATTTCTCATACCAGTACTACCACAACATCCTCACCGAGCCACCATATTCTTGCCCACATAGGTTAATAATCAAATTATTGGTGAGAGCCAATTTTATCTAAAAAGGATAGACCATGAAGTAACGGGTTCAATCCTCCCTGAAACACCGGTATGTCTTCCGCAAATCGTTTGAAAATTGTTAACCTATGTCGTAGAGCAACTGCAAGGGACTTAGAAAAAGAAAAGAAGTTGTATTAGTACTTAAGTACTTTTGAAAGAAACCGATGGGAATTCATGGCTAGATGCTAGTCGATGTGATATCATGGGCGGATCTAGAGGGGGGTCGGGACCCCCCCCCTGGCATTAGCCGAAAATTGAATTTTTACTATATAAATTTAGTGTAACGTTACATATTTAACACAATTTATGCCATAATTTGAGCTTGGACCCCTCTGGAAAAAATCTTGGGCTTGGACCCCCCCCCCCCCCCTGGAAAAAGTTCCTGGATCAGCCTCAAAGGGACAGACACTATTCAATCATCGAGTGCAGTATTTACAATCAGTTGTGTACCCGTTCAAGTTTTGTAAAAGAGAGATAACTCGTACAGGTAAAGGCGTAAACTTATTAAGAGGCATTACCTTTATTCGAAAACTTTCTGTCTGTTTGTCATTCTTTGGCTATACGAACATAATTATTGTAGATCGGTCTATTTATCACACCGAAGAAAATATGATTATCATTAAGAATCGAAGGTTTTGTTCAGCGGCGAATTCAGCTTTTCCGTGAAGAAAATTCAAACATGCAAATTGGGGAAGGGGTTGGTTTCGTTTGCCTAGTATAATAATTTTGACTGAATTTCTATATATGAAAATTGAATAGTTGAGTCCTCTCTGGATCCGCCACTGCTGTCGGTCGTTTACTTCGTTTTCTGAAATCTAGTATATTCGCGTGATGCCACATCAATGGTTGACAGAAAAATTGATCGATTCGGGGCTATTTGGGCTTTTTTGTAAGATCGCGTGCATAATTCAACCAAAGATCGGTTTGTCGCCTGTCAAGTTAATCTTTTCCCAAACCACAGAATTTCAGGTAGTTTCAATTCCAAAGATGTTGCAGACAATAAAATATATGTTTCTGAAGATAGGAATTGTACAAATCGTCCCCAATATAGCGCAGAACATATTGATGAAAGAGAAAGAAATGCTGGTATCAGCATGTTCTTCTTTTGCATCAATGTTTTCCCAAGCCCTTTCTCTGGAGTACACGTGAAAATCAAAGCTCGTTAAGGAAAGGGATAAATCGGATCACCCGAGTCGTCAACGTGTGTTTCTTGGTTTATCAGGGTTATATCTTAATTTGGTGACAAATTGTAATATCTCCTTAATTATTACGAGAAAACGAGAAGCGTTATAACAATCTGCGGTAGGCATTATGACACGATACTGAGTAATTACTAATACCCAGGCAATTTCTACTTGGGGTACCTTCGGAAACGTAGTAAGTACAGATTTTCAAGCTGTAGTTACGGCATTTTTGAGTGTAGTCGACGAATACTGCTCGGAATAGAGTATACCAGTCAGTCCTTTTCAAGACAATACATTGTTTCAATGCAGAGTATGAAACATTAAAGAGAACAGAGGACATAAAAACATAAGAAGAAAATGCATATAACCAGTATTCCCTTCTGTTCTCTCTTTGATTTCTGTGCTATAATATGTAGGTTAGACGGTCAGTATGAAAACAAGCATAAAAAAATATTGCGAGAAAACGAGAAGCGGAATAATGATCTGCGGTAGGCATCATGACACAAAACTGCGTAATTATCAGTGGTTATCATTTCCTAGTATAGAGTCTAAACACAAACCCCTACCTAAACAAGTCCTGGATTTGACTATCACGATAGGATCCCCCTACCCCTTTGCTGTCTGTCTTAGGACCCCATTTTCAACAAAATAAGTAATTTGTCTTCTGCGCCAATTTCAAACTTTTGGAAAGCCATTTATTTAAAACTTCTTCAAAATTAAAGCCGTTGCTGAAGACAAAATTAATGCATCTGAACATTGGACGCTATAGCATTGAAATCTTTGAGGGAACGGAGAGAATTCTGAACACGGAATACCGTCTTCTTAACAACATGTATCTTTCAGGCCTGTGGGAACAGGGGGCGGACCTAAGCCCCCCCCCCAAGTTGGCCAGAAAATGCTGAATTTTCCTAGGAACAGGGGGCGGACCTAAGCCCACCCACCCCCAAAGTTGGCCAGAAAATGCTGAACTTTCCTAATTTTACATTGAAAGTTCAGGGAAAATCCAATTTAGCCCTTCCAATATTCAGACACTGGCCAGGACAGAGGCTTGAGCCCCCATAAAAATTGCTTTCTAACGGCCTGTCTACGCATCAAAATCAGGAAATGATTTAGAAAGACTTAAAGACTCGTCATGTGGCTATTTTGAGATTCATGAATCATAGGATTTTTTTGAGATGTGTCTTTACGTTCCCGAATCTATTCGGGCGCGGTCGTAAACATTCGGCGGTGGAACTTTCCACCGCCGAATGTTTTCGACGTCGCCCGAATGATTCCGAGGTCGTGTGAATCTCATTAGGAGTGGACAACCTTAACTCTTTCTAAAACGGTGAGTAATTTTGGAAAATCTTCCAGATAATATGTTCATATACCTCCCGGAAAAGAACAAAATGAACTTTTTATATGCTATAATTGAATCATTTTGTACAAATTTTGGCATTGTTGTGTGCACCGGCTTTCAATTCGGACCAGTCTTAAATTCTGCTGTTTTTGGAAATGGCTAGATCACTGCAGCATGTGTATCTACGCAATATGATATTGCTTTTCATCGAAAACATCGAAACTGCAAGCTTGTTTTAAAGTGACAATTCACGATTATTTTTACATAAATTTTACTTTTATTTTATCTGAAAGAGCATGAATTCATATGAAAATTCTGAATATTTCAAGCCAAAATATTCAACCGTTTACGAGAAATATATATTTTTGTGCTAAAATTTAACAAATTGTTGTGGAAAACAGTTCAGATTTATATAGAATTTTTCATTTCTGTCTCAACTTTAAAGGCATATTTTTCGCTGGTAAATAACTACTTCAAAAAACTGATAGCATTTCTACGCATTAGAATAAACAATCTTTGCATCAAGACATACTTTTAAAAAATGAAATAAATGTGAAATGTCACTTTAATCTGCTGTTACGATATTTTCGATGAAAAGCAGCGATATTTAGTACAAGTAGCATAAAGCAAATGGAAAGGGTTGATAAAAGGTGGTTTTAACCCGACAATAATTGTGGATAAGTAGATCTGTACAGATTGTAGATTATCAAAGGTGTCACTCGTAATTAAATTGTCACAATTATTATTAAACTTTCTCCTATTACAAAAATATATTTGTATCCTTTCTACGTCGCCCCATGATAGAATGGGGCTGGTGAAAATAGCTAAAAAGTATAGACCGATCTAATCATGAATTTCTGACTATAAGACTTTCAGAAAATCTTCAATAATTTTGTTAATACTGTCTTGACCAATTTGAATTCGGGTTTAAGGAGAGAAGGTAGGAAAATGTCACGAATTAGCTGGACGTGGTGGATTTTTTGTTTTGGTTGGTCTTCTATAACTTTTTTATCAGTTGATTTTTCAAAAATCAACAACGTCCGTCCAATGCGTAACGTCTGTCCACCTTCTCTGCTTCAAACCGAATTCAACTCGGTCTCATATAAACAAATTTATTGAAGATTTTCTAAAATTGTAGTGTCACGTGATTATCCACCGTGATTTCGTTGAGTACTTGTCCAAAGCATTATCACTGCACAAAATCCACCCGTAGGTGTCAGCAATAATTAAAATGTCATCACTATTATTAACCCTTTCCCAAACGACAAAATTTTAGGGCAATCCACTTCAAAAATTGCCAAAAATGACAAAATGGAAGTTAAAAAGATAGAATTTGTGTGAAATATGGCACAAAAAATATTGAGACAAAAGGAGAAACTGTTGGTTATCAGCAGTTTCTTCTTTTGTTTCAATGTTTTCCCAAGCCTTTTTTATTAGGGACGTCAAAACCAGTTCTTGTTTGGGAAATGGTTAAACTTTCTGCCCTTACAAATCCACCCTTAGACACTTATCCCATGACACCCGCATTCCTGACATACAATTGTACCTTTATTTGAACTAATATTATAACATGGATAGATCGTCTAACTTATGAGATAAAGCTTGATCAAATAATGGTACTTTTCAATGAAGGTCTTAGACTGGCACCAGTCATTCTTATTTGGTATTAATTTGTCGGATTTGATTTACATTACGCATTTCATTTATGCAGCTTCAATCCACATTTTTTACAAAGTATAGGCCTACTAGCCTTGACAATAGGGTATCAGCAATATTATTTTGAATATGCTGACAATCATGATATTTTATCAGACAATATGCGACGCCATTACAAAAAATGACTATAGTCACTGGTGGTGAACTAAGACAATTTTCGCCACAACAAGGTATACATATTTTGCGTTTAAATATGAGTTTATAGATTGTTTTTCTAATGACAATGAACTTGTTCTAAAACAGACCGGGTTTACCGTTTTGTATTGAAAAACTGTCGGTGTTGTTATAAAATCTCGTAACTACGGCTTTGATAAAGCCGCAGTTACGAAATTTTATAACAACACCGACGTAATACATTGATCGCGAAAAACGCCCCTCGCAGTCGCTTTGGCCGAGTTCACCACTAGTGATAGTACTTATCATTCACAAGATCGGATTTGTAGTTGTATTTGATTCAAGTTGCATAGGAAAACGCATTCCGAGTGAAACTGAAACGAAAACCTGCTGCGCCAGTCTCATCTTCGCAAGCCAAGGGTGACATCTACGCCTGTATTCACCCTTGGCGTATTCAGTTATGTTTTCTTGGTGTCCTGGAAAGCGTTTTCATTGGTTCCAGCGAGGTCTCACTGGAACGAATCAGATTGTCGACTGATACATTTGTTATGAGTAACCAATTCATGACAACGGGCGGGAATAAGCAATGCATTTGCAACTCAAAAACGCGAAGATGGGCGATTTTTCCTAAGAATTTCACTGCAATAGACAGGGATTCCCTATCTTTAATCGACGAATTATTATACTTTCGACAACTCGACTAAAAAAGCAGCTAACTTTTACCTAATCCGCATGACGTTTGACGCGAAAGATAACGCACGTTAATGACGTCATCAATAGGACGAAATAACGTAAACAAACCAGCAGGACAACCGCTAGGCGGCGCTTCGCCATTTCAAGAAAATCTGACTAAATCCGCCAAGGGTAAATACAAACGTAGGTGGGTTCAACCTTGGCTAGCGAAGATGCACCAGTCTGCGTAACGCGTAAGAATTGTAACTGTAGACATGTATTATGTGACCGCACCCAACAAACAAATCAAATGACGGGATTACCACAAGTGTCTCACGGATATATGCCCTTAAAGGTAGTCTCAAAATGCTTCTCCCATGTAGTGGGAAAGGAGTGAACAGTCAGTGGAAATTCTAAACCACTTCACTCTCAAAGCATCACGTCCTTTTATTCGTACCAAGATGAAATGTTCTAGGCTGGTCCAAACTTACAGAAGTTGCAAAAACACAAAAATTTACATAGAAATATAGGATAGAATGTAATGCCAGAAAAGAAGAAAGTGTTGGACGTGAGGATTGTCTTTATTCTGTTCAAAACATTTTAATACAGAATACGATCGTAACATTATGTAGTGTCGTGAAAACCAGTCAGTGTTTAGAAAATGGTTAACGCATTACTACATTATGACGTCTTTTGACGCCCTTCAAGATAAAGGCTTTGGAAAACATTGTCGAAAATGTAGACATTGCTTGTGACAAGCAATTTCTTCATTTCCCACAATGTTTTCCACAAAAATATAATAATGATAATAAAAAAATATATATTCAATTTCATTCACTTGGAATTGTCATCTGCGCATCTTTGATTTTAGACCAGACGTAAGTTTTGCCGTTAGGTAATGGTTAAGGACGGCCGAAATGGTTCTCCCACGAAAGGTAAGGTTGTGAACAGTCAGTGGAAATTCTAAACCACTTGACTCTCAAAGCATCAGCCTCTCAAACATATCTTACAGACTTCCGTTGTAACAGATAGACAGGACAGGATACAACGTTCTTTCCCAAGACGTTTACGACGCAATGGGGACTCGCCACAGTCTAAAATAGGATTCATATTAGATGGTCTCATTGTGAGAAAATGCCATAATACCATCGTCCAAAAATTAGTATTTGTAAACGGTTTAAATGGTATCCCAAGTAAAACTAACCGGAAATGCTCTCATGATTACGATGTCCGAGCATGTTATTCTATTTCAAGAAAGTCGTACAAAAAAACCAAAGGCAACGTCTACAGACTTTACAAAAGCAAATTGAAAATACAATCCTAAGATATTTTTCTATACATTTTATTTTATTTTTTATCTATAGGAGAATATTTTCTCATGAAAAATCTGAAAATTTCAAAATAAAGCCTACGCGATTTTGTGGTTTATCAGTTGTTTATCAACAATTAAAAAAAAAAAAAAAAAAAACAAAAACAAAAAAAGAAAAAAAAAAAAACCACATAAAAACTATTAACATTTAATCCCATTAAAGTAACCAATTATGGTATCAAGACATACCTTTAAAAAAATGAAATGGAAATGTTATCTCTTTCCACAAAATAACCCATTGCGCTTCGCATTATCATCTTGTTTAGTTTGCATTCGGGTAAAGACCAAACGAAATCAGGTGTTTAGTTCCATTGAAGGGTCTTAATGTAATTTTGTCAATTGATTATACGAACGCTTGTCAAACCAATACCTGGTTTGACGTCCATAATACAAAACAATTTAAAAACACCGAGACAAAAGAAGATACTAATGCTGATAATCAGTATTTTCACCTTTTATCTAAATATTTTAAGTGCTATATCATACACACATCCTTATCAACATTAATTTTGACGGCTTCGGGAGCTTTCAAAGACCTCCCACTTTTTTTGTCGGTTAGGACATGGCATGTCACGATTCTCTCTCCGTCTGATCTATTTTAGTATCTCAGCAAGAACCATATGTCATTGAAAATATTGAGAGAACAGAAAAAATGCAAACTTATCTAAACTGTTGTTTGATAAAGGATTAAAGGATTTTTGTCTATGAATTAAGATGGCAGAGCATGTCACGATTTTTTCTCTGTCTGATCTATTTTAGTATCTCAGCCACATCCATAAGTCATTGAAAACACTTGATGCTCTAGGAGGAGTTTCCCTTAATTAACGTAATGGGCGATAGTCCCCTCTTCTTAAAAAGGAAGACGCGACTTCTTCAAAACTTGACTACTTGTAAAAAAGTGAGATGTAAAACCATCATTGTGCATTGACGTCCTTGTTTTTTTTTTTTTCAAATACTTGTATGTTCTAAGTGTTGAGAGATATCGATCTCACAAGGGCTTTAATTAATATTACGATAATCACGTGACTCAGAATGTCATAAAATATTCAATATTTTTGTTAATACTTGAACGATATGAATTTGGTTTGAAGCAGAGGAGGTCGGAAAATGCCAGGAATAAGCCGGTGTGTTGGATTCTTGAAAAATAAACTGCACAAATCTATCACCATCTAATGCGCGACGTCTACCCACTTTTTCTCCTCCAAACCAATTTCGAATTGATCCCATATTAACAATATTTTTGAATATTTTGTAAAAGTGTATCGTGTGATTATCCACCGTGAATTTTCGTGTCGTTATAGGCATGCATCAACAAAGAGAAACTGGACGTTTACGTAAGAAAACGTGTATTATTCAGTAGTTCACGTGTCGTTAACAACTGGTTTCATACTCAAATAACATATTTCCTTGACCGTAAATTAACAATATAATGAGTAGAAAATAACATAATACTTAGGTAAGTACTGCAAGAAAACAAGCACGGAAAGGCCATGGTACTTTTGACATTGGCTGTTCTGTTCCGAAGGAAAACGATACACGTTCAGTAAAGATTGATCAGGTATTTTCTATAACATTTCGTTTTTCGTGACATAAACTGATGTTCTCAAGTTCCTTCTCCTTTACTTTTCTTTGGACATATACATATTTTCAGATGTTTGTAATACTTTTTTAGTAGTCTTGGACATAATTCAAATAGGAACAGAACAAATTTGTTGTTTTTGAAAGGGTTAAAACAGTTTTGTCTTAAGATATCAAACATGTAAAATTGTTATAACAGTATGCATGTTTGCGATATCGCGTATCTGGTGGTCACATCGCGAGTATATCCCACATTAGCAGCTTCTTGAATATCCATAAATGGTTAGGGTGAACTTGGATGACCTTGGTTGGGGTTTCGTAAGGTCACTGTTTATTTGGTGTCAACCAAGCCACACTCTATTTGTGGTTAAAACATTAATGGTGAATTAATTTTAATCCTTTCTTGGTCTGTTTTTTTACGATTTAGGAGTTGGAAAATATTCACAGAAAGGAAGAATACGATGACAATCGGAATTTTCTTCACTTCACCCAATATATTTGAACGGACCAAAGAAACCGGTTTTCGTTTTCGAAAAATTTAAACAGATAATCCTACAAACACGTTCGATTAGATAACGCGGTTTTACGGGTATAGTCGTAATCCGATCAGGATACAAGGATGGTACCGCAATTGTTGGAAGTCCTAGTCGCGCACACTTGAACAGAGATCAAGAAAAGATGCGATTATAGAAGATAGTAGAAGAAGGAGAGGGAGAAGATTCAATATTATAATTATGTGCATACTTTTACAGAATTAATGTCTTCTTTAATTACCATGTCAGAAATTGCACCAAGTCCAAGAAAGTAAAAGAAGTTCGACAGAAGCGGTAAAGATAGGAACACCAAACAAAATTATTACAGAATGTCGTTTATAACTTTGCCAATCGATAAGAAATTGACTTCTTCAAATCAAAACCGGATACAGATGACAAAGCTGGCATTAACGGATGCAGAAAATTAAAATATTTTAATACTGAAAGCAGAGAGGAAAAAAACATTTCCTAGTTTACCTCAATGTTTTCCAATGTATTCGTCATAGAAATCTTGTTAGAAACGCTAAAATCAAGCAATGGTTACGTTTCAAAATATCGTAACTACAGCTTGAATAAGCTCTAGTTACGACATAATGAACGCAACCAATTCAAGACGATTGTCTTGGCAAGATTTAATGACAGTGACAAAGGCGTTAGAGTTCGATCAAATAGGAATTTATTGAGTTCACGTATCTGACAGTCGCAACAGCTGTTGACAATGATCAAATATTCCCTAGCTAGGCTCGGGACAAATGACACAATATTGCAGCCTGCATCCACAATTCTTCATATCTTCAAGTGTCTTTAACCCTTTTCCAGACCCGAGCGAAGTCTGACGTCCGTCATAGAAAAGACAGAGGAAAACATTGATACAAAAGAAGAAAATGCTGGTGAACAGCATTTTCTCCTTTTGTCTCAATATTTTTATGGTATATCTGACACAAATTATATCTTTATGACCATACACTTGGTTTCCAAATTTGGACTGTCTAGAATTTTGTCCTTCTGGAAAGGGTTTAGCGTTTTAAAACAAATCGTGGTTTCTCTTTCCGTAATGTTTTCTCTAACTTGGAATAGAACGAACGATACAATATTTCAGACTGCATCCATAGATATCTTCAAGAGTCCATAACCCTTTAGCCCTTTCCCAAACGTCAAATTTTAGGGTGATCCACTTAAAAAACTGCCACATGGCGAAATAGAAGTTATTCAAGATAGAATTTGTGTAAAATATTGCTTAGAAAACATTGAGACAGAAGAAGAAACTGCTGGTTATCAGCAGTTTCTTCTTTTGTTTCAATGTTTTCACAAGCTTTTTCTATTAAGGGCGTCAACACCAGGTCTTGTTTGGGAAAGTGTTAACAAATACTGCCTGGTTTTCAAGGCACTAGTCAGGGTGACTTAGATAACCAGACTTTTTTCTTTCTCTCCAATGTTTTCTCTAGTTTGGACGCACGAAACAATATTGCAGGCTGCATCCGTTATTCTTCATAACTTCAAGTGTTTTGAACCCTTTAACTTACAAGGCTTGGACCACTTTTCTGTATAATATCATCATCATCATCATCATCATCATCATCATCATCATCATCATCATCATCATCATCATCATCATCATCATCATCAGCAGCAGCAGCAGCAGCAGCAGCAGCAGCAGCAGCAGCAGTACGGCGGTGGCGGCGGCAGGAGCAGCATCAACAACAATGTAAGAACAAAAGCAGCATTCGTTCCCAAAGTGCTGTTTTCTAACGTTTTCTCTTATTTTTAAGTACATATTTTTCATAGTTTGATTATGTAAGAAATAGTCTTTTAAAAAACTGACCACCTGCATGGGCTATGTTGCCTCGATGGGCGTAAATAAAATGTAAATACAGTTTAAAATTAGCTGTAGTTACGACCATTAGGGCAACAGATGCCGTATTTTATCTCCGGCATGAAGACACAGAAGGCTCATAAAACGGTTGCTCTTTTATTTGGTTTCCACTCACGTGTTCAGGCCGATTCCGTTATACCAATAAAAAGTAATCTGGGCGGATTTAGAATCAATTTTCCGTTGACATTTGATGGCATTGCACAGATAAAGAGCCAATAAAGCGTTGACAAGATAAGACAAAATGAAGCGCTGCGTATTAATATCGGATTTACGGGACTATTTCCAGTTAAACCGGAAGCGAGCAACCTCATTTGCATACCACGCGGATTCAGAAACAATATATGACTCTGTTTTCGGAATAAATAACTCAATTAAATAGACTTAGTTGTGTCTGTGGATTTTTCCCACAGAAAAAGACAATTTTTCATTGGCAGTGCTGGTATTTAACACGTTCTATTTTTTTATAGATTCAACTGAAAGGGAAATAGGTCCAATATGAAAGCTGACATAGAAGACCAACTAGTCTGTTGATGCAAAATGAGAAACTTTCGGTTATCACCATTTTCTTCTTTCGTTTCGCTGTTTCCCTAGGCTTTCTACTAGCGAACGTAAATACAGATCTTACTTAGTGAAAAATTAAAAAGATTATTAAAGCCAATGGAATCTCTAACCAGCGATCCCTGCATTATAATTCCACCGAGCTTTCGTTTTGTAAAATTGCACTCACACTGCATAGATTATTGTCAGTCTCTACATCATAATTATTAGCATAACATAAAAAATATAATAATTGGCGCCAAATGAATACCATCCACATGGGCATGTTACTGCACATGCTATGAATTGAAGATGCATTGACACCACGTCAAATCGTCATTGTTTTAATCAGAAATTCATACACGTAGGAAGGGGATTTCGTTTGTTTGCATGTGCCTGTGCAAAACAAACTAAATTGTTCTGTGAAACAGTTTTGCGAACATTCTTTATTAAAAAGGAAAAGGAAAAGGTTTTACTTATATGATATTTTCACTGATTCTTTACGCTGATATCTTTTATTAACCCAGTTTATGCACTTCTATCTTTTAATCTCCTTCGTAAAAGATAATATGCAAATGACATGCAAATGATCTTATATCTCTTTGGTAATAAAGACTGTTTGAAATAGCTTATTCAATCTCACAATCTAGTATGTTTTCGACTTTTGACATTTGCGGGTCCTGGGAACGTTATAGTCTTAATTGTTGATAAAACAATCTTCATGTAAAATAAGGATCTTTGATGTCGTCTTGCATTTAGAATGTAGTGTGCGTGCCCAAATATTCACACACGACCTGTAATGCTCAGTATCGCTACTTTTCAACGAAAACCTCGTAACTGCAGAAGCTGACTAAGTCGAAGTTTTTGAATCTGAATGTAGAATGCGTTTCTTTCTTACAACATGTTCATCTCAACACGATAATTGACTTGACTGACGTTTGCTTTGTCATGTACATCTACTTCGTATATTGGTTGTCTCCAAAAGCCCATCATTTTCGTTGGACGGTTTGCAAAGTGAAAAAATGGGATATTTGTCTTCTTGCAATAAGTATTATACTTACTACTACTACTTTGAATGAAGTAGAAACGTTCATGAAAGCCTTAACCCTTTCCCAAACAAGACCTGGTTTTGACGTCCCTAATAGATATGGCTTGGGAAAACATGGAGACAAAAGAAGAAACTGCTGATAACCAGCAGTTTCTCCTTTTGTCTCAATATTTTCTGTGGTAAAATATACACAAATGCTGTGTTTATCCACATCCATTTTGTTGTCTGCTGTAGCTTTGAATTTGGACCACCCTTATTTATTTGTTGTTTGGGAAAGGGTTAAATACCATTTTAACTAAATTTACATAATTTCGAACGTGAGTATACCGGGGTACAATGATATACTGACAGTATTTAAAACTAATTACAATCTAGATAAAACCAATTACTCATCTTCTTATCATATTAAATTAAAACTTCACTGTTCAAAGGCAATTAAAAACCTACAACTTACTTTTATTGCTTTCAAATTTAAAACCTTTTCTTAAGTTTTAACTACCCAACTACATGTATATTGCTTCTATATTTTTCATGACAACGAGTTTGACAGATTTCCAGCTAAACATTTTGTTGGTGTGTGTTTTGACATTCTGGGAGTCATATATGGGCCAATTTCCAAAGACTGGCTCCTTTCAACGACCATCTTGATATGAAGTTGATAGAGAACCTTGCACGAAAAGACGGAATTTGTGCTAATATTTGTTCATTTAAAGGCTACCAAGCTTGGCAGTTAATTGCACCGTATATTGGAAGAAAATCATTAAATTAATGTGTTTTATAAAAGATCCGCCAAACTCGGTTGTTTTAAAAGTTTTATTTGCTTTTCTTTACATCGTTGAAAAACTGATTTTCGAGAAAATAAAGATCGGCAATTTCCGTAAAATTGCCACGGATTGACGTCATCAATGGATTGACTCCGCCCCCAATCTAGAGCATGATGTGTCTGACAAAGATAATGTGTTCGACTTTTCTGTCATATAGCGAAGTCTCAGTTTTTATCCATTTCTCGATCGTAAGAGTAATACAGACAAACTTAAACCGTTCTTTGGCACATTCCTTAATTCACTTACGACCTATTCTTTGACTGTTTTAAACATTTTTTTTCTAACATTTACTGAGGACGAATTCCGTGTTTTGAGTATCGATTGGGGAAGTCGCTTTATGACAGAAAAGTCGGACATTTAACTTTTTCAGAAATTTCAGACTTTCCGGGAAATGACCCATGACTGCCCGTTTTTCCCGCCATGACGTCATTCAGTGGCCAGTATGCAATTGGATCACCAAGGACAACTCTATCGAATCATACCTTGGATGCATCTGGTAGAACTACTTTCAGACTATGAATAGAATAGAATAGAACAACAATTCAAAACGTTCGTCTGTGACTAATGTCAACAATGACGCGACAATGATACTGAAATACATTGTTTGCAGTTCCAGTGTCCTCTCTTTTTAGAATGATTACAACCTGCAAGTCACGCAAGTTGCCATGGTTGTGCATTTGGTTGACCTCGAAAACAACTTTATGAAGCGTAGCCACTTCCGGCTAAGAAATCTAATTTTTTTTCAAGATTTCTTCATACACACACATCCAAGGTATGATTCGATAGAGTTGTCCTTGGTGATCCAATTGGGCCAGTATGACGTCATAATTACAAGTCGGAAGTTTAGCGTATTTTCTTCGGCAAAGATCGGAAAAGACCAAAATATCCAATTTAAAAGACGAAATAAAAACACTTCTAATGTTGGAAAATTGTAGAAACTTTGATATTTGGGTAATAGTAAGGTGTTCTTTTGGCACAAGACTTTAATTTTGCCAATCATCGGACACTTTAAGGTTTTAGAACTATGCTATTACACGGAAATTGTCCACACGACTTTCTCATTCATTGTTATCTGCAACTCCTTGCAAATACGACCAGCCTAAACTACTAGTCTTGTTTTTTAAGCGTTAAAATAAGAGCTAAAATGACATATTCTGGTATTATATGTTCAAAGTTAAACGAGAATCGATACAAATATTTTGGTTTATTTAAGGTTGGACATGTATCAATGTGTATAAGTTGTTACTATAAATAGTCACATAATGCGTCCTGCCACCCCTATTTTCCGTTATCGGTCTAGTCCCTAATTAGTAAAAGATTTTGAATCGTTTATATTCTGTTCCATTTCGTGATTACTGTTGGTAAGCAGGACACTTCGGAACTACGCTGTTACAGAATGACACGACGTATTTTAAGGTAGTCCATCCGTAATGAGATTCCCGCGACGTCAGAATTATTCGGGCGGCGTCGAAAACATTTACGAATGTTTACGACTGCGCCCGAATAGGTTCGCGTACGTAACGCCGCCGCTCGAAAAAACCCGATGTTTTATGAATCTCAAAATGGCCACACTACGGGTATTCTACCTTAATTAGCTGTCTCCACTTGATGATCCCTTCTTTCTGTTGTTTCGCTTAGGTCAATACAATGTACATGTTTTATATGACTAATCGCACCAAATGAAGATTTAACCGCTTTTTAAACGGCACGGCGAACTGTTTTGACACTGTTTCAATTTTCAAAAAGTGACAATATATTCGGACAATACTCTTCATTATTCTCTCATAAATACACGTCATTATTGGACGTTAAGATGGTTTTGATTAGAGGGTTTAATATTCTGGCCTTGTAATTTCGACAAAGTACCGTTTATTGCATTCATTGTTTTCACTTTCATTTGTTACTTTTTTACTTTTGTTAAATTTAAATTGTTTAAGTGCACGACTCCTGGCATTTGAAGAAGTATCTTTGGGAAAAATTAGTCATCGATCTATAGCGATAAACAAATCATTCCTTCGCTTGTCTGATCAAATCTTTTTCTGTAAGCGGTGACAGGTAGTCACATTTATCACGTTTGTTATATCGTCATCTGCTGTTTTGAATGATTGTTCATGTCGAAATAAAAAAAAAGTAACGTTCTAATTAAATTAGTACGAACCAATAAGGATAAACAATATCTTTTTATTATAATAACTTATATCATAGAATATTCTAGCAATTCGGGTCTCTTTCTTTGCTACATTTCAACTTTTCTGATAAACTAAATTATCAACTAACAATAGAGATTTCAAAGGAACGTCGATAATTATGATAAGAGATATAGCTCACGATAATTGACCTGACAGAGCAGCCCTAGCCAATAGGCTGGGCAGCTCTGCCAGGTCATTTATCGTTAGGTATACACAAGTCCAAATTTGTCACAACACACACCTACCAAGAGCTCTGTTATTGGCAATTGATGGACTAGAATCATTGACACCTCTTACACAAAATGCCTTGGAAGGTCACTAGAATTGTATAGAGGAACTTATGCCATCGTGGGATTTTGTTCTGCAAAAGTTACTTAGAAACTGTGGATATGGTATTTTGTCATTATATGGTAATGAGCTCAATGGACCAGGTGGGTCTTTGAGAGAGAAGTATTGTCAAACAGGATTTAATCATTTACAACCTCTTGAAAAAAATAAGTCATGCAGTTGATATTAGTTACACATAAATCATGATCTGTATTGTATAATTTCTCAGTACAGTAAAAGAAAAATAGATGCCATTAAGGGCATAAAAGGAGGCTGTTCGAGTAAAAACAACACTTATTTTGAAAGCCAAGGTCAGATTAACTCGGGACATTCTGATTCAATCAAAGTGCTTTTACGGGAAACAATAGAGGGCCAACCAGGGACCATTACTTAGAAATTAGGTAGAAATTCACTATGAGGTTTCTGGTAAGATTTTCAAAGCAAACGTTTATGGAAAAACGCACGGACGGATAGATGCACGACAGACACAGCGCAATGACAATAGCCCGACGGCCGTAGGCTCACCAGTTGGACAGTCACTATCTGTCGCAGCTTGAGTCGGATCTACACGAACTTCCCTTTCGTTATGGGGTGGACACGTACCTGACTACCTGCCCTTGTAAAAAATTAATAGCGAGCGCAAGCGGGTACTTCATGCCCATTCGCGGCTCAGCGAGTGTGAATGGCAATGCGTGAAAAGGTTCTAAATCAAATATGTTGGGCTGATTTTTTTTGGTCAACTTCCGCTTGGTGGTTGCGGAGTGAATAACTTTGGACACCAGGTTCCGTGTTACGGTTGTAAAGAAGGATATCGAAAATACCTACCAAAAAATAACCGTCTTAAAGCTGGAGAGTTAAAATAATTTTACAAATAAATGTTGTGGCCGGTTTGTGTCTCTACGATATTCAAAATAATTTTGGAAATCGCAGCGTTTCAGATTGCCGGAAGTGACTGGTTTCCTGCTTGGAGGCAGAAAATACAGTAAGCCGGTAACTAATCCAAGGAAATTGGGTCAGTATATTTACTGGTAAACACTTGTTTTACCAAGATAAACCGGCTTACGCTAACTTCTGTTAATATACATCGTTGTATGCATGTAAGTCATTTCCATACACACCTAATGTATTCATTCAGTAAGGTTTCGGTAGATGTGTTTGTTTTGAATAGAAGTTGATAATGGTTATGTTTTGAATCGACGCCGGTATGTTTCAGTGGATTGACCTCTGTTTCGGTAATTCGCTAAGACTAGTCATTTACGCGAATCTGTGTATACAAAGCAGACGCTGCGTTTATTTCTGTTGACATTTGTCAAACGAAGCTATCTAAACAATATTTCTCTTGTTTATCAGACAAGAACAGAATGTTTAAGGTATGATTTCTATGTGCACTGATATTTTGAAGCGAAGACGAAGACCTTTGAAGCGAGGGATGTCCCCGGGGACGGTGATTGTTTTTTGTTTTTTCATTGTCTTACTTTAGCATTTCATGGCCTTTTCTGCCACACAAGAGCTAAAAAAAGGATATTTGTTCATTCATTTCTATGAACTGGAATCCTTTTAAGGATGCCGTTCATGTCTGTCACAATCACCATTTCACCAAAAAGGGCTATCAAATGGATGATTAATAAACGAAACTGGGCAACTGCCTCTGAAATCAGAGCTGCTTCACAAATATTTGAAACAAATATAAATGTGTATTCGCAGGAACAGTCTAACTCTGGACAACTTTATGTATGAATCTTTCATGTTTGATCAAGGCCCTACAGCATACCCAGATGTATAGTAGTCCGCTTCGGTACCGCGTCTTTTACGGTACCGCGGTATTCAAAACGGTGTTCATTTGCGGACGAGGTACCAACTGCGTGCATTAGCAAAACTAAAAGCAAAATCATTTACTCCAATCTTCGGTGATTACATTTTGACTGCATTTGATTTACTTTAGAAAGGGAAATCATGGAATGTTTTCATGTCCCCATTCATTATTGATTTTTCTGGACGCCATTAAATACCGTGGTACCCAAGAGGACCATCCTAAACATTAGTAACAGGTGGTGAAAAATATCGTGGCTCAACCGGGATTCGAACCCAGAGCCTCAGGAATACCGTTCCTACACTCTAACCACTGAGCTACCGAACCACATGTCGACATTGCCATACGATATAATTATCACCAAATACCCCCCTACAACATTTACAATACATTCAGCATTTTTTACTGCGAGTCTTGTCTTGTTCTACCTCTGCTCTATTATGTATGGCGCGCGAAAAGGGTTTAAAGTCAATATAGTGCTAGATCTATAATTAGAATAGGGGTAGACCGCTAAAATTAGCGGTCAACCCTTAAATTTTTATCGGTCTACCCATAAAATATCGGTCTACCCATGAAATAAGGGTAGACCGCTATTTCAATTAACGGTCTAGCGATAAAATTACCGGTAAACTGCTATTTTTATCGGTAGACCCCTATTTTTTTCGATAGCCAATCACAGAGCTTTTACTATACAGATATCGCTTATTTCCGGTGTGTTGAGGATGTAACGAGCCATTTGATTGGCTAATGAGATTTCGAGCAGAAGGGTAAAAAATAATCATCGGTCTACCAGTGATTCATCGCTAGACCGTTAATTGAAATAGTGGTCTACCCTTAATTTATGGGTAGACCGATATTTTTATCGGTAGACCGATAAAAATATAAGGGTAGACCGCTATTTTTAGCGGTATACCCCTATTATAATTGTAGGTCTAGACCGTCTAGCGCTATATTGACTTTAGACCCTATTCGCACGCCATAATTATGTAAGAATGGTTTTATGGTGGGGGACATGTCAGTCTCTAACCAATTAACTGTTCTATCAAACCCTTTTGTCTGTCCTTTTTTAGCTCCACTTGCCGTAAAGCCAGCGGGCTATTGTCATGGCGGTGTGTCTGTTGTGTGTCCGTGCATGCGTCTGTCTGTCCGTCCGTAAACTTTTTCTTTAAAAATCTTCTCAGAAACTACTGTATGGATTTCAATCAAACTTTACAGGAATGATCATTGGGTGACCCTCTCTCAGATTCCTTCAAAGAATTTGGATTGAATAAGAATAACCTGAGTTATCTGCCCTTGAATGTCAAAAATAGCTGGTTTTGACTATTTTTACTGTAAAATCTACAAATATTAGACAAAACTTTGACAGAATAATGGTGACTATAAGATCTTGCATGAGTATAATTTTCAGCTTGATCTGAATTTGCATCATGAGTTATGTGCCTTTGAAATTGACAAAATTGCCATTTGCGGCTCTATTTTGATTTTGTTTTCACTCTAGCAACTACAAATATTGACCAATACAGACAAAACTTTGACGAAATGATGGGTATCTTGCATTGGTATCATTTTCAGCTTGATCTGAATTTTACATCATGAGTTATGAGCCCTTGAAATTGACTAAATTTACATTTTTGACTCTATTTAGACATTGTTTTCACTCTGGCAACTACAAATATCGACCAATTAAGACAAACTTAGGACAGAATGTTGGTGACTATAAGATCTCGCATGGGTATAATTTTCAGCTTGATCTTAATTTTCTGTCATGAGTTATGTGACCTTGAAATTGACAAAATTGCCATTTTCGGCTCTATTTTGATTTTGTTTTCACTCTAGCAACTACAAATATTGACTAATCAAGATAAAATTTGTACAGAATGTTGTTGACCATAAGATCTTACCTTGGTATAGTTTTCAGCTTGATCTTAATTTTACATCATGAGTTATGTGTCCTTGAAATTGACAAAATTGCCATTTCGGCTCTATTTTGATATTGTTTTCACTCTAGCAACTACAAATATTGACCTAACAAAACAAAACTAGGACAGAATGTTGGTGACTATAAGATCTTGCCTTGGTATACTATTCAGCTTGATCTGAATTTCTTATCATGAGTTATGTGCCCTTGAAATTGACAAAATTGTCATTTTTCGGCTTTATTTTCTCTTACAAACATTAGTATTAACTAATCAATACAGAACTTTCACAGAATCATACTGACAATACGATCTTACTTTGCTTATAATTTTCAGCTTGGACATGAATGCATTTGCTTGTTTGCACAGCCTGAACCTTTGAAATTGCATTCAACAAGACAAACAGTCAGGCCTGCGGAGCGCTTCCAGACCGCCAGGGCTGTCTAGTTTCATCTTCAAACAAATAAATTTCCCCTATAACATTTACATTCAGCCTTTTTACTGTGAGTCTTGTCTTGTTCTACCTCTGCTGCTCTATTATGTAAGAATGGTTTTATGGTGGGAGAGATGTCAGTCTCTAACCAATTAACTGTTCTCTCAAACACTTTTGTCTGCCCTTCTTTCATCTTAAAACAATTGAATTTCCCCTACAACATTTACATTCAGCCTTTTTTACTGTGAGTCTTGTCTTTTCATACCTCTGCTGCTCTATTGTGTAAGAATGTTTTTATGGTGGGGGACATGTCAGTCTCTAACCAATTAACTGTTCTCTCAAACACTTTTGTCTGTACTTTTTTTTATCTTAAAACAAATAATTTCCCCCTACAACATTAACATTCAGACGTTTTACTGTGGGTCTTGTCTTGTTCTACATCTGCTGCTCTGTTATGTAAGAATGGTTTTATGATGCCCGGGGACATGTCAGTCTCTAACCAATTAACTGTTCTCTCAAACACTTTTGTCTGTCCTTCTTTTATCTTTAAATTAAACAAATAAATTCCCCCTACAACATTTATATTCAGCCTTTTTTACTGTGAGTCTTGTCTTGTTCTGCCTCTGCTCTATTATGTAAGAATGTTTTATGGTGGGGGACATGTTAGACTCTATCCAATTAACTGTTCTGTCAAACATTTTTGTCTGTCCTACTTTATTATAGGAATGGTTTTAATGGTAAGTGATGTGTTTATCACTTCCTTATTTACATTTGTATCACATTTTATATGTCATTTGTCTTACAGTTTATTAGCTTTAACTTGAGACATTGACTTTTCTCTATGCTTAAATTAACATATTTACTGGTCACAAACTTTGGCTATATATTTGACTTTTTTACTTTTTTTTCGAAATTCAAAATTTGACTCTTCTGAAGGGGCCTCCTCGGGGCAGAGTTGGGCAATATTGCTTGTTATAAAGTTTATCTTAACATTCAATATTGGCAGACACCTTCTATGAAGTGACCCATACAATATTGAATTACACAAAAAATCGTTCTATGGAATGTTATCTTATGAGTATATAATACAGTCATTCCAAAGAATTAATGCATATACAATGTAGTTTTGTCGGTCCAAAGTGTGAACTGGTATGCTTAGTGGGTCTGCGCTCGCTTTAAGGCTTTGCCTTAATTACATATTATCAGGTCTGCTGCAGCATATCCGAGAGTGATCACAATATAGACGGTTATGTGCGGAAATGTCGTAACTACAGCTTGGATAAGCTGTAGTTACGGCATTTTAGAACGTAACCGGTGATATTGACACTGCCTCCGTCGCCATATGCTTTTGTTTAACTACATTTTGATTATGAAATTGAATTATCACTGCTCGTTCTAAATAAAGACAATTTTACGACATCTGCAAACAACCGGCTGTAGTGTCGTAATCGTGATCAAATTCAAATTTCCGGTAAAAAGATGATCCCGCATATCACATGGGTTATCCTGTCGCTTAATAAAACAGCTTTGTTGATGTTTTTTTTTTCTTTTTTCTTCTTTTTTTGCGAAATTTAACTGATTTTTGTTCAATTCTTGCCAATCTGAAACCTGAAGTGCTCCTACTTTGGCAGACAGTATGGATACAAAAGTATTTGCATAATAATGTATACTTTATATTGGTTTATCCAATTAGTTTGAATTTTACTCTATCTGGCAAGCTTACTTTCCAAAAGCCATTCGGAACTTTAGTACGAGGGACATTCAATTAATTTTGGAACTGGTGTTCTATAAGCCATAGTTATGTCGCAATTCAATTTTAAGTTTCTTCAATCCTTCGAAGTAATCCTCTTTGACACCCACACACTTCTAAAGTTTTGAGATCCATTACTTATATGCCAATAAATGGACCTCTTTTGGAACACCCCACAGACACTGGAAAATTGCACTGCATATGGAACATGAAGGCCTATACCGACGACCAGAAGATTTTTTCGTCATCATGGGGAACACAAAAAAGCCACACAGGTTTAAGCCCGGCTATAAGGGTGATTGAAGACTCTGTGCAGCATGTGTCTCTTTCAGGAAGTCTTGGACAAGATGACACCTGTGGACAGCTCCGTTGTCATGGATTTGGTACATACCTTTTTAGTCAGTCCTAGACCTGCTCTTTTCGTGATATTTCTTTACTTTCGCCGACATACATTTCTTGTATGAATGACCGACAATAGTGGTACTATTTGAAACAATTATTTGAACATTACACCCGTTACATTTGAAAATTACCGCGTACAAAACTTTTGCGCGCTTTTAATTTGTTAGCTATTACGGACCTTGTCTGATCTTTTCGCAACTATTGCTTGCTAATGACATACCATTGGTGCTTATAATAGTAGATAATTGTTCAATTATATGTAAAAAGCTAAGAAAGCCCACATTTGTCGCATTTATTGCATTATTTCAAAGTATATTTTGCACGGGTGGTTCTCTGTCCTTTAGGCAGCAGGTGGGGGACCCAATGGGCATAAACCTTTCTGTGTTTCAACCCTATCGTCAAAATTGTATTACATGTCCCCGATGAAAAACCAACTTTATCTGCTATTTCTTGCTCATTGAACCATGCGTCTTGTTCAGTCATGTCGGAATCTACAGCAACAATTGCTTTGGTACTAGCTCTACCCGGGTTGCCTGAGAGGGGGTATCATTCAGGCCAGTTTTACCAATTTTAATTTTTATTATCTTCCTAAAAACTGGCTTATATTCAACGTTCGAATGTCCACGAATCTGATACAGTTCATTTTATACATGTGATGCAGATATTTCAAAGCCTATGCGACCTTTAATGTAGACCCGTACATCCTACTTCAGTTTGTTTTCCATTTTGCGCGCAGCGAAATAGCCAGTGTATATGACTGAACCAACTTAAAAGTTCAATACTTTTTGATCGAGTCAACCAATTTGTCTCAAATTTCGACCAAATATAGACAGTATCTTTCCCGTCAAATAGCCGCAAGCACCACTAGTTCTATAGAACCGTGAGGTATGGTGGACCATTAGTACCACTTTTAATTGAACGCCCCTAGTACACCGCCACGTACGTTGATTTGCAAATGGTCAAGTAACACCATTTTGTAATCATAGAACCCCGGCGGTTGTATGGACCATTTAGCTAAAAATCGGTCTAGTTTTGTAAGCATTTATCATGAAATTAACAGATTTGATTCCATTTATGGTAAAATGTAAAATCACATATGAAATGATTTATGAACTAAGACAAGGGTTGCGTTGATACCAATGATTTAATGGGAAGCAATAACTGCGGTGTCAATACAGTATGTCGTTGCTTTTCAAAGAAACCATCGTAACTGCAGCTTAAAAAAAGCTGCAGTTACGAGGTTTTCGATGGAAAGCGACAATGTCAATGTCCTTAGTTACACTACTTGATGTTGAAACCCTTTCCCGAACAATACCTGCATTCTGAATTTGAGCTCTACAACGGAGAAAACTTAAAAAAAAAATAAACATTTTCAATTATAAACAAGCTAAAAAGGAAGGAACGTCTCGTAATTTAAACAGATCTAATTAAAAATCAATTACGTTAGAATTGCTATTAAATATACCTTATCACCTTTTCTCAAATGACAAAATGTTACACAACACAAGCAGACACATATTATGCAATTTCATATTGGGGTTGCTGAAGCCCCTATGTCTGAACATTGGGGGGGGGGGGGGGGGTAAATTTGATTTCCCTATATTTTCAGTGTTAAATAAAGAAAATTTGACATATTTGAAATTTTAACCCTGATCATTACCCATCTCCCTCTTTCTAAGGGACTTACAGGTTAAAATGTTGAAGCTTTTATGTACAAAGATATCAAAACGATCACAAATGAATTTGGCCGAGAAACAAAAGGATTTCAAAGCTGCGATATTGTCGGTGTTATTGCAAAACCTCGTACCTCCAGCTTGATTAAAGCTGGAGTTACGAGGTTTTGCAATAACACTGACAATATTCTGCCGACTCTAAGATTGTCGTCTGCAAGAGAAACCTAGTTTTTAGTGTCGTGTAGGAAGCGCCTAATTGACTTTTGAATGGCAACAGTTTCGACAGAGGACATAGTCGGTGACAGGTTAAGTGTTGGTAGGATGTTCCAATTAGGATCTGCCATCTAGCTCTTAATTTACACTGATGGCTCGACAATTCTCCCAAACCGAAATCGCTAGGCACTAACTATTACATTCAATGAGATTATCTCAAGTCTTAAATTGAGGGAAAAGTAGAGAATGAAATGGATTAAATGATTCTTTTAGTATCATGTCCATCTTGCGTCGACTGGAGAACCTTACATTGGATTAGGCTAGTCGTTTCTCTCACCAGTACCACCACCATATCATTTCCGAGACTCAAGCTGCTTGCCCACATAGGATTACTATTATCCAACTATTGTTTGTAGACACATATCAGGAAAGATGTTGGCCGCGGCCGGGGATCGAACCCGAGAACCAGAATGTATTTAAGATGCTTCTCATAGAAATAGGTGCGTGGCAGATTGTATTACAGAGCGATTGACTTCTTTTTTTCTGTGTTTTATATGATGTACATGTATTGTACAAGTTGCTATATTTGATGAGAAATTATCGTCACTTTTCAACAAAAAATATTTCGTAACTGTAGCTAAAACAAGTGACGATATTATTAAATTTTCTTCTATCGCCGGTTGGGGATCAAAACCTCGTAACGCCAGCTTTGTCAAGCTGTAGTTAACGAGGTTTTGACTCCCCACCGACGCTATGCTGACTTCAAATGAAATACTGACGTCTCGGGAGAGACTTAACCCTTTCCCTCACGGCAAAATTTTTGGATGATCCACTTTAAGCACTGTCACAAATGACAAAATAGATGTTCTTAAAGATATGATTTGTGTAAAATATGGCATAGAAAATATTGAGACAAAAGGAGAAACTGCTGATTATCAGCAGTTTCTTCTTTTGTCTCGATGTTTTCCAAGGCATTCTCTATTGGGGACGTCAAAACCATGTCTTGCTTGGGAGACGGTTAATTAAGCTTGATGGCCGTCCAAATTCTCCCAAATCAATGGGAAGAAACTGTCTTTTAACATCTAATTGACAGCAGCCGACAAAATACGTCGAATACTCTTCAGTTTAGAAGGGACAAATTGTAACCGGATGTAGCCTTTCTGCTTATTTGGCACAACACTTCTTGTTTGCTGCTGAGTATCTCTCCTTTATTCTTTTCTGACTTAAATTTGTATCATTTTGCATGAGAAATAGTGGTCTGCTCATATCGTAAGTATTTGAGAGAGATTTGTTGTAATCGTGTGCAAAAGTAGCAAGTGTTGTAGGTACATATTTTCGAAACACCACCACGACTATTTTAAAACGTGAGCCATAAAATCGCGACAACCATTATTTTTATATGAAAGAAAATGCATATATATATCTGCCTAAAAATCTCTGACCGAGTTTTGATTTTTTGAACAAACTGTGAGTACCAACCCAAATATCAATACCAGAATGGTTGAAGATTTTCTGCAATTGCTGTGTCACGTGATTTCACCGCCGTGATTCCAGGTCTTCGTCTCAGTTACCTTACAACCGATATGTTTAGTGTTAATAATACTTAATCACGTGAACAACAAAAGCATGGAAGCCATTTACCCTTTCCCAAACGAAAAAAAATTAGGGTGATCCACTTCTAAAACTGCCACAAATAACAAAATGAAAGTTATTTCAGATAGAATTCTTGTAAAATATGACATAAAAATACTGAGACAAAAGGAGAAACTGCTGGTTATCAGCAGTTTCTTCTTTTGTTTTAATGTTTTCCCAAAGACTTTTCTATTAGAGACGCCAAAACCGGGCCTTGTTTGGGGAAGGATTAAGTGTCTACGAGGAAATAGAATGTACCTCGATATAACAAATATTACAGACGGAACTTTTGCTCTCTTTTTGTTTAAAAGGAAGTATGAGCACCAAACTAAGTATCGACCTGTTACTTAACGACTGTACCAAGTGTCCGTGGTTTATTGACCAAATGTGTCAAAACCAACTGTTATAATGACGTAACATTGACGTCATGTCTTCATTTCCTGATTACATGTCAGTAGCAGAAGTGTACCCTGCCTGCAACTGACGTCCCAGACAGATGTTTGCAACAGAATAAGTCCAAGAAGTTGTACTTTATTATTTCATAACAGTTTACTAGGACAAAGTTGTTCAAGAAAAGGTTACGTAACACACAATTTTAATTGTTAAAAAGTTGATAATCAAGTAAAACCCATGTTTTGTAAAATGTTTCTTGCAATGCAAAGCATAATGTGAACTTCAGTTCCGTATAGAACACGGTGGATAATCACGTGCCTCAGAATTTCTGAAAAGCTTCAATATTTTTGTTAATACTTGACCAAATTTGAATTCGGTTTGAAGCAGAGAATGTGGGAAAATGCCAGGAAATCGCTGTACGTGGTGGATTTTTGAAAAATAAGTTGACAAAAATGTTATTTAAGATCAAGCAAATTTTGATTGATCTTCAATAGCAATAATTGATTTGTCGAAAATCAACTACGTCCATCTAATGCGTAACGTTTGTCCACCTTCTCTGCTTCAAACCGAATTCAAATTACTCCCATTTCAACAAAATTATTGAATCATGTTTTAAAATTGTTAGGCTATATTACTTGATTATCCACCGTGTAGGATATCGTCGTTTTGCAGTTACTGCAGTTACAAAGTTTTTGTTGAAAAGCAGAATATGTTCCTGTATTATACCAAGAAGTTGCTAGACATACCTACCTCTAGATGCGCTATGCTATACATGTTTATGGTTCCCTCGATTTTATATAGTGATTCTGAGTGGCTTGTGATCCAAACGATAATTGATCTATGTCCCATTTTGGAGGATGAAAAACTTTTAAGATTTTGAAACGATTATCATAATTCTACAATGGAAATTATGCTGCTTATTTCAAAGCAATTTTTAGTATGGGTACATTTTAGAAAATAACGTTCTTAAAATTGTTCGTGACAACATAACCAATGCATTCATGCAAGTTGTTAATCCCCAGTAGTTCAAAGCTTATTCCAAATGTAGCCGAAATGACAACAGATCAAGTTAATTACAACAGTTCACGACTTCTCCTGTCTTTCTTGGGTCGCAAGCTGTCAATTTAATTCTTTCGCAAAAAGAAGCTGGTTCTGACTTCCCTAGCTGATCACGTTTTGGAAAACATTGAGGCAAAAGAATAAAATGATGATTTCCAGCATTTCCTCCCTTTGCCTCAATATCTTCTGTGCTATATTGTCACTTAAACATGTATTTATCAGCATGCGTCTTGACGTCTGAAGCAGCTTTTAAGATACTTGTAGTACACGCGTGCTGATATAGATATTCTTCCAGGAGAAAGAGAGGACTAAACCGAACCTTGGCACAGGGAAAAATACATACAAAATTGTTTGGATAACCCTTTTTTGTACCAAAATTTGAATGGAAGTCGGGACCTGCTCGTATTAAGCTGCAGTTTCAAGGAGGATTTCGAAGAAAAGCGACGGAGTGTCAGGAGAAGTGAGATATTGACAGATAACTTGTGGGAAATTGACACAGGATAATGCGGAATCTGTTTTGCCCCTGTCTAATTTGTTTCCGTTCATTTTAAACCAGTCAGAGCTCGTTAATTTTGTCTTGGACCGCAATGTCATCTCACGTTATTAACCGCTTAAATACGTCCCAGAATCTCATCTATTTCGACCTTTCCGACATCTATTTTCATCAGACCAAATTAAAGACGTCTAACGCCAAAGCAGCAGCAACAACAGCAAAAACAACAACAACAAAAATATCAATTCTGGACAGAAGTCGCTTTTATTGACAGCATGTACATGATTTCTTTCGTCAATTCAAAGAATCTTTAACTATGATATCCTTATTAATTGAATTAAGACAGAAAGGGAATTCAACGTCGAAAACCGTTGGCCATCAATATGTAATAAAGAATCATTTACTCGACTAAACACTATTCGAATTGAAATAAACTTTTCCTCAACAGACAACCATGTTTATTACTTCTTCACAATCCACGTAAAGTATTTTTTTCATGTGACTATACTCGTACGTGGACAGGTTAGATAAACTGATTCTTAACTTCACGTTATTAGAGAAAGATTAATTGCACAGAAGTTCAATTTAATGAATGTGATTCCTTAATCAAGCATTATTTATAAATTGACGAGATAAATATGCTAATAGTGTCTTTTGTCATTGAACCTTTCCACGGTGGATAATCACGTGATGAAACAATTTCTGAAAATCTTCAATAAGTTTGTTAATACGGGACCGATTTGAATTCGGTTTGAAGCAGAGAAGGTGGACAGACTTCACACACTAGATGGACTTGGTTGATTTTTCAAAAATCAACTGATAAAAAAGTTATTGAAGATAAACCAAAATTTTGGTTTATCTTCAATAACTTTTTTATCAGTTGATTTTTCAAAAAATTATTACGTCCAGGTTATTCCTGACATTTTTCCGCCTTCTCTGCTTCAAACCGAATTCAAATTGGTCAAGTATTAAAAAAGATATTGAAGATTATCGGAAATTCTGAGTCACGTGATTATACACCGTGCTTTCCTGATGCAGTTTCCCTGCTACACTTAATTGTGCGGTTTCACAACATGGTATGGTATGTTATGTACCAATGCCCTTCCTTCTGTATGGTTAAAATAAATTGTATTTTAACATATCGCTGCTTTTCAACGAAAACCTTGTAACTGCAGCTTAAACCAAGCTGCAGTTACGAGGTTGTCGTTGGAAAGCGACGATATTGCTACCGATTCTGGGCAACTTCAGTGGAAAGTCTCTACTTATTTCCTTCTTCAAGTACTCTGCCATATTGCTTTGTGTTTGTTTGTTTGTTTTTTTTTTTTTTTTTTTTTTTTTTTTTTTTTTTATCTCAAAAACAATTTTAGACTATCCCGTTAACACATACAGTCAAAACTGTGCTAGCGGCCACCTGTGTATAGCAGCCAAACTGTCGTATGCAGCCAGTCCAGGTCCTCCCATGCAATTTTAGTCTTTAAAGTAACTGTGAATAGCAATATACTGTGTAATGTGGTCAGTGGCCACCTTTAATTGTCCCAATTGCTCTTTACCTACATCCCCTTAAGCAGCCATGCACAACTAATTGGTGGCAGGCAATGTGTGAAATACTGATAGTACATCTGGCATTTTGCCTAATAATGTGCATAAACCATGAAAAGGTGTGATAAACAATTAAATGTCATATAAAAGTGTACCCTTCATCCTTTACAACACTTGTTTTTTCTTCATATTAATAGGGCCAGTCATACAAGTAGACATTTACATCCAGCTTCAGAATATTTTTTTCTGTGTTAAGCAGCCAACTGTCATATGCAGCCAATTTTGGTGTGTCCCTTGGCTGGCTGCATGCGACAGTTTCGACTGTAATTATTATTTGAAACAAGAAACTTTTATGAAGACAAGAACTTGGTGCATGCATGTCAGACCATGCATTTTGCCTTTAAATTTGTATTAAAACAATATCGCAAACAACAGCAAAAATAAAACTGTGATATCTCAGAAAATGTATAAAGTCTTTTTTTCCAAAGTTGATGTATAGTATTTATATTACACTTCACTACATAAGATGTCTTAACAAAAGGCATCTTGTTTTGAATAATGACGTTTCAACTCTTAAATAAGCAAGATTATGATTTATTGAAGATTTAAGTTGTCATGCATCCAGTCTACCGGAAGTTATTATGGGTAACTGGAGCCAGTCTATGGGGGACTTGTGATGCCACATTGAAGATAATTTCTCTGAACAATGATGACTGTAATGTTAGATGAAAGTGGTTGTCATTCTGATGTTTCAAAAGTTGTCTTGCTGTACCAAGTTAGGCATTAGATCTAGTGTTCATGGCGATGAATCATGTTGCGTAACAACAACGACGACGACAACAATAACAACAACAACTGCAAAATTTTCAAAAATATCTTGATAGATTTGAGAACCGCTTTTGGAAATTTACCCCAATTACACATTTGTAATATTTGAATAAGTTACTGTTGTTTATAATTATAGGTTGTATTCCCTCCTCATTAATTCATACCCTAGCAAATGATCAAGTATTCATTTCACAAGAACACTTTCGAATGTTCTAAAAAATATTTTACCCGAAACATAAGACACTGATCTATAATAAACGTTGATCCTTTTTAGGATTCTCGTAGAATTGTGACTTCTGGTAAGGATCAATAAAACCACAGACAAGAAATCGAAATGAAATTACAAAATGGATAGAATTGTCATAAAACCATACACTATTCTGATAAGACGTGTCTGTCAGAAGGCATAATACCGGAACTTGTGTCCACTTCCGGTTAAAGACTGGTACTCATTCTTCCCCTGCTTATAATTTATGACAGACTTGTCATACTAAACGTCTACCAACCCTGTCCCTAAACGGTACCGGGTTAACCCTTTCCCACATAACAAAATTTTTGGGCTGTCTTACAAAATGGATGTTGAAAAAGATTGACTTTTTGTACATTAAAGCATGGAAATTATTGATGCAAAAGAAGTAAATGCTGATAATCAGCACTTTTTTCTTTTGCCTCAATGTTTTCCCCAAACCTTTAATATTAGGGACGTGGAAACCAGGTCCTGTTTGGGAAAGGGTTAGGACACCACAGTGATAAAGCGTTGGTAAAACTTGAGAGAAAAAAATACATTTTTCTTTTTCTCTTAATATTCCTACTCCTGTCAAATCGAAATTAAATCATATATTTTGAGCTGTAAGCAGTCCGGTTGCAAGTTCTTTTTTAAAGCTATGATTCAGTCGAAACGTAAAAGGTTAAATCAAATGCAGGTAAAATCTAGACAATGGCTGCGTCTGTGTCATCCAAATTGCTCTAATTCCGCCAGATTTAGATTTTCCATTTCCCTTCATTACGCTGTAACCGAACTACATGTCATGCGCATGTATTCATACGCGGTAACGCTCTTCCGGCGGCGAGCATTATTTGGCTTCATCCGAGATAGAAATCGTCCCCAATTAAGTCATTTTGCTATCACTCGCCCACAATTACCCCTTATTATGACCTGGTCTTTTATCTTATTGATAGATTATTGTTGTCGTACAATTGCTTTCAGCTTGTCGCTTTCATTCGATACTTTGCCTTCATTATTAGTTTATAATTATCCAATAAACCGACACGCGTGTCAAACAAAAACAAAAGTTGAAAAGGCAATAAATAAACTGTGGTTTCTAGAACAGAATAAAACTCACAAACGTTTATATTGTTGTCGTTGTCCATTTTCCCAATCACTTTGGACGGTGTCATAAAAGCCTTTCAGCTAAATTCAAATGTTTAGAGGGTCTTTTTTTCCCCTAAACAACACAACTTCAAGTATATCTATAATGTACTGTGCGATTTAACGTATATAACCCATCATTAGCACCAAAGAGGCAGAGGCGAAATTTGAAAAGTACCAGTAAATCCTAAAATGTGTTATATTTCCATTCCAAATACAAACATTAGCATTTTGAACTAATGCATAATTATGGAAATATTTGATAAAAATGTTATGAATTACCTCCCTTGCATATGAATATGGAGTAAAAAGACATTTGTAAATTATTTTCTTCTTGAAGCATAATCCTGAAATTCGGCACGGTGAATCAATTTATTTGAAGTGTATTTACAAGTATGTGTAATTTGATACATGTTCAATGGCTAGAAAGTGGTGTTTTTAATGATGGGGCATATACCTTAAAAACTAGCCTTATCAAAATAAGGAAAACTAAATCGCACGATACATGTATGGTTGTAAAAAATGACAATGAGTGTTATTTCATCTTTTCTTCAATTGTTGTACAATGTAGCAAAATATCAAGCATTATGGACAAACCACAACTTCGAAACTCTTACATAAACAATTGACCAAACGCCGACTGTCAATCAAAAACATCAATTAGCCAATGGACGATCAGAAAAAAATGTCATGCCCCATTTGTTCTTCGTTGCACGTGTTATTGTATCGATTTATCGACTGACTATCAAAACAATCGACTGGCCAGTGGCAAAGAATTTTGTGCTAACAATAGACTAGGCTTGACGTTATGTTTTGATAAACCGTCGGTGTTGTTATAAAATCTCGTAACTACGTCTTATCAAGCCGTAGTTACGAGATTTTAAAACGACACATACGAAAAACTATTTTGTTTGTCCGAATATGCGTCACGATTAACTGGATAAAATCGTTCCCTATTAACGATCACATCCCCATTGTTTGTCTTAAATTCTATGTTGGGCGGAGCGATCTGTCGATTGGCGTTTGGTCAATTATACGATATATATGTTTATTTGTGTCTCATTCATGTTTTCACAATGACATTATATACAATTTAAAATATAAAACCGTATTAAAAACATGACCGTTCAAAATGAACTATAAGAGACTAAAAGTTGCATTTTCTTTACTTTTGCAAACATCTCAACTATTATTTTCAGTTCAGTTTAATTGCTTCCTAGCATTTCAAAGGTTGACAGGCATTTTGATACAAATAGCTGGATTCTACATTTAAAACCATCTATTCCTATCAGAATGTCCAGTAACTATTATGTCTCTTTGTTTCTTGAACTTTATGGTAGAAAAGATGTTAAATTATCAAGTAATGATTAAGAATAGTTCATATGTGAAATGTTTTGGTTGTTTTTGTTCCAAAAAGAGAAGAGAAAAAACACTGGGAGTAAGGAAGGGATTGGTTACCAATCTATTCCTCATCTCCGTGTAATACAAGTTATTTCCCAGTTTATACTGCATATATATATCGCCGGCGGGGGATCAAAAATCTCGTAACCACAGCTCTGTCAAGCTGTAGATACGAGGTTTTGACTCACCAGCAACGATATATAAAGTAGATACTTGTCAATATGATATTACAGATTTAAAGGCTACAAATAAATTTTGGAAATGGTGCTAAATACATGTCTCCTCTCAACTGCACACAAATGCAAGTTGAAGAAAATCCATGCATTGAACATCAAATATTACATCTTCACTTCAATAATTGCGAGTTAAGCCAAATTAAAATTTATTATGAGAGATGATTTTAAAATGATTATTGGAAGACCTTATCTCCTAATGTTATCAACATAAGCACATTATACATTATATTGTCATCTTGTAGACCCAATCCTCTACCTGACAATACTTGGTCAGTATCACTTTTATTGGGAAAGTTTTGGAGAACATTGAGACAGAAGAAGTAAATGCTGATCATCACCATTTTCTCCTCCTGCATCAATATCCAATTCTCTGTGAATATAAATGTCATGCAAATCCTTACATTGGTAATTGGATCAAACCATATGCATCCCTTTGAGTTTGACTCATTCCTCCCCCATACAAGACTTAGTCCAAATGTCAACAACAGGAATAGTTTTAGAAAACATTGAGGCAAAAGAACAAACTTTTGATAATCATCATTTTCTCCTATTGTATCAATATTCCTTGTGAATATATATTATGCAAATCCTGTCATTGTTTACAAACATTTCATTTATTGCTACAACTCTCTAATGGGATCAGTCTAAAGTTATGTTGTCTGAAAAAGGATGAGTCAAAGCAAAGCATTTCAAATCAATGCATAACATACCTATGCTGCTATATGAACAATATATTATTTCGCTTTTCTAAAATACTACAGCAGGTTTTTGCTACAGTTCTACATATATCAGGGTGAGTGAATAAAAGTTTCATCTTATCATGATCACTTAATTCAAGGAATGTATTGCATATAGTCCTTGCTTTCGCAAAAAGAATCTTCCTATCTTCACAATATGTTGGACAATACAGCAGAACATGTACTTCAGACTCAACATCCGTAGAGCAGAATTGACAGGTCCTTTGTTGTTCAGGTAAATTTTCATAACGACCAGTTTCCAATCTCAATGGTGCTACTCCACATCTAAATTTAGCCATAGCTGAACGTTGAGGAAGAGGAAGATTGAGTGTGCAATAATGTTCGACTTCATAGTCTTTTTTAAAAATACTGTATGTTCTAAGCTTGTTACGACCATTGCCATTAGCACTCTCAGACTTATTAACACTATTTTTCCAACTATTTACATGGTTAAACATAATAAATTTCTGCAGATCATCTAGCATTTCTTTACGTGAAATTGGAAGGTGTGTGTATACGTGTAATGGCCAATGTGGATCACGGTTAATCAGCTGCAACACAAATATTAATGTTCACTTTTGCAAAATATTACCGAAGCATATATCGTCGTTAACGTGAAAAGACGGTGAAACTACAGCTTATTCAAACTGTATTTACGTCGCTTTAACCTGCCTCAGCATGACATGACAAGGGTTGAACTAAAACTATGGTAAAGGAAATCCCAGGTTTAAAACCAAGGCGAGCATCCGATTAATACAAAGTAAGCAAATGACTTACAATATTTACGGTCGAGATTGTGCATTGTGGGATGAGTAAATCTAAGGACAATTTTGCATCGCTTCAGGTAAGACGTTTTGCAATAACTTTCTTATTTCTGCGTCAATTTTCAAACGGTTTATTGCAATCTCTTGAAAATTGATGCAGAAATAAAAGTTATTCCAAATTATTTGACCAGAATCGAGGTTATTTCTTCCGTAGTTGTTATCCATCCTATTATACACAATATCCACCCTGATATTGATTGGAAGTTTTGCCATACGATAACCGCTATGAATCGGTAATTTATTTACGCTTTTATGGTTCAAGGGAAATAACTCAAACCAGAACTGAAAAGAGTATTAAAGAGGCACATAGAAAAGTTCAGTGCAAGGGCCTTTATGGAATAGCATTTTCTAAGGAAGAATCGACCCTAGAGATGTCGTTTAACATGACAGATCATAAGGAAAGAAAAAGAATAATAGCAAAAAAGAAGAAAAAGGCTGCTGGTCTGAGGAAATTTTTTATTTTCTCTTTTTCGTATTGTCCAAAACAGTTAATCAGTTGTTAGTATATAAACCAGTATTGTTCTAGCAGTTTTTATCAGTTTTGCCTACCTCAATACCCGATGACAGAATTTTAGACTTCTCCAATTCTACCAGGTTGCAGACGACAATTTAAATTGGATGAAAATCTGCATCTTTTTGTCTTTCTGGGTAGAACACTTTGTACATGTTGTAGAATACGACGAAATTAATTTTCGCAAGCAATACCTCCATTTTCCACAACGAGATGTCAAAAGGCCTCACCATGTGGAAATAGGTTAAAAGAGTGTAAATAGTTAATATTACAACGCGAAAAGTTAGTAATCGACAAAACTGAGAATCGAACACCTTCAAAAGTTTTTAGTGATTGGATAACTAACAGATCAAATATTTCAGAAAAGATTAACGCGAAGAAGAAATAACGCGATAACCATCATTAATTTTGTTTCTTTTTCCTGAAAATGTTCGGTTCTATCAGCAGTCATTTCTCCGACTGCAGCATCTTTGCATACAGTAGCATTTGCTGTTCGGGAAAGGGTTAACCCTCTTCAAAACAAGGATTGGTTTTGACGTTCCAGGTAGAATGGGCTTGGGAAAACATTGCAGCAAAAGAAAAAAAACTGCTGATGAACAGAAGTTTCTCCTTTTGTCTCAAAATTTTCTATGACATATTTTACACAAATTGTATCTTTGATAACGTCTATTTTACATTTGTGGCAGTGGACACCCTACAATTTGGCGTTTGGGAAAG
Source organism: Fragum sueziense (assembly GCA_963680895.1). NCBI lineage: Eukaryota > Metazoa > Mollusca > Bivalvia > Cardiida > Cardiidae > Fragum > Fragum sueziense. Next base: position 667,340 of record OY804604.1, on the reverse strand, counting down.
GGTTAACCCGTATGCTTGTGAGCATGACCCCTTTACTTATACTCAGACTTAGTCTAATCAAGATAAGCTATCATCCTAAAAGCTGGTATGCTTTCATTTTTTACAAGAAAAAACAAATTTTGATGTTTCTTTTTTGAAAATTGACAGTGCGCTTTTAATGCATCAAAGATTAAAAAGGACAATAAATTAATACTACTTTATAAAGAACACGCTGACCACAACCCTTTCCCAAACAATACATGGCTTTGATTCCGTTACTTAGGACACCCGCAGAAAATATTGACGGCAAAGGAGAAAATGCTGGACACCAGCATTTTCTCCTTTGTCTTCAATATTTTCTAAGTTTTGTGGAATTTAATATAATATCTTCTTTGAAGTACCAAATATACATTGTGCATACATCATACTCAATCGAAATTTGACCAGTCAATAAATCTTTATTTCTTATAAAGGGACAGACTGCACATTGTCCTTTTCAAGTCGGCTTCTTTCAGAAGTTCACTGGACCGTAAAATTGTTATGATCCGCCTGTCATTTTCTTGCCTATGTACGCGACGTCGCACGGTGAGCTTGACCTTTAGAACACAGAGAAAGGTCAAATAGAACCCGTAAAAGATCAACCAAGATCAACCAAGGTCGCTCTTAAGTCAAACTTCAAAAAGTTGGGGATCAACTCCAAAAAATGATATTATCACACTTTATAATGCATTTCAATAAAATTATTTTCATAAAATATTTTAATAAACTCATTTAATGTGGCCGACCACCTGATATGATCGGCCATATTTAAATTAAAAAAGATCACTTTCAAAGAGAAGCTTTAGTCTCATTGACCATGCCTCTATTCGCTTAAAAGCGTCTGAACAATATAGATGTGTTCTTGAGATGTCTTTATAAATTTGGCTGTATCATTTTATGGACTTCACGATTTTATTAACCTCTTACTATATGACACTGTTTAAGACTTGCAAACTTGAAAGGAGTTTCGGACCACAAATTAGATATCGTCGCTTTTCAACGAAACCTCGTAACTGCAGCTTTTTTTGAGCTGCAGTTACGAGGTTTTCGCTGAAAACAGCGATATCATACATGTACAAAAAGGAATTGAGTCAGACAGTATTGGAGCAAAAAAGATATTATACTATTATAATAATATTATCTGTTTTTGGATACTTCGTTTTTGAAAGAAGAATCATTGAAAAGCAATCAGTTTTCTAAGAATGTAGATGTAGAATCTGTTTATACCAAGTGTTTAAAGTGACATTTCAGAATTTTTTGTCATAAATTTTACTTTTATTTTTATCTGAAAGAGCATATTTCCTTATGAAAATTCCGAAAATTTCAAGCCAAAATATTGTGCCGTTTACGAGAAATTTATATTTTTGTGTTAAAATTGTTGTGGACAACAGTTCGGATTTATATGCAATTTATCGATTATGTCTCAACTTTAAATGCGTGTTTCTCGCTTATTGGCAACAACTGAAAAAAACTAATAGTATCTATACTCATTAGAATAACCAATCTTGGCATCAAGACATACTTTAAAAAAATGAAATTGGAATGAAATGTCCCTTTAAGTGTCTTGCGTTGGGGTCGCTATGGCTTCTAACCAAACATTTACTTAAAACAAAACTATAGAATCTTAAGGAAGGTGCTCATCATAATTACAATTACATATCATATATCTAACAAACAAAACACATTTTCAAGTGTTCGAATAATCGGTGACGTTCTTGATTAAATTCTTATTCATTATATGAGAATCTGTTGACGAAACTTGTCCAGAGGATACTGACAAAATTTGTGCTACAAGAAAAAATATGAGAGTAAACTGATATATAAATACATGTACATATAAATAATCAAATGCTAGACATCACAACGACAACAAAATAATAAGGGTAGCACATCGCTTCATTGCTAAGACTAGTGTTTATGGAAAATGCTCGGTGGTACATGTCTATAGTCTGGTCATTATATTATTACTCATACTTATAAATATTACCTATGCAAACAACACAATGTAGTACTCCAAACTGCTGCAACTTTGCATGTGATGGTTCAAATCTTGCAGGTGTCTCATGCATGCAAAATTGGAACCTTTGCATGCAAAATTGTATTGAAAATTAATTACGACATTTCCATTGTTTACAATGGTAAATTTTGTAAATATGTGCCATACTATCGTGACTGGGTTATACCTTTTCCGCGGCCTAATGGTTAGGGCATCCGACTTGGAAGCAGGAGGTCGAAGGGTCGAATCCCGGTTGAAGCTGGTCTGTCGGGTTATAACTGATGCGACCGGTTGGTGAGCCGTAAACTAATGGTTACCATAGACCCATCTCTGCCAGACGCCCGGCATCATGCGTAGGGAACCGGGAGGTACTGTGCAATCAGAGGAGAATGTCTCAAACGCCAAAACTGGCTGGCCCTTTTCAATAGGGGTGGCACTATAACAAACAAGCGTTTATATAAATGATATATTTTTGTTTATTGTTTAAGGTTGTCCCATTTAAAGCTTCAATTAAAAAGACAAAACTATTTGCGAGCTTGTTTAATTGAGCAGATCTATAATTTCTCAACCCATTATCCCGTGACCCGCCCGTAGATTGAGTTTTAATGTGTAGATAAGTGTCCGGTTTGAATATTAAAATTGATGAAGAGGCTGTCGGAATCTCAAGAATTTTACTGTCAAAAATTCTGTTATATGCCAATAAAAATTTTATTTTTCAATTTTCCTATTCTTCTCCTACTATAAAAAGTACAGTTATATTTTGACTATTTACTGATAAAAATCAATTTCATTTTCTACCGCCCTTTGATATTTTGCTGTGGTCTTTTCGGGATGTATCATTTTTTTACCATAATCAAACTTTCTTCATACAAAAAGTACAATTGGCGACAATTCGATTTTGCGATATGATGATGACGATGATTTTCAAAGACTCAACACTGCTTGATCGTTTTGGAAGAGACATACATGTCCACAAAGATTACTCTAGCATGTTTTCATAAGATAGCTTTGATCATACATGTATGCAAAAAATGGTCCCAGAGATGGCCACGCTGAAAAGTATATATGAGTCATATTCATGTTCTAAAATTTTTATGGAATCAGAATTCATATGAATTAAAATGAGTGAGATCATTCTATAATGAAACGCTATAATATTTTCATCGTCTTTTATTCGTGTACTTTTTTCCCCAAGTGCTTTTTTCTCTCAATGGGGGGTGGGCGTGGGGGAGGGATATTTCGAAAAAAATCTTCCAAAAACCTAAGAACATGTAGATACAACAATAGTCTGAAACAATTGTCATTTGGAAACTAATACTTCATGATAATGGACACGACTAATTTTCTTAAATGAAAGTAATATAAAAAGCCATATTATTATAATCAACATCAACTTTGTTTATTGACGTATTACGAAATACACATTGCTTATTGGGGAAATAAAATCATGACTTGCTAAACTTTTTTCTATCTTTATGCAATATCCGCAAACGATGTTAATTTAATTCTAGATAGTATAATGCGTGGCAATAAAATCATTAATCAGTAAATTAATTAAGGAAATAAGTAGATTTTAAAATAATAACGAGAAAAAAATGAAAGCGATCGCGATTTATTTCGTTTCGTATGAAATGCTTGTGTTATATTCTTCTTGGACGTTCAACAAAATTTTGGCTATAAGAAATGTTAAAACAAAGACATTAGCTCGTATATAATGATATTTTGTTCATGTGTCTGTATCCACCAATATTTCTAAATCGATTCTCTAATTCCTAATTACATTACAATCCATCTGATTGGATAATGTCTCGGTCGATCGGATTGGTTGTTGTATAATTTTAAAGTTACTCTAGAAATTAGTCTGAATATAACTCCAGATGTTCTCAATGGTATACGTATTAGATAGAGTCTGTATTGTAGATTCTCCGCGAAATAAACATTCAAATGCGCGCAGCGCATTGAATTTTTATTTCGCGTAGAATCTACTATACAGACTCTATCTGACTTAGTGTTCGCTAGCGGTTTATTGTAGACTGGGCGTGGCTATCTATAAGCGTCACATAAACTAGCCGGCAGTCAGTTTATGCGATATAGAGAGGCGAAATTTTACAATATACCGCAATTTCATTGGTCCAAAAAGTAGGTCGAACACTAAGTGTATAAGAGATTGAGAAGTATCTTATGGCGGTGTAGCATCCATTTGGACATAAGCACATATGGATAAAACAAAAATAGTCTTCGTAACGTTATTTTGTTTGTTTTGTTTTTTGTTTATTTTCTATTAGATACATCTATATGACATCAATATTTAACCAATGAAATTGAAAAATTTGACAAACAATTTGCCAACAGTAATGGAATGGTTCTCTAACTGACAAATTCTTGAAAATATGTTTAAAAAATAAAGCAGATATTTACATTGCAAAATATAAAAAAAAATACCATCTTGGCCCATTTCGAAGCATTCGTTTGCATGTCCGAATTTGAAGTGATTGGAATAATTTAGAGAAAAGTAGATAGTTTCGAATATCCAGCAATGTAATAGTTTATCCCAATACATTTGGGATCCTGGGTGAAGTGTGGCAAGTATAATATAAATTTATTACCACAATTTTGACTTCCACAATGTATCTGAAAATTCATTGGATTAGGACAGGTCTAATATTTCGTTATTTGGGAAAGGGTTAAGTATGTGATTGCAGAGTGAAATGGTGCAGGAAGGATAGATCGTATCAAAATCACGTATTTAATTTTCACGGTTTGATCAGGATCACTTTGATCACAGTCTATTTACCTATCGATCAGGATAGTTTGTTCGTGAGCCATCTGAGAAAGGACTACTACGCCCATTTACCACATTTTTAATCTCTTTATAGCTCATGGTAAATGACCTGGCAGAGCATCTCTAGTTATTATCTAGAGATGCTCCGCCAGGTCATTTATCGTGAGCTATACAAACAACAAAACTTAAGACAGGTTAAAATTAGTTGTTGTTGAGAAAATGATTGTTTTCAAATTAGATAGCATGCTAAATAAATCCAGAATATTCCTCGAAATGGACAATTGTTTGTAATTAATCAGAATTTTTCTTTGGGTCATTTTTATCACTGAAATATTCTTCAGTAAATAATAATTATGTCACAAAAGTGTAGACTGTTTTTAAATTTGACTAATTATTATAAGACCTTTTTTACAGTATGTTACAATACGTTATAACCCGCGTTAGAAAAAAAGACTTCGCCATTATTCATTGATTTTAATTAAACAAAGCATTTACTTAGAAAATGCGTACGAAAAGAGGATTCTCAATTTTTTCTTCAGAAGGTTTCAAGTTTTATTGCATTGGTTCGCCACAAATATCGTTTTTGGAAAAGGGTAAACAAATTGAAAGAACAAATGAGACAGTTAACTGTTTCTCACGATGGTCCGTATTTATAGTATACAACCTACTGTGGTAAATAAGTCATTATAATTTCGGATAGCTATAATTTCGGATAGACAGTTTACAGATCAAAATGATATCTAACTGATTTACTGTCGCTATTGGTGACTCATGATCGACGTATTTCGCACCTTTACCTTTTAAATGTGAGTAGTATACTGTCGCTTTTCTTCAAAAACCTCGTAACTGCAGCTTGTTTTAAGCTGCAGTTACGAGGTTTTTGTTGAAAAGCATCCATGTATCTATGTTGTGGCGAAAATAGTCATTTTTGATTCGTCATGATTGTCTTTCTCTGTGTATCTTCCTCTGTGGGAAATTAATAATCGTCCTATTTATGCACTATTTCACGCATTATTTCTGTTGTCTCATCCGTATACATGTATTTTATAAAGGGATTTCTTGAAATGACTCGAAATGCCATTTCGAATGCCTAAACTAATTCTAAACAAGAATCCTGTCAGCTTTCAGTTGCGCTTTAAGTTTTTAAGCCATGAGAACACCATGGAGACAGTCAGAGTTTCCGTAGTTGTGTGTTCACTTGTGTCAGTCTGATACATGTAAATAGATTTTAACCTTTTCCCAAACAAGACCTGGTTTTGACGTCCCTAATAGAAAAGGCTTGGGAAAATATTGAGACAAAAGAAGAAACTGCTGAAAACCAGCAGTTTCTCATTTTGTCTCAATATTTTCTGTGCTATATTTTACACAAATCCTATCTTTAATAACATCCATGTGTCATTTGTAGCAGATTTTGAAGTGGATCACCCTAAAGTTTTGTCGTTTGGGAAAGGATTAAAGTAAATCAACGGCATCTAATTAAATTGTAAGTCTGTGTTCTGAAAGTCTGATTTATCACATCTGTATATTCAGACCAAGGACAGATAATTTACTATCATTCTGAAGGTTTGTCATGACTGCGTGCCTTGATTTTTTAGAGACATTACCTAAATACAAAGAGCCTGAAACCAGCATATTAAGTTGCGTGCTGCATCACATTATCTAATTGTAAAAAAAGGGATATTCAGGGATGGTACCAAGTTTTTACAGTACCTTCTATCGAAGTCAGTTTGCTGTTGTCATTCATGATCTCACTACCTCTTCGTTGTTATTATAATGTTATTTTTGTTCACTCTCTTTTTAAATGTTATTCATTTCATGTGTATTTATATTGCCTTTAACCCATTTGGGTATAAGAGTGCACTATTAAAATATTCCATTCTATTCTATTACTATTGTATGATGTCATCAAAGAATGCCAACGTTATAAAGTTGATTTGTCTGTTTTATATCAGAATAGAAATAATTTGTAGTCATAGTGGATTATTAATTGTGTCGCCTAAATCAGAACCGCGTTTAACCCATTCCCAAATGACAAAATTTTAGGGTGATCCAAATTCAAAGATCATGCAGACGACAATTTCAAGTGAAAGAAATGTTTACTTTTTGCGTATTCTTGGATGGAAAGCATTGTAGAAAATGAAGAAATTGCTTGTAACAAGCAATTTCTTCATTTTCCACAATGTTTTCCCTGGCCATTATTTTGTGGGGAGTCAAAAAGAGTCATTGTGTGGTAATGGGTTAATAACGATATACTACGCTTTGTGGACGTTTTCGAAAATTGCAAATCAAAATTTTTAATACATGTACATGTACATGTAGATCTATGTATTATGGATGGTATAGGTCATTGAATCGTTTTGTTCTAGCATATTTTGAAGTACAATAAAAAGACAAAATTATCTGACAAAAACAAGACACATACATTACAAAATGCTCTTATAGATTCAGGATTAAGTTGTTTTCAATTGGCATTTTTTAAAAAAATGGGATTCCTGTCTTCATACCTTTTAAATGCTTCGTGATAAGACTTAATCAAAGGGAAAGTATAAAACGTAATGGTAGATTAACTCTGAAAGTTGTAATCTCGTATTGTGCACATTTAACAGATATATGTATTTTAAATGTGTGATATATCATAATGATGGCCCCACGAGACAGACATCTGTTAGAGGGAATAGTTCTTCATTTATTTATACATTTATCATTTGTTTCGAGCCACGTCAATCCATATCTACAGAAAACACCAAAAAAAAAAAAAAAAAAGATAAATTTTATACACACAACAAAAATAAATTTTCAAAGAAATGAATGAATAAATGAGCAGCATATGAACAAAATACCCCTTCTACATTTGATACTAATATGAAGCCCGAAAAGCCTGTGTATGTACACGCAATCTGATGTTTACTTATAGTTTCTTCACAAAATACTAAAAAAAAAAAAAAAAAAAAAAAAAAAAATGAGAATTCATAAATACACGTTCTACCATTTGTATTCTTTTATGTGCTATGAGTATGTTATTTTCTAAGCAATACAGTTGTAAAGTATTAAGTAAATGACATATGAAACAATTTCCTTGATCTAGGCAGTACATGTATTTTACTTTTCGCTTAAAATGTCACTATACCTAGTATCGTTGCAAAATATAAGGGTTGAGGATTTTTGAGGACATTTTACGATATTAGCGTATAATCGATCTTTTATTCAAATTGTCAAAAATCTTCAAAATCTATTCAAATTCGGGTGACAAAATTTCAACTCTGATATTAAAAAATGTCTCCGATTCTTGACCTTATCCAGTTCGCGTTGACCAGTGGCCGAAATCCCATGACCTTATCTCCCCTCTCCGGCCAAACTTGCCCACTCTTGACCACTTTTAACCCTTTTCCAAAAATAGCCACAGCTTTAATAATCAGAATAAATCTTACATTTGAAAGTATTTTGAGAAAAGAAGAAAATGCTGATGATCAGCATTTTCTTCTTTCCTCACAATGCTTTGAAAGTTTTAACATACACAATTTAGCGTTGGAGTAACATTTATTTCGTCGTCTGCGACATGTTTGAATTTTGACCACTCAACAAATTTGTCGTTCGGAAAAGGGTTAAGACCGTGAAATTAGCACTGGTCAGTTTATTTGTTTAAATGAATAAATTAGTCATAAATTGTTTTGGAGTGGAAAAATACGAGATGTTCAAAATTGACCGAATGTCCAATTTATTACTTGTCGTTTTGAAATTGACAATTTTATTCAAAATCTGACCAATTTTAATAATTTCTGACAATAGGCTTAAGTTATCCATTCCCACGATTCTTATGGGTCCTATTTTACATCTTTACATTTAGTATAAAGAAATATTATGCCTTAAAGAACAATGACAATGATACTTCTTTTACGTTTTCAAACTGCAAGATTCTCATCCGATTGCAAAATATGTTATTAATCAAAGCCATAAGTACTCTGTTTCGGAATAACTAGCATATGCACGTATTGTAATTTTTACGCAGATGAGTCCCTGGCTTTGTTGCCCAAGCCCGAAAGTTATAGAACGTGCTGATAACCCTTAAATTAAATATCTTACAAGCTTTATAATCACGGTGTATAATCACGTGACTCAGAATTTCCGATAATTTTCAATAAGTTTTTTAACACTTGACCAATTTGAATTCGGTTTGAAGCAGAGAAGATGGGAAAATGCCAGGAATAAGCTGGACGGGTTGGATTTATGAAAAGTTAACTGATAAAAAAGTTATTGAAGATACACCACAATTTTGGTTAAAAAAATAACTTTTTTTATCAGTTGATTCTTCTAAAATCAACCACGTCCATCTAATGCGTGACGTCTGTCCACATTCTCTGCTTCAAACCGAATTCAAATCGGTCCCGTATTAACAAGGTTATTGAAGATATTTTAAGTAATTATTGCATCACGTGATTATCCACCGTGATAGTATTCAACAGCTCACGGAACTTAAATTCCACGTTGTCTGTTTTTAGTCCTCTGCGTGGTCAATGAATTTGAACCGACCCAACCTTCAGTTTTTAGGGAATGAAAACTGAACAAAATGGAGGATTTGAATACATTATCTTTCCCTTGACGCTTGTGTGAAGAAATATGCTTTTAATGCTATATACCATAATGCAGTAATACGTATTTTTTTCTCGAATCGACGCACTATCAGTAGAATCACAGTCATGGAAGTACAATGGGCCGTAAAAGGACACAAGAGTTCAAGTGAATCTTTCGACAGCAATTCCACTCGATCATATTAGATTAGTACATGTCGAATTTTAACGCAGGGGAATACCTGCAGAGACTACAAGACCAGATTGCTGCTCTCTCAAAATCCTCCCAGAATGCATTTCTGACACCAGCGGAAGCAGATGACACGTGACCCAAAGCGCCCTCTGTCAATTGACCTTCGACCGGAAACTATCCTACAATGTCCAAAACAATGGTGTCGCAAGTAAAAAATGGCGAGAACCCGTTATTATTTGTCCCGGACAAAAAGTTACGCTGACCATTAGGACAAATGACCACTTCAGCTAAAAATGCAATTTATTCAAGACGCCTTCTCCGTATGCCATAGTCTACCCTTTCATATTTTGTCCAGTCGTGTATTGAATTGTAAATTCATTTCTCAGGAATATCTTATCAGTCTGAATCCGAGTGTTGTGTTATTAATCCTTTCCAAAAACAAGACATGAACGTTACGCCTGTAATAGGTAAAGTTTGGGAACACTTGGAGAAAAGTAGAAAATGCTGATAACCAGTAGGCCTATACATGTATTGTTTTAGGCTAGACGCTTTATTAAATCGTGGTGGTGTACACATTCACAATAATCACTTGCCCCTAACAGATGCTGTAAAATAGCTTGATTTCGTAACTCGAACCTTACAACATTTTTAAGGTTAGAATTATAAAAATACGAAATGTACACCAAAGGAACCATTTTCTGTCGTAAATCTTTAAAAGTCTGAAATGTAATACTTTTTCATGGTAAGTGTTGTTCTTGTTGTGTGTTTTTTGTGTGTGTCGATGTCCGTTACATTTTTTCAATAAATGTTAAACAAAAAAGCACAACTTTTTTTTTATTTTTATGGGAGTTCAGGATTAAATCAATATGCAAAACGTATTAATCCAGCTTTGCAGGTGTTTTGAGAAGCAAACTAGTTCCCGGTAGGTATCCATGCGCGTCCTACCTGACAGAAATAAAGTAATTAGGCTTAATAAAGGATCGAGGACACATCATTTTCAGTGATTATCTGCCTATAAATTAAATATCTTTATAAAACATCCGATATCGTGCTGCTCGACTTTGCTGGACCGGTGACCCACTAAGCGACCGGTCCGCTACGAGCAAAGTATCCTAGACGATGGCAAAAACTGAACCAACATTGCCTGTTTGAACCTTCATTTCGTTTTCAGCAAAATTGTTTCGAAAGAATAGAAACACCATCACCAACATTAGACAAGAACGACAACAAGAACAACGGGAACAACAACGACGACGACGACAGCGACGCGGATACCAGCAAACACAAAAAGAACACACACACAAAAAAAAAAGATTAGCAAGAATATAGATACAAGTCGCTTGTGGCTTATGGGAAGAAACGTAGATCCATGTACTCAGGACACGATCCACTTTGCTCTCTAATAGCTTGCAGAGGACCCCTAGGACAGGCGACAAGGGATGATCTTTCTCCACATTGGTCTCACATGTCACGATGGTCCCTTTTCAAGACACAATCAACACATTAATGATTTTGTTACAACACGCATAATAATCAAAGTACTGTTATCATGTCGGCGGCCTGCAGCGCCAAAAGCTATTTACTCACAGACATAATTCTAGCATAAAAATTGCAGGTTTCCCGCTTTTTGATGTTGTCTTTAAGATTAAAAGACAGGTTTAAAAAGATACAATGGCGTCGGCATATAAACTGCCTTTAGATTATAATAAAGTCATTGTTTTCCGTTCACTTGACAAGAACCATTTTAACACCCTAGAATAAGAGATAACAATTTAATTCGGCATTGAAATTTTAATTTCACCGGGTATGAATACCTTTTGTTATGTAACCGCTTAACGACCGCATGTGCTGTCCCATTTTGTAACATTGACAATTGCCAAACGAGTCTTTCTTTTCCTAACCCTTTCCACCAAAAGGTCTGCATTCGGCATCCTAGCTCCAACGTCAACATATTTGGATATCACCAAGGAGGGCAAAATGCGGATACATTCGCTGATGTATTTCATCGCTTTCCTCAATTCATTTATTCAATAGTTTAATCAAAACTTTATCTTTATCTACATCTTTTGTGTCATCTGCATCGGGTTTTAGATTGCACAAGTCTGAACTGAACATTTTCGTTTAGGAAAGGATTAATTGACTGTTGTTTCAGTGTTTTCATTGTTGTTTAAGAGCATCTGTTATTTAAAGAAGTGATTTTATGTTGCTGCTGTCATTTTCATAACTGTCAAAATCGGTGATTAAAACTTTGAGGATTGATTTAAAATGCCAGATGTTTTTTTGTGGGTAGTGCTTGATGTCCACATTTGCATCTTATGTGAATGATACTTTAGGTTTTGTAACCTCTGCATTACCAGGTGTGTAGCTTTAGTAGCAAGCCATGGACTATGTCTTAAGATAGAACTTATACAGGCATCTTCAAAGAATAATAGTTTTATTTCAAAATGACAAAACAAGAAATATCGTAATTGACATGAAAAATATGGACCCTGCTGACATCATACATAATGGGACAATCTCCTTTAATAATAAAATACAATTTGATAAACTTTTCAGAGATTTGCAAAGACAAATTGCAAAGAGTTTCACCAACCTTTTATAGAAAAAGACCATTGTCTATAAGACAATGCATATCATGCACATCAGAGGTTAAGAATTGATGTCAAGACATCACATATAACGTGTAACACTGGCTATCTTTAAAAGGGCGGCACATGGAAGTGATATTGGAATGTCGACACATTCGATGTATTTGTACAATTGCAAAGACACTTATATATTTAGATATGGAAGCATGTGTTAAGTGTAGCCACAAATGATAGTAGACAAACACGAAAGAGACAATGCAGAACTTTGCAATATCTGCCCTTTTTACTTCATTTCTACGATGAAAGTTTTAATTTTCAATCCCCATGGATAAGCACAGGACCAAATTGCATATATGTTTAACTCTTCCTCCAAACTAATATCTGCCATGGATGCCCATTTTTGTTAAACTTACAAGATGGTTTGGACAGATAGACAATATTAATGGCTTACAATTTGTAAGTGCAACAGGTTTTGGTGTCAAATCCCAAACACCTATAATTAACCTGTCAATCTATACAAAAAGATGTCTCGAGATTTTAAACTACAACTAACTTTTAGACATAAAATGAAAGACTGTGTTCTTTATCCTATTGATTCGTAATTGGCCAGTCCATGTACAATCGGTAGGTTAATATTACTTGTTAAAAGGAATCGAAGAGCAGATATTCATTCATATAATAACGTTGGACTAAACAGATTGTTGACAAAACAAATCTTCCATCACACCCGGACGACTTGAGAAACAGTTTGACTTAATTTACTTATGAAAATTATGAAAAGAAGTTTAAGACTCCATGCGCGTATATTTGATGCAAACAGTTCATTGTATCACCTCCCATTCTTATAGCTTGCACTTTATCGATTCATTGTATATGTAGCATATTTCATACTTAAAGCTTGAACGTTATCTATTTCGATTGGCATCTGCTGTGAATTACAATAGCATGCACTTTTTTGCTGTCACATTCTCCTTTTCATCATTTATTGGTCCTGTGGTGGAAATTTGTTATCGGTGGCTGATAGGTTACATAACATAATTTAATGCCTTTCAATGTAATGCGCCCAGAGAACAAATTACATGTTGCAATATAACAAATGAATTTGCGGTGTAAGCAGACACAAATCCAAAGATGAAATGTTAAGATAACTATAGAAAAGTAATTTATATACGGGTGAAAACAGACTGTGGTATCTAAGGGCATGGTGGAGGTCTTCATATGTAACAAGATACCAAACCGTTGTTTAACCCTTTCCCACGCGACACGATGTAAGACTGGTCTAATTTGAATCTTTTGCAGACCACCATGTGGAATTTCTTGAAACTTTGCCATCTATATTCAGTGGGGATGAAAACATTGGAAGACATGGCGGGACTATGATATATAATAATTTCCTTATTCCTCTTTTCTATCATCAGAACCTCTGAAGTCGTAAAGCCGGTAAAGCACTATGCGATATTTTGGAAAGACAAGCATTGGATTGAAAATAAGTAGAGACTCTTACATGACAATCAGAAATGATGACAGTTTCGACTACTAATTTAAAAGTTTCTGCAGTGGACGAAACGGATTTTCAAAAGGCTCGGAATGTGCATAACATCACGGCTAATCATGGGGAAAAGTAGACAACTCAGACTATAAGGATTATCTTCGTTTGCCATACTGCTTTTCAAAACATTCTCTAGTATGGACGTAAAAGCCAGTCCTTGTCTAGGAAAGTGTTGTGGTTGCGTGTGTTGTATGTAAGTGAGTATCTAGACCTGCCTGATAGAGGTGTATGATTGACGGTAACCCAACACTAACTAGGTCAGAGTGCAGGACAACATGTAAATAGAACTGCTGGGAGACTGATTTGTGAGCAACCATCAGGTGAAATGATACATGTTACCCAGCCGTGTCAGTTAAAATTGTGTTTCTGTAAATGCTCTTTAAAGATGACGATAAACGTTCGCGTAGACTTTCGTACAACATAATTATGCAGGACAACATGCTGGGAGACTGATTTGTGAGCAACCATCAGGTGAAATGATACATGTAACCCAGCCGTGTCAGTTAAAATGGTCTTTCCTTAAATTGTGGTAAAAGAATAACCGTTCCACACAATTCCGAAACAACCAGGTCAGAACAACATTTAATTAGAACTGCTGTGAGAATGGTTTGTTAGAGACCGTCAGGTGAAATGATACATGTAACCCAGCTGCGGCAGAAAAGTTGTTCTATCACCACTTTCCTTTCTATAAGAGATGATAGTTAACGTTCCTGACGACTTCAATACAAAATGTCGTCGCTTTTCTGCGAAAACCTCGTATCTGCAGCTTAAAACAACCTGCAGATACGAGTTTTTCTAAGAAAAGCAGCGATATACAGGACAACATTGTAAATCAGGTGAAATGTAACAGAGGCACATCATCTAACGTTTGTGAGCGAACATCACGTTAAATGAAACAGTCATACATGTAACTCCGCCTTGGCAGTTAACAGTTGCCTTTCCATAGAGGCAATCTATAAATTGTTGTAAAAGATTATTTTATAAAACGTTCTCGATTACTTCGACACATCGGGTGCCAATTGTATATATATCATACAATTTTGGAGTACATGTATGAACATAATTACTTGGAGTTCTTATACATGTGTATATTTTTGTTGGGTTGCTTTCTCCAGAATCCAGAGGATCTACTTCGTTAAATAAGACATACATTACGTAACGTATCCGCAGAAGATCGTCGGTTTCCTTCAAAATCCTCCTAACTGCAGCTTGATTAAAGCTACAGTTACGAGGTTTTTGAAGAAAACCGATGAATTATGGTCATTACTGATACTGGTGGGAAAATATTTGACAATGATTAGCTAATTAGCATTTGGTCCCCACATGTAAACGACATGGACACCATGAAGACGTAATGAATATGGGGCCAATGCTTGATAACCCCTTTTGACCCAGTTTCACTTGCGTTTTGTATGGCCCCTTTTTCACTTTTGTCCTTAATGAAGCATGTGATTTATGTATTGTGAAAGGTTAAACAGACTGTTACCGAATTTCGCTATTGCATGTACATGCACAAAGTGGTATCATGGTTGTCAATAAGAATTTCCCTTTTGAATGTGCTGCATCTCGATAATGATCTACAACAGTTACCGAAGCTTTGATATAGTCTAGACAGACATCATTGTTTAAAGAAAGTCATACAGATTCCATTTTATGAGGCGTCAATTTACAAATACAACATAACAACTTAGCTCTACTTCATATAAAAATATGTCTACCTCCCCCCTAAAAAAAACAAACAAAAAAACTAGATCTAACAAAATCAATCACAATATATCACATTTCTTACATGTATATCATAGCGCAGATCGAGACATTTTTTCCAGAGGGTGGCTGTGTGAAGGGGGCGCATGACTACAATGGCGCAAGAACAATTTCTGAAAAAGCGCTTTGGTAAGGGGGGGGGGGAGGGTCCAAAAGTTGGCCAAAAATTCTGAATTTTCTTTATGTCACATTGAAAATGTATGGAATATCAATTTTAGCCCCCTCCCCCATAACCAGACATAGGGGCTTGATCCCACCCAGTATGAAACTGCTTCCTACGGGCCTGCATCGCATTATGCAAGGCCCAAATGAAGGGAAATTTTAGCATTGATACCAAGTTTTTCACTTTCTATCCATGACCGGTTTTCCATAAACTTTATTAAGGGTAGGAATATGACTTAATGCACTTGTTACTGCTGGATAAAAACCACCTACACATTCAGGCTGACCAATTCAAACAATAATTCTAAAATATAATTGTGCTCGTTTGTATCTTCGACAAAATACCACTACTTCTTGAATTAAGATATGATTTCATGTACCTGAGAATTGTGTTATTTTAAATGCATTTGACATTATTTTTGTCAATGTGTCACTTTTAATTGATTACGAAGAAGTCAGAATTTGGTTCCATTCTTATTGCTAGAAATATATATAGAATATCAAATGAAGTCTGAAGAAGTCAAGATATCTTGAAGTAATTTGGCAGTTGAAGTTGTTGCGCACATTAATTCTATCATTTGAGCCAGAATCTTGAAAAATGTCCTTTAAGGCTTTTGAGCCCAACATGTTTCCAGATCAGCCTGCGTATACACGCAGTCTGACCTGGAACCATGATGTTCTCCGATGGCTTCATCATGGTCTGTAGCAACCATACGAGGGCTGTTAATAAAGTATCCGGAATGGTTTCATAACTTTTTTATTTATGTACTTATTGCAGTGATATTTTCAACACTCATACTTTAGAGAGTTATGCTTTTGATCCCACAACAACAACTCGGTTTTTTGCATTAAGACTCATTCTACAGTCGCTAGACAACGAAGGGTCACGCTGAGCGGGGCAACTTACTTCTTGGACTGATACAACATCGGAAAAAGTCTGTTTTAAAATCAATTATTACCAAAGCAGGATCAAATTTTATAGATCGTTTCTCAGATAACAATCGACTCGTCATGAACATTCTCGACGACGTCGTGTTGGAAAGTCTAGATCTTTTAAGGTCAGTAATTGCACGCATAGAATCGTTTTGAAATGCGTTTTACCACTCATAAATGCTTTATTATTTTCAAAGAACTATTGCCGTATCAATTCATTGCCATAGAGATTGCCTCTGGCTTTGATTTACGCATTAACATGCAAAACTTTATTTAATACCGCTCCACAACGTCCATTTTTGTCATATCAGAAAGTAATGTATTCACATACGGTTTTTTACAGAATTGACGTCTTATGTCAGCCGATGACGTTATCTTTGCCAAGAATAAATTACGGTAAAGGCTCACGAGCATCTTGGACAATTTCTGAGGTCCGTAATACATAATATGATCGCTTTAAAAGCGACTGATGAGCCACATTTTAACAATTATCCAAAGTTGCCCCGCTCAACCTGACCCTACGTTTCCATAGCGACTGTCGAATGCGCCTTCATGCAAACAGCGTAGTTTTTGTTACTGTATCAAACGTATAATTCCTCGAAGTATTTGTGGTAAAAATCTCAACCCAGTAAGTGCCCAAATGAAAGAGTTATGAAACCTTTCCGGATACTTTATTAACAGCCCTCGTATGAGAGTAGCGTAGATCAATGTAAGACTGCACCTAGTCAAATACTGATCTTGAAACACAAAAATCTCAAATGCTAAAACGGATTTTTTTCCAGATCCCGGCTCATTTATTTCTTTTAACGAATATCACATAGATCTAGATCTACTACGTACAAAACATGTCGTAAATGGACCAAACAAGAATGTTGATCTTAATCATCATGTAAAAAATCCATCAGACAAATATCTTAATTTCTCAAGGTAAATGATTTAAAATGTCAGTTTTAACGTTTCATCCCTAATGTGTTGACACCAGCTAGTGACAAATCCGGAACGAAACATGTCACATGATATGTGTGTGTACAGACGAGAGAAAGAATTGTCGTCTGTTCTGTCACGTGACATATGATACCAGACGACACCATTAAGTAGTGTCTGCTCGTGAAATTGAAACTGATCATCAGGATATCACTCATCCTATAGACAAACAGACGACTTTCAGTTCCCACGCAAGCCGTCGTTTTTGCTTTTCTAATATAAAGAACTTGGCAAATCATTGAGAAAAAAGAAGATAATGTAGATAAATAGCATTTTCTTCCTTTTGTCCAAATATTCTCTGGTTCACGAATTCCATCTTTATCATCATACATTTAGTCGTCCGAAGATTTTCTATAATTAAAGCAAGCTATGGTTTAGTCGTTTTGAAAAGGGTAAAAGTTCGCCAAGTTTTACAAGTACATGTAATAGTGATACTGAATAGCGAATCATAAAGATGAGAATCGCTGTGGTCATATATTCTCAATGTAAAATTAACTCTCCTCTTGTGTTACCCAAATGACAAAGACTTTCATATTATGTCATGTATACCCAAGTTGATTACAAAATCACATCGGTAAGGTCAATATGTGAATTTTCCCATTTCAAAGTTCTTTTAATGTTTTTTTTTACATTAAAAGTAATTGATTTTTTTAAATGGTATTACTAAGGGAATAAATATAACAAATCTTTAAAAATTGCTCTATCTCAATATTTCGGTATAGAAGCATAAAAGGCTTCTATGCCGAAATATTGACATAGAGCAATTCTTAAAGACTTGTAAAAGTAATTGAATCAGAGAAGTTCCTTGAATATTAGATACAGGTATCGGTACCTTACCGATTCGTTTATATTTTTCACAAGATTTAATTGAGGATGCAAACGGTGACATTACGATATAACCGGCAAAAATAATATAGCATTTATTCCGTAGTCACAAAAAAGTCATACGGTACATGTATAACTGGATAATTTGGGTACATTCCCGAAAACAAATATCGATAAAAACATGAAAATAAATATGAAAAAGAATACAGCTGAACCAAATTTTTAAAACAATTGATATGTTTTCATTTATATTTTGTTTAAGGGAATGTCCCAAATTTTCACATGGAGGAAAAAGGAGTGAATCTTTTTTTTATAATTTGAACCGTTTGAGTGCAGTTTTTGTTCGACGTTGAGTATTTAGTATTGTGTCCATCTAAATAGACAGCTGGGATTGAGTTTTAATACTGTCTATGATCAGTTATTGGAGTTTTCTCAATTTTCCTTATTGAAAAGGCCGACACTAAGTACTCAATGGACCCAAAAATAAAATACCAAACCCTTTTCGAACTGCATTTTTGAGATCCTGCACTTTGTTTAAGTCCGAGATTCAAGCTATTTATTTAGACTTATTTTGAGCACACGTTTTCATGGGAATGTCAAAAGTTGTGATTCAAAAACGTTTCTAAGAGGTTGCTTGTCCTAAACTAGTATGTCTTACGCATACAATGTATAGATATAATTTGGTTTCTGATAAATCAAACTTAAATAATTCAGAACGAACTAGTTTATGTGGATGTTTGCACATTTACAATCAGTTGCGCTTATGTAAAGTATTTTATACAGTATCAATTTTTAAATCAATCAAATTTAATGAGTTTGTATTTTAAAAAAAAATCGGATTGGAAGAATTGTTTCCTCGATCTACATACACTTGACGAAAGGTCAAAGTTCGATGTTTTGACATACATCTGGCACGTCCATTCTATTACCATGACAGGTCTCCAAGACAATGATATCCCTTGGCAACGGAAAGAGGAATCCGATTCCTTGGAAACCAATTAAAGTCCAATTGATATTCCGTAATTGTTCAGTTTGTCAATTCTGCCGGAGCATGACATACACGTAATCTTTATTTGTCATTTTTCTACCAAAACCACGTAACTACAGCTTTGAAAAAGCTGTAGTTTCGAGGTTTTTGAAGAAAAGTGATGTTATTGTAATACTTCTGGTAACGTTGTGTCACTGGTTACGAAGTGGGCGTGGTCCGAGCCCGCTGTTCTATGTGTCAACCCGGACATGGAATACTGGACAAAGGTCACGGTCCCTAATTTTGTAATAAATTGTCCCTTTTATTCCAAAACCTCGTAACTACAGCTTCTTTTAAGCTGTAGTTACGAGGTTTTAAGAAGAAAAGCAGCATTATCCAATCTCAAGTGTTATTAGTAAATCATCTAACAATTTTACGGGCCAGGCGCTCTTCACCGCGGAGGGTGAAAGTGATCATTTGAAAACCGAGCTGAGCGTTTATTAGTTAATATAACGGTCAGTTGGCGGGCCATACATTACCGGACAAAAAACCATCTCCGGGGGTGTTGATAATAAATGTCCACTCCGTAATATTAGAGTGATATATTGTTGTTCGATACCATATCACCATTCATTAAGATTCAGTGAAAGTGGCAATTATTCATCCGATCCCAACAGCCCGCTGTGACAAAACAGAACAATTCAAAAAACCGCGTGACGTCACATACAATATTGACAGGGGAGAGATTATGTTCCGGTTTTTAAAGAAGTCTTGCGAATCTTATTTTCGTAAATTGCAAGTTGCACACTACAACAATGTAAGACATTAGCTTACATTAATATTAAAGGTTGTCAATGGTAAAAAATATATTCAAGAAATTTTGTTTGGAATGGTCAACCGGCATAGCTAGATTATTTCTGTCAATGGAAATTTCAAATGAAGTTCATTTAGTCATTCTGGGTCAAATTTGTATGTAATTGACTGACCCGCCATTGATAATCATAGTAACATTTATAGGAAACTGGACCTTGATTGATAGTGAAAAATTTGGAATCAGTGCTAAAATTCCTTTCTTTTTGTCCATAGATAATTCAATGCTCCACACAACAATGCAAACTCTGACTGTCCACATGTTGTTTGGATCCCTGAAAACCTAGCACGTGCCCCTTTAAACTAACGCTCTTTGGAATCTAAGTAAATACAGGCCTTGTTTTATGAGAAAATCTATTAATCTTCTTGTTTATATGTAAGGAAAAAAGGTTGCAGTGACATACATATACGTAATTTACTTCAGCACTTAGTCGAAGAATGGTCAAGGTTCGGTCTTTACAAGAAGAGGCAGAATCTTACAAACTGCACACGGCACAGGATCAATGGCGATATCCTATGGTACTTGTTTACTTCGAGCTATATCCGATTTAAAAATTGATCACTCCTTTCATTTGTGAATCATATTAACATGTTATTAAAAAGATGAAAAGACAAGACATTCTCATTCTAAGTGGGAACATCTTTCGGACCGTATTTGCACTGATTAACCTCGAGTGTTTTGGAAAGCGGACGATCCGCCATTTACACAGTGGTTATGGCTTCTTTTCAAGTGGACAGATTACTCTAAATCCAGGTGAGAACTTTTCTCACATGTACTAGCCACATCCTTCTTTTGGTCGCCACAAATTATTAAAGGTGGACAAATCCAGATGTGGACTGAAAATATAGAATGTACGACATTACAATATTTCTGCTTTGTTGACAACCCTATCAAAATCACACGAATATTATTTCCACCAAATATCAATTAACTTTGATTATGTATTTTTTTTTTCATTAAAAATGATAATTCATAGAAAATTCAATTGCTTGTTTCAACGATCATATGGGCGATTCTTTTCATTAACCTTTGGATAGAGGAAGAATGAATACTTCTTTCAACTTTCAAATGCGGTGTTCTATGCAGAAAAGTAATAACGTTTACAACGTATACATTTTGTTTGCAATACAAATATAAAATATTGTCGTTAAGGCTCCTTGGTTGAAGTGGTCATGTCTGGGATAAAACGTCAAGAGACGCCGCTTTTTGTCTGGACTTTGAGATGTCACAAATACACTCGAGTTGGGACACGGTATCATCTGTGTGGTTATACACCTCTTTAGTATGCCATACTAACTGCATACTGTATCCATATTGCATTAACCCTTTCCCAAACGACAAAATTTTAGGGTGATCCAATTTGAAAGCCGCTGCAGATGACAAAATAGATTATACTAAAGGTAAAATTTGTGCTTAATATAGTTCAGAAAACATTGAGGCAAAAGTAGAAACTGCTGGTTATCAGCAGTTTCTTCTTTTGTTTCAATGTTTTACCAAGCCCTTTCTATTAGGGACGTCAAAACCAGGTCTTGTTTGGGAAAGGGTTAAGGTATCCTTTGTAGCAGTGACAAAAGACAGTCAACTATACGGTCATATACTGTGCATGGTCATAACGCCTGGTTACCCCGAATGATGCTCGGATTTAACACTGTCTCGCCAATAAACGATACATTTCTGCATATCATACCATCACAATACAGTCACGGAAAGGGTTTTCAACAAATATGCATCAGTAATTGCAACTATGTCTCATTACGTTTCATTGCTAAACGATATTACAGCTACAATTTCTTCTAAGATATCCTCTCCAAATAATTGCACACGAAGCTGCAAGGGATATTCCTGTTGCAGGTGGGTAATCTTTCGGAAATACGCTCAATTCAGAAAAAAGTCCTAATGTAATCAAGGCATTTACGAAAAGGTACATCACATGGAACCCCAAATTGCCTTAACGAATCAGTCAATACTGTCTGACGCACGGTGTACAAACCACATGACTTCTAATTGCACGGTTCTGGCTTGGGTGGAGAACATTTAGGGACATTGATCTCGATTCAGGTTAGACCTTTTTCAATAATTCCCTTACGTATGTCGTCTCGCTATGTACAGCCCTGGGCCAGCCCATAGACGAGACCCGTCTTTGTTGAATGTTTGACCATTAGCTCGGATACATTTGACAAAATATGAAATAAACTGAAGAAATTTGTTGCCGCATTTAAATAAACCGATGAGGATGCCTGTATTCTGGGTCGGAAATATTTCAAGACAATCACATAGCCCAGAATTTCTCAAAGCATCTAACATATATTGTCTAATATGTGCCAACCGCTAGTCAAGCATTCAACATGGACATTCTTACCTGAATCAATATGTATTTCACTGCTTTCCTCCATTCTAGATCGAATTGTGACAAAACATCACGTAAGCTGTACACCGTTACGTACATCCAATTGAAGAATACAGAACTACGTATGACAGCTTTGTGCCAATACGTGTACATATATGTATACTTACATTGTATACCCCCTGGCTTAATAATATCTATCATTAACTTTTCTTTTATCCTTGTCACCTACATTTGAGGTCCCTAATAGAGTAAGGAAAACATTTAAGTGATAGAAAAGAGTGCTACTAGTATATTGCACATGAACCCAAACCCGTCCTCCCAAGAGCATTCCTTTACTGCTAACCTAGAATATGAATGTCATTTGGGAAAGGTTTAATATCGTTAACCCTGTCCGAAAATTCAGCACTTTGGACCGGCCAAATTCAGAGTATTGGCAGACGATAAAACATATAACTTGAAGCATAAACTTACTACTACATTACAAATGATATAGGACTAATGTCAGCCATTTTCTCTTTTCTTCGAATTCTTTCTTATGATTCTCTTACTTAATGACATCAAAACCACCGTTGTTTTGGGGTTGAATTAGCGTTGTTCCACTTTTGTTGCTACAGTATACATAACGCGACAAAGCCTTCTCTGGTGACACAGATTAAGCTGATAAAATTCTTATTGAAAGCAAGAAATTGTCTGTCTGTATTTTGACTATATATCTCGGGTGGGTACTTAATTCGGGTGATTTATTTACAAAGGAAGGGGTTGACATTGGTTGATACTCACGAGCTTGGGTCGGATTATATTTTATCTCTATCTAGAGATCAAGCGCGGTTTTGCAAACGAGGCTATGAAATAAGGAGCCAACATTGTTGCATCAGAGTAACATTAGATGATAAGTATAGTTATTGTTTCAGATATTTTACTTTCAATCTTGTATATCTTTACAGGTGTAATTGTGTTCCAGATGTAATGTTAACAATATCCAAAATATTACCCGGCTTTGATGGTCCTACAAAGTAGGGTTTGACACCAAGTAATAGAACGGAAAAATCCTGAAAAAAGTACAAGTGTATCTCTACCTTGGACTTGATGTGAAACAATACATTATAGATAATTTTGTATTTGTTGCAAACCAGATTGTTCGTACTTTTTTTGCAAAAGAAACACAGATTTGGTATAATTCATATTGAAAGTATTTGATACAGACCAAAGTTAAAGAAATAATATACAGTCTGCGTGCGAAACAGAAATAATGTAGCTGTATATAATACCCTGTCGCAAACCACGACTGTATTGTTTCTGGCTTCAATAGACATGTATACATGTACTCATAATACATACAAACTGTAAATGAGACAGGATCTGGAAAAAACGTCCTTTATGGTATTTGAGAACAACCTGGATCCAGACCAGCCTGTGCATACGCACAGTCTGATCAGGATCCCATGTTGTTCTCTAATAGCTTCTATGTGACCTGTAGCAACCATAGAAGAGCAGCATCGATGTATGCCAGTCTTGGCTTAGGCACAGGCGGGATTTGAAATGTGGCTGTCTCAAATGCTTTAAGGGACGTTTTTCCAGATCCCGGCTCAAATATTATACTCTCAGATGGGGGTACGAGCAGACTCCCAAATGGAAACATGATCATCTTACAGGCTCAGTGCGAAACGGTTGTAACTGCCTATAAACATATAGGCAGTTACAACCGTTTCGCGATGAGCCATCGATATAATATTCTCACATGGGGCACAAGCAGACTCCCAAATGGAAACATGATCATCTTATCTATCATAAAATCTTGTTATCACGGTAAATCAATGTCAAATTTAACCGTTCTGGTCCAAACAAGTTTTTTGTATCATGGCGTATATGTATATCGGAGCTATTAACAAGACAAGCAATCGTTTTGCTGGGCGCAATCATGGTATCATAATGCCCATGCCATCGAAGGAAGGGGATTGCAAACGTGTTCGAGCTATCTGTTCTGGTCCACCATTTGAGATAAAAGATAAACATGTACATGCACGGTCAAGTGGAGTTGTTACCCACAAACCATTTTATAGATCAAATAATCAAAGAACTAATTGATCTTATACTTATTTTATGGCATATGAGATCGACTTTTAAAGAATTAGCGCTGTAATGCATTTCAAAATTACATAAAACCCGTGCAAAGACCACGGAAAACAAATTTAATAACCAAAATCAATTGTAACGGTTATGTGTTGCAATACCATCCGAGTTAGATCTAGCTCAACATTCTGTATAGGAGTTTCATCTTGGACATACGAACTAATGGCACAAAAAGTATACCTTTGATATTTCGACTAAATGCGCCATTGACACAATTGCGTAGGGCATAAAATATCCATATTGACGTACGTAGGTTGAAAACAATAACGGATATTAACATTAAAAATGTAGCTACATCATATTTCACAATCATCAAACCCAATTATACGAATATGTAATTTTTCTCACCGATGTTTAGGAATGATAACTACATACAATGATAAAAAAGTCAATTGAGACAATTGTAGATAAGTATTAGTAACCAATAAATCACCAGTTTTCTTCGAAAGCCTCGTAACTGTAGTTTAAAACAAGCTGCAGTTACGATGTTTTATGACGAAAAACGACGATATTTAATTCGGGGTGTGGTAAAAGGACACCAGAGATTTTTTTATACCAATATGTATATGCAGATCAGTATGTGTCTCTATTTGTTCTGATGATAAGTAAAACTGTTGTTTTGTAAATGCTACAGGTCATGAAGAAGATTTTAGAGAACATCGTCGGTCCTGATCAGATTATTTGTTTGCGCATGCTGACCAGGATCGATGTTGGTTTCAAAAGTCATGAGTACCCATTTTCCATAACCTGGCTCATATGTAATAACTGGTCGCGCTTCATAAAGCAAATCAAATGATACTGAGTCAGAGGTATACTAAATGAGCCGCGACGCGAGAAAAGCGTAATTTAGCATAAGCGAAAACAAAGACGCAGATCAGCTTCGCGGTAACCGCGAATCTGATCAGCGTCTGTGTATTCGCTGGTGAGAAAGTTTAGTTCTTTTTCTTCCCATGTACGAAATTTCGTGACTCTAATCACTTTCTGCGGCTGTACAGCCTCATTTGTGTCGGATCTGGTCAAAACTCCCGAAGACCGATTTTCTCGCATCGCGGCTCAAATGATGAGGCGGTTAGAATAGGTTTTTTACATTTTACAATATCATTGCAAGGTCGAGATCTACCCTCTAATCAAATTTTACCGCTCCATTAGATTCACCTTTTTTGCATTTTGAAAAAAGAAGAGAGAGAGAAAACAAAAGGACCATGATGGTCCTATATCGCTCACCTGAACCAAAATGATATGAACAACACTTTTGTTCAATTCAATTAATATTTATGACTTTAAGACTGAGAACGAACTTATGGTCAATAACGTCTGAAAATCCAACTTAAACGAGATCTTATGGTGCCCATCTGTGAACATTGTGTCCAAGTTTTGTCTTTATTTATTAATAATTGTAGATTCTAGAGTGTAAACAAGGTCAAAAACAGCCGAAAATGGCAATTTCATCAAATTCAAGGGCACATAACTCTATACTTTCTGATCAGATCAGACTGAAAATCTAACTCATCCAAGATATTATGGTCTCCAACATTGTGTCCAAAATTGGTCTTGATTGGTCAATAATTGTAGATTCTAGAGCGTAAACAAGGTCGAAAACAGTCAAAAACGACAATTTTGTCAAATTCAAGGGCACATAGCTCTCGACTTTCTGATCAGATCAGACTGAAAATCTAACTCATCCCAGACCTTATGATCCCAAACATTGTGTCCAAGTTTTGTCTTGATTGATTAATAATTGTAGATTCTAGAGTATTAACAAGGTCGAAACCAGCCGAAAATGGCAATTTCATCAAATTTAAGGGCATGTAACTCTAGACTTTCTGTTCAGATCAGACTGAAAATCATACTCATCTGAGATCTTATGGTCTTTAACATTGTGTCCAAGTTTTGTATTGATTGATTGATAATTGTAGATTCTAGAGTGTTAACAAGGTCGAAACCAGCCGAAAATGGCAATTTCATCAAATTCAAGGGCATGTAACTCTAGACTTTCTGTTCAGATCAGACTGAAAATCAAACTCATCGGAGATCTTATGGTCCCCAACATTGTGTCCAAGTTTTGTATTGATTGTTTAATAATTGTAGATTCTAGAGTGTTAACAAGGTCGAAACTAGCCGAAAATGGCAATTTCATCAAATTCAAGGGCATGTAACTCTGGCCTTTCTGTTCAAATCAGACTGAAAATCAAACTCATCTGAGATCTTATGGTCCCCAACATTGTGTCCAAGTTTTATATTGATTGATTAATAATTGTAGATTCTAGAGTGTTAACAAGGTCGAAACCAGCCGAAAATGGCAATTTTGTCAAATTCAAGGGCATGTAATTCTGGACTTTCTGTTCAAATCAGACTGAAAATTGAACTCATCCAATATCTTATGATCCCAAACATTGTGTTCAAATTTTATCTTGATTTGTCAAAAATTGTAGATTCTAGAGTGTAAACAAGGTTGAAAACTGCCGAAAATGGCAATTTTGTCAAATTCAAGGGCACATAACTCTTGTCTTTCTGATCAGATCAGACTGAAAATCAAACTCATGCAAGATCTTATGGTCTCCAACATTATGTCTAAGTTTTTTATTGATTGCTTAATAATTGTAGATGCTAGAGTGTAAACAAAGTCAAAACTAGCTATTTTTTACGTTCAAGGGCAAATAACTCCAGGCTTCCAGGTCCGATCAGGCCCATAATCAAACTCATCCAAGAACTTATGACCAAACTTGCTTTGACCAAGTTTGATCAAGATTGGCCAACTTTTGTGGATGCTAGAGTGTTAACACCAAATTGTTGACAGACAGACGGACGGACGGACGGACGACGGACATTGAGTGACCACAATAGCTCACCTTGAGCACTTTGTGCTCAGGTGAGCTAAAAACAAGCACAAACACAAAAATAAGTAATAAAAAAAATGACACGTATGTGTACTTGCAAGTCTTTTGTTCGATGGCTCGCCGCTATTTCGAAAAATAAAAATCATCCGAGTCTTCTACTCCCGTAAATTGTTTTGGTGTTGTCACATTCTGAGAAATAATTGACGATTTTACCATTGATTCACCATTGAGAGATTGAACCTTGATATACACATACTGTTGAACTATTCCCGTCTTCTTGTCTGTGTATCTTATATATATGTAAAAATTCATGATAGCCTAGCTTACAAATTAGTTAAGTTTTGTATAAGTCTAATGTATCTATCCGGGATTTCATCAGTGTTTCGACTTGTAAAATTGATTGTAAATTATGGGCACCAATATGTGGTTATTAAAACTTAATATTGTCGTACATCATTTGCATAAGCAACCAATACTTTGGTAATATGATGAATAATCGAAATTAATCAAATTGCTTTCTCTAATCAAGCATATGAATTAGGCTTTGTAGATATCGACCCTTTCCCAAATGAAACCTTGTTGAAATGCCGGTTAATTACTTCTTTTTAAGAAAAAAACAATGTTACAAAGGTGAACACTCCATTAAATGTATGAGCTTTGCAAAGTTAAATTTCAAAATCGAATAGTTTATGTTAATTATCAAACCAAATCAACGCTTACATTTCCTTAGCTTTTCGTCTTTGAAAAAAAGCATGGTCGAAAACGTTCCAAATAATTTATGTGGTGTAACAATTGCGTTAAAGCAGTAGGTTTTTGAATTTTAAATTCTGGATGAAATCCAAATAGAATGTATATAATAATGCAATTTCCGTTGATAAATTTTCATGAATTAAGTTATTTTATTACAATATTATGGGTGTTCCCATGATAACGAATATTAATAAAGGCGTAATTGCAAATTAATGAGCAATTAATAGCTTAATTATTTACAGATATATCAGAAAGTATTAATTATACAAGGCAATTTAAATAGAGCATTGTATCTGCATTGATTAGAGCAGAAATTTGAATTTTCGATAAAGGGGCGTTTACTTATTTTTGAATATTTATAACATTAAAACGACGACAAAACCAATTTCTTTTTTTTTTTGTTTTGAAGGATTCGAAAGTGTCATTGATTTGAAAACAAAAACAAAATTGTCAGTTATTAAGGTATTTAGGGCATAATTAAAAACAACACTTTCTAGCCATACGAAATGCATCAAATTACACACACTTGTAAATACACTTCATACAAGTTGAATCGCCGTGGCGGATTTCAAGATTATGCTTCAAGAGGAAAATAATTTACAAATATTATTTTACTCTATATTCATATGCAAGGGAGGTAATTTTGAACATGTTAGTCTAATATTTTCGTAAATATGCATTAATTCAAAATTCTAATCCGCACAAAATGCTTATGTTTATATTTGGAATGGAAATGTAACACAGTTTAGGAATTACTAGAACTTTTCAAATTTCACCGCTGGCTCTTTGGTGCTAATAAGGCCCTTCTTACCTTAACGAGCAATGCAAAGCCATACATAATGTGACAAAGCCCTAAGTTGGGTATAAGCTCATTGTAAATGCCAATATGAAAATAAAAAAAATCAAAGGTCAATGTCCATACAAAGATTCTGTTGATAATTTAACGATCTAACATGGCCATCGTCGGATTTTGAAAAGTGTCGTAACCCTAAAATGCTTAATTATTTCTGAGTTTTCTGAGGAGACTACAATTACCTGGTAACTGTCATCGCCATTCCAAACTCAGTGTAAACTCATTACTGCTTTGAGATCCAAGTCGTGGTCTAAAAGGACACAGAAGACCGAATGCGGATATTCTTGGATGCTCTAAGGAGGGACACGAGCGCTAGAGACTGGACAGAACTGGTCTCGCTTATTAAAGACAGAACAACACGGCGTGGACGTGTGGCTGGTTGCCTATTGGCGACTAAGTATTAGATAGAGGTAGTTTAGTAGACTCTACGCGAAATAAAAATCCAAGTGCGCGCAGCGCATTGAATGTTTATATCGCGTAGAATCTACTATACAGACTCTATCTCACTTAGTGTTTGCTAGCGGTTCAGTTGAGATGGGGGCGTGGCTATGTAAAGACCTCACATAAACTAGTCTGCAAACTCGTTTATGCGAAACATAGCGGCGAAATTTCATAATATACTGCAATTGCATCGGTCAAAAAAGTAGGTCGAATTCTAAGTAAGTAAGTAATTTCCGAATGACGCTGTGGGTTAAAGGCTACAATACGAGTGCAGGTTACATTCCTCTTGTTAGACAGATATTGGGGGATCTCCTCTAGTTATTGTTACTTTCTACTTATCTGGCGAAACATTTCAATGTATTGTAGAACATTTTCGCATTCGGAACTCAATTTTGTTCGGCCAAAAAGTTCGAAGTGAGGGCATTGTCTATACCAAACTTCAACTAAATATAAACCGAGATAACATTTTACAATTCACTACAAATTCCCATAGCAAATGTAATAGGTATACATGTATCTCCGAATTCTAATACGAAAGATTATTTGCCTAATTCAAAAGTACATGCAATTAATCATGAAAATATTTCATTGCCCATTTATGTATGGATTGTCTCCCATATTTAGTAATAATCACTTTCCCATGACAACAGATGATCGCTTACTTGTCTTATTTTATGAACTTTAATTCCCACGATTTAACTTTTATTTTAGCCGGGGTCTGGAAAAGGGGTCGTGGAAGCTTATGCGACTACCATATTTCAAATATTCCCTATGCCTAAGGACATACTTACTGAGATTCAATGCTAGAGTCTTAAGGTTGCTTCACGTCAGGAAACGGCTTTAACAGAACAAAATGGGTCCTGACCAGACTGTGTACATGCACAGTCTGATCTGGATCCATGTTGGTCCCAAAAGCCAAATAGACCCATTTTCCAGGCCACAGCTAATTTTATGACTAATATAGCTAGTTAGTATTGATAAAGCCGCATTTGATTCGTACATTTTATCATAATTTTATTACGCATTAAAGTATTAGCGAAAAAGCGTTATGCCTAATGGATATTATGACTTTCACCCTTTTTCGGTCAGATCTATCGTGATAACAAAATCGACGTCTTCTTTTCTATAAAATGTCATTTTCTACAAATGATGACGACCTTGGAATATTTTCTTTGTAAAGCCTTTTTAGAAAACTATACAAAGAGTTATACAAATTTCGTCACACTTAGCATCCTTTAATTTCTTTAATAAGCAATAATTCGTTTATTTTTCAAACTCCTCAATAGTAATTGTCCCTGATTTACATCTGAATTTCATCACTGACGCAGCTTTCTGAATAGACACAAGCAGTGAAATCTTTAAACTAGTTTGTCAAACTTAGTAATGCTAATGTGTCAAAAAGTTAGATAGATTGTGTGCTATGATAATGAAAATTCTTAGTCAACACCGTCCACTGTCCAGCATTTTTAAAAATTCCAGTTAACCCTTTCCCAAACAACAAAATTTTAGGATGATCCACTTCAAAAACAACCACAAATGACAAAATGGATGTTATTAAAGAAAGGATTTGTGTAAAATATGGCACAGAAAATATTGAGACAAAAGGAGAAACTGCTGGAAATCAGCAGTTTCTTCTTTTGTTTCAATGTTTTCCTCAGCATTTTCTATTAGGGACGTCAAAATCAGGTCTTGTTTGGGAAAGGGTTAATATCCTATTTATCATTAAACAAGGATTTAACAGATTATTTAGACTGTCAGGGATATAGTACCTGTGATCTATTTAATTTGATGATCAAGTAAGAGCATATATTATATCGTGATGTGATTATGTCATTGTTTGCGTCTGTCAAGCAATTTTGAAGGTCTTTTAGCCAGTTCATTTCCTATTTATCACAAAACAAGGATTTAACAGATTGTTGAGACTGACAGGGATATAATTCCTGTGATCCTATTAACGACTCGGTAAAATTTGAGGATCATCTAAGAGAGATTGTCGTATGTGGTTATGAAAATTCTTAGTTAGAACTGTCCAACATGTTTAAAAATCAGTTAGCCAGTTCATTTCCTATTTATCACAAAACAAGGATTTAACAGATTGTTGAGACTGGCAGGGATATAATTGCTGTGATCCTATTAACGACTCGGTAAAATTTGATTATCATCTTAGAGAGATTGTCGTATGTGGTTATGAAAATTCTTAGTTAAACTGTCCAACATGTTTAACAAGAGCTGCCCGAAGACAGCGCGCTCGACTTTCTAAGTTGCTTAGTATAAAGGGGGCATAACTCCAAATATAGTGGACCCAGGGTCATGGGCCCTTGTAGTAAGGTAGAGGGTGTGATGGTGAATAAGTATTCCAAGTTTGGGTTGAATCCCTTTGATAGTATGGAAGTTATTGATGTTTGAAAAAACTTTAACCTTTGTTGCAACGCCGACGCCAACGCCGACGCCAAACGCCAACGCCGACGCCCGGGTGACAGTATAAGCTCTCATTTTCTTCGAAAAGTCGAGCTAAAAATCAGTTAGTCATTTGATTTCCTATTTATCACCAAATGACGATTTAACAGATTATTCAGACTGACAGGGGTATAATTCCTACTGTCCAGTCAATGACTCGGTAAGTGAATAGTAACGCCTTTTTATTGCCTGACAAATGGTCCAGGTATTTACTCATGACAGAAAATCAAAGTGTCCTGTTGTGACTACTGACCATGTGCACAATGGAATCTTATCTGCCCTCACACGTTTTTGGATGGTCAAGTCATTATCTTTATGATATCAATTGTCCAAGATGAACCGCTTTGCAGATATACGCGTAACTCGGTAAGTGAATGGTAACGCCGTGTAAAATTGCTTGACAAAAGGTGCAAGTGTTTCAACCCATGAACGAAAATTGTGACCGATGACCATATGTACACTGGAATCTTACCTGACCTCACACTTTTTGTTTAGATGGTCAAATGAACTGTCCAAAGATATTTAAGTGTATCATTTCTGCAATGATTACACAGTTGCTTCTTATAATAACAAAGCTTTAAAAATAATCCGACAATTTTTAGCTGACTCCAATCATATTATACCGTTTGAAATAGGAAAAAGTTTGAAATTATACATGTGTAAGATAAATATATAACATGCAATGACATCAGCCGTTGAGAGATCAAGAGAATCTGAGTTGAATTCCCGGAAGCGGAAGTTGTTTTTGTAGTTTAATTGTCCCAAATATTCGACATAGCTACTTATTATTGAATGCAATGACCAATATGCAATCTCGTGAGAATCTAATCTCTGTTGTAAGTACTGGTTTCTCAATCCACATTAATGTAGTCAGTTTCATTACTTTTCGAGTACCTTGGTGACGGTTAGTTCTTTTTTAGCGGAATGGTACTGCTAAAGGTTCTTGGAAAGTCAAAGTAGATGAAGAACAAAAATATCTGTACGAAATGAATATCAAAATTAGATGGCAAGACGTCGAGATAAAATTTAATTTCTAACCACAGTAAAACACGTAAGGAGACGATAAGTAGTGAGATATGTAAAGTATAGGCAGGTATTTTAACTAAGTAATCATTTCTAAATTGTCAACATTAGTCACTGATTGTTTTAAAACTAATTTAGACATTGTTTCAAGGTGATAAATCTTATCTTGATGTCGACTAGGATTCTCGTCAACTAAGCATGTAACATAAATATACGTCGGGTTGTGGTAAAAGGACCTATGTAGCATTTTAGACTGACATGTAGCAATACCAACCTGTGTCTACTTGGTGTAGGAGCATGTCGTCTTGATGCTGCTGCATGTAATGAAGAGGCTATCGATAACAACATGATAGATAGAAAGATTTTATTGACTTATACGAATACATGTATCTCGTCATATACAAAACAATTTCCAAATATAAATATTTTTCGGTGGCAAAATATAGAGATAAAATAAAGATGTTAGTAGTAACTGACTTTGTATGTTTGAATTACCAATGCATTTAGTTGTACAGATGTATAAAATTTATAGGATTCTATCTTTATCACATTTCAGAAAGATGACGGAGAGTGGGTTAAGATGTTAATTCCAAAACATGTACATTGTATTCAAACGTTAAATTTCAGAAATAAGAACAATATATACTGAACAAAAGTGAAAATGCTACACCTAAATTGTTTGTCTTGTTTCTTCTAAATAAAACAAGTAAATAAATCAAATTAAAGTGCCTCGCATTCTTCATTGACTTGGTTGTGTGAGGCATATTATGGTTCTGGTTCAGACAGCCTGTATAGGCAGGTTTATACCCGAAAATTCAAACACGGTTAAAAGTGGCGTTAAACTCTTAACCCATTACCAGACGTCAAAATTGTTGGCTGTTTCAATTTGAAAGGTTTGTAGGCGACAATATTGTGGGAAATGAAGAAATTGCTTGTCACAGACTGTTTCAAAGTCATTATCTTATGTGAAGTTACAAAGAGTCAATGTTTGGTAATGGGTTAATTTCTAAACACGTATTCTCACGAGATGAGGGATTCACATGTCGTCGTGATGTCTGTGCGTTTGGTAGATGCAAGACCTAGAATTTTCACTACAATTTTAAAACAGTTACTAAGACGAATCTTTAAAACAAAGTAAATCTAAAATATGTATATGTTCAAGTAGTAAACATCAGGTCAATATAAACAAAATGTAACGTTCGATACTGTCGCTTTTTATGAAGTCAATATAACCGTCAAATTCTCGATCATGATAAAGGTGTTAACGCCAATTATTCGCCACACATTTAAAAATACCAGTTTCGACAATTTGTATGTGAAATAGCAACACCAATACTTGCACTTCAACACAGTTAAAAAGCCAAAATGTACTGTCGCCACTTTTTTACAGCGACTGAAATGTCCGCTACCGTCTATTTTATTACAAGATGGGCCATACAGTATCCACGGAAATTAATTGTTACTATGGCCAAGTTAACCGATATACACAATACTAAAAGTAAATTAGCCCTATAAGTCTATGAAGAGGAATTTCCCCCCTCTGATTCCACTACAAATCAGACTGCGGTGATCCTTGAGACTTTTTGTTGTAAAGTTCGATACTTGATTTTTCCTAAAATGCAATACAATTTTCAATTAAAGTACACCAGCCAAATAGGAAATTCTGTGTATATATCGAAAATAATACATGTTGATTTATTCCCATACGCATATATTTTTTCTGACCCGTTTTATATCAATTTGTAATGTCCGCGATGTAATGTTCAATACCGAGTATCTATAGACATTATCTCTCACGGTATAATTAGCTTAGTTTATTGACTTTATGACGTAAATAATGACGTATCTAAACAGGAGGCTTTATGACCAGCCAAATTTTCTTTATCGAACTGAAAAAATAAACATTTTTTACCAGTTTGGTGTTTGCAAAAGCGAGTGTTTGCCAAGTGATTTGCATTCTTTAATCCCTTTTTATTACATCACACCTTATTTGTTATTTTGATTAAAACTGAATGCAATCATCGTATGGTAAATGCATAGATATTTATTGTCTTTGAAATATGATTTTGATAACAATTGTTTTGACTGTAATGTCCGTTACTTTTGGTATCGGACATTACATATTTTGTAAGAGCTATTTACATGCATTATGAGATTAAGAAACGAAACGGAAGCTAATCCCCAGCGATTTCCCAACATCTCTGCTCTAAACCATTTTCAAATCGATCATATATTATTATATTTATTGAAAAATGTCAGAAATATTGTTTGGCCACGTGATTAACTGCCGTAATTTGAGCAACCTTTTCAATGTGTAAAATGTTTGTGGACTTTTTCCACGCTTCTTAGACGCGTCAGCCAAGATACTTTGCGTTATTTTCCTTGATATTAATTGATTGAATCAGTTTTAACGCCTCTTTGAGCTGTTGTGGTCATGAATGGCAGGGGCTGGAGCACTTTAAGAACCATTCATTTCAGACGTTGCTCACACCAATCATACCACAACATTATATATGAGCCTTTCTGGACTTTGAGAAGACTAGAAATTTCCGATTTTCTTAGCACCAAATAAAAACTTTTCCCACTGGGAAAATCTAATTTCACCATGCTAAATTGAGTTGGTGTATGTCACATGTTTCTGTCCAGCGACGATTTGTAATGTTCGATACAATTAAGTAGCCTTGATTTTTAGTCCAGAGTATCTATAGATTAAGATTATACAGTTCTCTAAGGTTCTCTAAGCTTTTTTTTGATTATATTGATAATGTGTGGTGTGTATGGCACATTTCGGGTATGCAAAACATGTTTTCTGGTGTAATGTAATGTCCGCTACATTTGTAATTACCATTACATATCTAGCAAAACATGCATTTTTGTTCTCTTTAATCTCCATGTTGCTGATTTTTTTTAAGTTTGATTACTTATGTGAAGAAATCAAATGCATTGATAACACATTGTTCCAGAAATCGTGTTCACGTTACGCATATAGATCAATTCCGATTTTCTGACAAATACACCTATAAAGCGTATATTGACAGATCATTGTGTTGTCAGTGAAGCACCTCTTCATTACTGTAACTGTTTTAATGTAATAAAAATAGTTATAGATTGTGACAAAAATGATGGCAAGTGGTCAACAAAAGGTCCCTTTAGTTCGTAATTGAATATCAGTAAGAAAACTAATTGAAAGTCACAAAGAGGTCATAGAAAGCTCGCGTGCGTTTGCCTTATTATGTATTCGATCTTGAAAGTTCATCTATGATAAGTGTGAAAGAGGGTGACATGTTCATATACATTGTATGTTAATTTTTGTTGAAGCAAGAAATTCCTCGAGATTTAGTCATAGCTCGCGTTTGCATGTCAGAATCGAGTTTAACTCTTTTGCCAAAACAGTACCATATTCAAACGCTCTTATTATAAAATAATCATGAACGGTTTAGAAAAAAATGAGCCAAAAGACGAAAATGCTGATATTCAACATTTTCTTCTTTTATGCTAGATATTTTTGTTTGTTTTGATGTATTCAAATTCCATTTTAGTGACATCTTATTTTTATTTTGCGACAGATTTGAAAGTATCTAAAATGTCACCGGTTTGGGGAAGGATGCGGTAGCCGTATAACGGGTCCTTTCATTTCTATTGTACAATTTTGTCCGACAGACAAACAAGAGATCGATTGTCCTGAAGCACACCATAATAATAAAAACATGCGGGCATACGCTTTATAATGATTAAATTATGGGATATGATAGCTTAAGATATTAAACCACAACCGCATTTGGAAATTGTAGACATTGCATTTCCAAGAAAAGGAATTTGTTTCTTCTAATACTTCTTTGGTTGTATTTTATTTATACCTTTTACCTTATCAAAATATATCTATGAGAAATCTATTCTTGGATTTAACGCAAATACGAGGGGTGATCCAAAAGTTCGTAAAATGGATCAGTAGAATTTTAGGAGTGTTGACTAGCGAAACCAAAGTTATACAGTCATTACATGTGACATCTGTACCATAAATGTGGAAATTTTGAATTGTGTACATAAAACATTTATTGTTCAGTGACAACTTTTAGACAGATACTATGCGCGAGGCGGGGGAGCAAGAACGTCAAACGTGACGTCAACTTCACGCGATCATGAACCCTTCTATTTAAATTCCCTATTTTCTTTCATATGATTCTATGTCCTGGGTATAAATGTGCTTAAAGTGTTATCATACAATTTCATAATCGAACTGTTGAAGAATTCTCTATCTGACTGTTTTAAGATCGATCTACCATTAAGGTGGAGCCTATCACTATTTACCCTAGTCCTGACGTCCATAATCAGGTTGTGACCGATTGCAGGACTATCTTGGCATTCATTATTCACCACTGAAGTCCAAATCTTGGGTGTCACTGTAATGAAGTTTCTCTACAGCACTATATTTTTTGTTTTCTTCATCATTTTAAGTGTCTGCGTTGGTGTATGACCAAGATCGTGGCAGAGTTTTAGTACTGACCAATATTCTAATTTTGGTGGCAATGTCGTCTCGATATTCAACTGATTTGTTCTATCTGATAAAAAAATGTGTCTTCATAACAACTTCCACAACATCGTTTAAAACTTGACATCACGATTCCATACTATTGTAATTATAATTTTCGCAAGAAAAATCCCACAGAAATTTAAGACAATTCGATTAAATTAACGATTATGCAAGAAATCTTGACGCTCCCCCGCCTAAGCGTATATACGTTACTATGGTAACGCAGTTTACGGCCGCTAGAACTCGTTCTGTTAACCTTTTAATTTTCGTGCAGTCTGTATATAATGAACTTCAATATAACGAAATTATACAATGACCAAGCCAGTAATACGGAAGTAATGGATCCATTTTACGAACTTTTGGATCACCCCTCGTATATATCTTTGATTCACAACAGGGGGTGTATCCAGGTGCCAAACAAATGCTGCTACCAATAAGATGTGGCTTTTTTCTGGAAATTTAAAGGAAGTGTGTACCCTTGCTGGTGATTCAAAGTAATATAAAATTCTTAAGTTTCTAAAAATCACGAACTTGTCTGCTAGATTGCTTTACACGTATCTTTTTTCGAAGACATATAGGGTGACTTAAATAATGTTTCATGGTATTTTTTTCAATTCAGTTTTGAATGAAGAACCATCCAAAAATGATAATTGATAGAAGTGTAATTATTATATGTATCAACGAACAAATGCATGTTACATGGCCTGTATATTCCTTTTCATTTGTGAGAGGAATAGTTTAATGACCCAATTCAAAACTTCCCTTGTCGACTTATCCACGAACCTCGAGGAGAAAAGAGTTAATTGGGTATAAGCATTTCTTTTCTTTGACATATCGAATTTTGTTGTAATTCAAACTGGGTGGCAGAAGGTTCATAACCTTTCGACATATCATTTAGCAATAAGTTTACAATTCACAAAACATTTGTCATTGAAGTAGGATGACTTAAACATGACAGTCTAACTTTTAATCCTTTCCCAAACAATATCCGTGGTATCTTACACAGAAGGCTTGTGAAAACAGCGAAAAGCACGTATGCGCATTTAATGACCTGTAATTGATTTTTTTTCTTTTATTAAACTTTCCGGGTACAGTTGGATGAACATCTTAACCCTTTCCCAAACAAGACCTGGTTTTGACGTCCCTAATAGAAAAGGCTTGGGAAAATATTGAGACAAAAGAAGAAACTGCTGATAACCAGCAGTTTCTCCTTTTGTCTCAATATTTTCTGTGCCATATTTTACACACATCCTATAATTAATAACATCCATTTTGTATTTTGTGGCAGTTTTTGAAGTGGATCACCCAAGCATTTTGCCGTTTGGGAAAGGGTTAAGAACCCACGAGGCTGTTGTGGTAGTGCTCTTGAGCGCATTATCAGAATTCCATTGTTTGGTGGTCTATGACATGACTCAATTACTGCTAAAAGTGACGTTAAGCCCAATTCCAACCAAATTAATTAAATACATAAATTATCAAACTCTTTATTCTTGGAAAGCGGTCAAATGCCTTCAGAAATCCTCATCTTCTTTGAAAAAAATCATGTCAATATCATTGTCATGTCCATTAATTTTGAATGGCACGAAACTCTTGATATGGTATCACAAGCTATGCAAACATTTCTAGCTGGACCGAAATGGTCTGTTTATAGTTGTAGTACTGTAGCATTAGATTCGGTTAAGGAATTTGTAAAATAAGAAAGATTGTCATTGCATGAGAGATAGTTAAAGTTGATACTCTCAATGTCTTCCACAAAGATTTCGTTGATTATCTTCACGATCTGTAGATTTGAAATGTCAGAATGTCAGATAGGAAAGATAATGTTAATCACGTTATAAGGTGTGAAACAAGGCCGCACTCATAGACCCGCAATTTTTCTTTATATTAATACACTTTTACAAAAACAAGATTTTTTATGTTTCTAGTAGGAAATGTTTGGGAAATATTGGTAAACAGCAATTTCCTTTTTCTTTCTTTTTTTTCTCTAAATACAGTTGACACTCATTATCTCGACATCGGAAAAGTCGAAATTTCGCCTAAGTCGAAGTGAAAGTCATTTCACATCCTCAACATATGGATATCAAAAATGAATTCCGAAACAAATACAGCCAAAAAAATTTAGTAGGAAAAGGATAGAAATTGCTCGTCTCGAGCAATTTCTTTCCTTTTCCTACTATATTTCATTCATGGACACATATGATGCCCATCAAAAATGGTTAAATATCGGTTTCATCGAAAATGATAAAAATCGGATAAGTCGAACTCCGGATATGTCGAGGTATTTTGACGGCCCCTCTGACTTCGACACAACTAGTGTCGACTGTATTTTTTCAAATTAATTGTTACAAGGTGTGACACAAGGTAACACTCTAAGACCAGCAATTTTTCCGTCAATAATTCTCTCCTTTCCTAAAGCAACTCTTGTTTTTGACGTTTCTTATAGAAAATGGGTTTGAAAAGTATTCAAATTTTCGTTTTATATTGTAAAATATCTCCGTCTTTGTGAACATCAATTTTGTTGTTTACATCATCTTTCAAATGGGAATAGTCCAATTTTTGCCTTTTAGAAAAGGATTAAAAAACATATGCATATTAATGAGGCTTTTACATATATGTTTTTACGAATAAACCAGTTCAAATTTTCGTAAAACACAAAAAAATCAATGTATAAATTGTAGTTGTCTATATAGTAGCAGTGTCAAAAATCATGTCATTAGACATTACAAAAGACAAGCATTCTCAACTGATTTACCAGGGCTATTCACCTGTTCAAGAAGGAATGGGTTGGCGTTTTGACAGGTCAGATATTTCACTATCTATGGTTAGTGGTTTACAAGTCGTGGTTCAACTAATGATACGTTCACAATACAATAATATGAATTAAGTGTTCCTTAAAACTTTCACCCATTGTTTGGAGTTTAAGATTAGCCATTGTGAATATCAATTATTTCAACTTGCACGTTGCCACTAATAAATTCGATGGAATGTTTCGGACCAGGTGTGTGGAATTCCTAAACCATTACTGTTAACCCTGTACTAAATGACAAAACCTTGAACACGCCAAATTCAAAGGTGTCGCAGACAACAAAAATAAGAGATAAAACTAGAAAATGTAACCAAGAGGGTAAAAAGAGCTTTAGAAAAAGTAAATGTCAGAACTTTATTTTTCTTTTGGTGCTTTGTTTGCATCCCGTAATCTTTATCAAGTAGGGATGTCTAAATTGGGCAATGTTTTGGAAAGGGTTATATTGAGAGTGAAATGAAATTCCATATCGGTACATTTTTAATTGAAAAAGTAACAAATTAGCTGAGATGTGAAGTGATATGATTATTGTGCTCTAATGAAAGACCTCATTCTATTTATTATTGCCCTAAATACCCTTGCTACAGGGGTAGATCACAACTTCACAAGGTTTTTTCCTAATATACATAGACATTTAATGTAACCTATGATTTAGTATTACAATTAAAAAGCATGTTTACGTTAAATAGTTGACTGGGGATCTAGAAAAGGGGTTTAATCAAATTATGCGGTTTAAATTACGGGTTCTGTAAAAAAAATGAGACGGATCAACTTGAAATCAGTTTAATATCTAACCTTATTAAGCAGTCTCGAATTTGCTGATTCTTAGATCCGTAGCATTTAAGGAGTTTAGAAATTACTTATGTTTTAACTCTGTCTACGACATATTTAATACGTAATCTGTTCTGTAATAGCTCCATTCTGTAATGCAGTAGGTATTCGGAAAAAATATGGACCATGGGGAAACAAAGGCTGATAATGAAACATGGTTACGCCAAATGCTTTGTAAGGGCACAGTTTGCAGAATGTGGCCGATCAGTGAGATATCTTATTGTGCGTTTCAATACTTTTGCTCTTAGATCAGGATCCGCACTTCTCTCTAGCTCTTGCTTTAGGTATTGAAGTCGTTTTAACAGAACAACATTGATATGGATCTAGCTGTGATATCTTAGCCACAAACATGATGATGGATATTGGTTTGTGGAACCAGATCAAGATTAAAAACAGGTTTCTGTTACAATATTGCAACTAATCTGGATGAGACTGAGTCCAAGTCGACATCAAATTGAACTCGATCTAACTCTGTTCTAATCAGCAAAGATCTAGTTTTCTCACAATTCATAGCTAAATATCAGCAAATATCATCAGAGGCAACTGTCCATATCCTTGCTAAATATATTCGGGAATGAGTCGCATCCCGGTGTTTCACACGGGATAGATTTTCCCGACATCCTATTCCAGTAACTTTGAACAATGACAACAGTTTTAATTCAGAAATCCTCCATTTGGAATTTTAATTTTCACACACATAAAACATAATTACGAGATAGTGCATTCGATAAGTATTATCGCTTAATTACTTAAGAGTTACCGTAAAATTAATTTTGATTTTAAAGTCCAATTAAAACCTAATTTCATAATTTCGGTTTCATTCATAAAATGTACTTACCATACAAAGTAACCTCTGTTCTTTATAAAAGACATTTTAGCGACTGTTTTATTTTACATTTGTAGAATAACTTTTCACCAGACCTCATATAATAAAAAATATGACGCAATTATAAATTGTGTTGGTCACTTATATGTTATGAAATCAGTCTGTCTATCTTTATTGAGGTAGATATCCCACTTGGCCTTTTGGAAACTTACAAACGAAAAATCGCTCGCTTCAATGCATTTTTCCTTCTAATTTCTTGGATTATATTCAACGGATTTTGACGAGATAAAGTGCACCGTTCGCGCCATTGAAAGCGCAATTACCACTTCTATCTCCTCTACACCAAAACACCACAGCTTTTTCAAAAACTACAACACAAACAATTTGTGTCCAAAATGAAGAAAAGTTCAAGTAGGAGACGTGCATAACTGTCAGGAAAATTTTGCGTTTGAATGTAAGAAGAAGCACTGATTTTTGGTGTGGATTGAGATAGAAGCTAGAGTGGTGCCCCCAAAGACACATACTGTGCACTTTATCTCATCACAATCCGTTGAATAAAAGCCGATGCGAGCGATTTTTCCGGCAATAGTATTAATACAGACAAATGTAGGAAAATATAACGTACCCCTTAGAAACCAAACCAAATGTAAAAGGTCGGTATATGAATAAATAGTAGAAAATGGTAAAGAGCCAGAAAAAAATTGATTGAACCTTGTTCAGAAATCCAGGGAAAACAAACAAAAAAGAAGAGAGAGAAAGTACAACAAAAACAAATAATATTGATGACTCTTGACAATTGCATTTGCAGCACAATTTGTATGGTAAGTTTTAAATGCCTGATATGCATATAAAGACACTATATTCATCTCTCTTTGAAAATCGTCTAAAATGCATGTCAAAATCAGCATAATCATTAGGGTGATCATTACCCGCAATCCGACTTTCAAAAATAAAATATATTACTGTAATTGCAATTCTCTTACTTTCAACAAGAATACAAGTATATTTGATATTGATATCTAACAAGACAAAGCTCAAACAACCAGCAAATATAAAACTCTCCAACCCAATAAAATAATTGCCCATAATGCGTGAGTCGGACTGCGGTGAGATGAAGAAAACCACTTTATTGCTATCCTACCGTACAATACTGATTTTAACACGTCATGACAAAAATGATTCAATCTTTAGTGCGGACATCA
The DNA here is from genome assembly GCA_963680895.1 of Fragum sueziense. Lineage (NCBI taxonomy): Eukaryota > Metazoa > Mollusca > Bivalvia > Cardiida > Cardiidae > Fragum > Fragum sueziense. The sequence continues at coordinate 624,112 of OY804604.1, read as the reverse complement.
TCGTTCTTATCGCCCTGAACAGTCGCTACAATATGGTCAGGAATAAACCTTAGCAGTGTTAATGCTCGGGTATGCATTTCGAGATCGCTACTCTGCACTGATACCACCAGGAACAATTGCTGATTAGTCAACCGTCTTAGAATGATTGTACAAAAATGAAAGCGACAATAAGCCAAACACAAGTATACATGTAAACACATTGTTTTATCTTGATGCCTCCCCAAAATATAAGTTCGTGACAATTTCTTCATTTTCTACATTTTTTTCTACACAAACATCAAAAACACCAATTCCATCCCTTGAAATTCTCGTCGGCAATATATTAAAATTTGGACCAGTCAGGAATTTTGTCGCCTGGTTATGGGTTAACAGAATTTCAATCCAAGTTCAAAAACTAACCAAAAGAAGCCCATTTCGTTATGCGGTGACAGCTATATGAGTATTATGGGCCACCCGTAACCAATAGAGCAATAAGTGAGCTCTAATTGGCCTGGAGGAGGGTGGGCGGAGCCCGGGTACAGTCCTACACATTCATTGGCAGAGACGTTAAGGCGAAGGTATCAATTTTCTTAGGTGCTTTTTTATCCATTTAGTATTGATTATAATTTAAACACCTTTACAAATTTGTATCAGTTTGTGAAAGTCTGTCTAAAGAAGTAGAAAGCTTTCAGCTGATTAATTTCACTTTTATAAACTTTAATAAACGTTGTTAGGATAGTTTCATTTATTTAGATAGTTGGTTATTAAAGCTTTGCAATTATTGGAGTAGATTATCTTCATCATCGACAATTACGGTAAGTGAGTTATGCGCATCTTTTACTCATTAATCTTCAGCTTTTATCTCATGATTCAGACAATATATGTTTTATGGAATGCTTAAAGCTTTATTAATTCTTCATTACTTATAGTATATTTTGCAGTTGTTATATTGGGTATAAGGTTTTTCATTTTCTAAGACATTTAGAATGTATAAAATTTTAGCTTCACATTTGAAATTCTTAGAATTATTTGATTCTGTTTTGATGAACTCGTTTAAAAACAATGGATTGGTATGAAGTCCCTGGAAAGTGTTGAAAGACGACGGATAAGTTCTGACATTCAACATCCTAACATGCATATTCTGTACAACTAGTAGCTGAAAGTTTACCACATGGAATTGAATTTAGTCATGACCAGCACAAAATGTCCTTTATTGAAGGGTTTACATAAAATATTCTTACAACCGTGGTGCAAATGAATATCATTATCTTCATAACATCCACTTTTCAAGTTTGCTTCATCTTGCAAGTTATTTAGGAAACTTCTAACAGAAGAACATTATTATGACTGCTTTGGTCAATATAAAGAGCATCTACGATTTGTTAAATAAATCCAAATGAGCAAGTTGTATTAATTTTCTGTTGTAATGTTGTTATATGTTGTTTCTGTTATATCAAAAATATTATCAATTTGTATGGATATTTGCGTAGAGTAATGACTGCACACTACATGCATAGTTACAATTTCAGATATTTCATGCAAGTAATCTTGTTGCCATTCAAAGTTGCACAATGGAAAATATATTTATGATAAATAACAATCTTACAAAAACATATGTTTTGGGGTTCCGATTATCATTAATATTTTTTTAGCAAAACGGGTTTTGAGTAATCTGCTCGTCCAACTTCAAATGAAGAATCGTATAACAACAATGTTACGTACCATTTTCCAATCAGGAAATTAAGCAACCGCCCTTTAATAATTTGAATTCAATTCATTCAAAGATGAAATCAATTATCATGATGACAAAAACAAATGATTCATGATATATTTAAACGCCCTTAAATCGTTTCAAACACGGAATATTTTGATCAGATGACTGTGTAATAAGGAGATATGCTGCAAATTTACAGTTGCTACTTTAATAAAGAACGTTCTTAGAACAACATGGACCTTGATCAGACCGTGCGTATGCACAGGCTGATCAAGATCCATGTTGGTCTTAAAAGCCACAAGGATATCGTTTGTCAGATCACAGCTTAAATGCATCTTTACTAAATGCTTCACAAAGATGCGGGACGATTCATGCACCTTTAGGCAATCCGACATGCATGGATATTCACATCATTGCAGTGGTAAATCCGTAATTAATTTTTCGAATGCACCCTTTTAAATAGGCCTGCTGGGTAATCGTGACATTTCATTTATATCTCTTACCTTACAAAATGATATATCAATTATACACTTGCATAAAAATGCAATGCGAAATTTCAAACGAATGCGTGCAACTGAAGGTTCATTACCAGGGGACATAATATGTTGCTAGTGTTTGCGAAAATGATGCATTTTCATCTAGATAGTTTGTCAATTTATACACATAAATAAAAAAAAAACTTCATGATGTGCATAAATGATATATCACATTGTCTAAAAAGAATTTATTAAAGGCTATGAATACAACAATAATAATCAAGATACTATTGATGCAAAGTGTGGTTACACCAATTATTCTTATTCAAATGACGTACTATTCTGCCATGTTAGCTTCCCACAGATTTGCAGTTTAAAAAAAGCATATTAGTGAACTTTAATCGTAGCACTGTCCAGGATTAATCGAATATCAATTACCAAATACATCAAACTTTTGATCGAACAATATAATTGACATCTTTTACGACTTTTATTTCACCAGTCGCCATAATTATGAAAACATTTTTGAAATGAAATATGATGATTAAGGATGATAAAAATGACAACAAATTAGGGAAACTGAGTCAGAGAAGCGGCTGAAGCATGTGTCCTATCATCTGATACATGCCTGTGCGTGGTAGGTACAGAGGTAGAGGCATAATTATCGTTGGTGGGAGACCAAAACATCGTAATTCCAGCTCTTACAAGCTGGAGTTACGAGGTTTTGATCCTTCACCAAGGTAATATAATGTAACATCTAGAGGAAGACGCACGTAATCTCTCTTATGTATTAAATACGATTACATTCACTTCACTTAACATTTTTCGTTTAACGTTTTCCGTGAGTAAAACATCTATATCTTTCAGTCAAACCACAGTAAATGTTCTGTATCACATAAGATGCATATTATTGTTAAAGATCATATTTTTGCCCATTGGCCATGTTGGACATCATACGAAGCGTCTATTTTAGAACAGCCGTTTACTGATCTGCTCTATTTTGAAAGCTGAACATGAAACTTATATTTCTTGGAAAGCCATACCTCTACGGTAAGAAAAGGCATGCACAGATGTTTCATGAAAATTGGACATTCGAAAAAATATCGTTATATTTTAAAAATGTGGCATTGAGAAACAATTCTGTCATAAAACTAAATCAATTATTGTAAATGATGGCCTCGTAAAAGTGATAATCTTTGGTCTGCTTCAGACAGGGTTCCGTGGTTTTCTGCAATAGCTTTTTTCTTCATTGGAAAACGACGTTTCTGAAAATATTTCTATCTACGGCAGTTCCACCTAATGCATCTTCTGGATTTGATTCTTACCGGTCAGAAAGACGACTTGCAAAACACAATTGCTTCATCATGTCTAAACCCATACAACACCATTGAAATGAAAAGTCCGGACTCTAAATTCATATTTCGAAACCACTTTTTCTCTCGACGGGGCGTCGTTTTATTGCCTAATTTCAATAAAAAGGATGATCGCTCGTTTTATCTTATCTTTGTACCCTACTGTATTTTTGTCATCTCTATTACGGTTGAATGAGGCAGAAGATACTCTTAACGCTTTCATCCTTTCACTTTCTATTGCCGCTATGAAATCCCGTAGAGGTCTAGAAGTCCTTTTCGTCGTAGACACCACCCTACGCATACGCGCAAGTTGACTTTAGTCTACACGTAATAAGTGATCGTCTAGCTTTAGTAGATAGTTATTCACCGAACATGATAATTTATCAGAATTTAGCAGGGGTATTTTATATGTCTTAATCCTCGGGGATACATTTCCTAGCTGGATGGGAGTATTAAAAAATCTATTCCCCGTCAAGTAAACGGCAAATACTGCGGAAAACAATGGAGGACAGACGAAACTGCGGACAATCAGAATGTCCGTCTTATCGCTAAATACGATGTATTATAATGCACATATCTTTGAAAATTCATTTGCAACTCTTTTGTCATCTTCAGCAACTTTCAATACGTAAAAGTCTAATATTCACATTTCTAAAAGTGTATTAAGAGGGATGGGTTACTGTACCGGCGTTTGAGGGTGTCGTATTTTATAACTTTGTACCGTATGCATCGCTAAATGATTTTACGTTTGTCATAAAATAGATACAGTTACTACATAGTGCGTTCATAATGCGATCTATTCATATCCCTTACCCAAATGATTACTCATTTTGACTCTCACATTGATTCAAGGATTTGGAAAACCTTGAAGAAAAAGAAGAAAATGTTGATGAATCAGCATTTTCTTCTTTTCCTTCAATGTTTTCTCAGACGTATCATAGGGATTTGCTAACTATCTTAGTATGTGCTTTGTCCTCTGCAACATTTCTGTTTTTAATTTGGACTTGTTTAAATATTTGCCGTTTTGAGAAAGGCGTATTAAAAGCCTTATGAAATGGACTAAACAGTCAAAGGTGTTTCGCTGTCTTTGACATCTTTTTAAGGTCCGTTCTGTTGAATATTTTAGCATTTAATCTTTTGAACAAATTTTTCATATTAAGATGCGACTTCATTGAAACGTTAACAGATTTCCCTTACGTGTGAATTGCTTCATGAGAAAATATGTTTTATTCTTACTAGTTCATTGAGATTTTCCCTTTGCTTGTAAAGCAAGATTTGATATATTTTCGCCAATATATATTTTTACATATACCAGTTTTAGTACTTCTATGGTCAATATTAGTAAATCTTTTCCTTGTTTTCTATGGAACCGGAAAATATAATATATGTATCAAGGGTATAAACAACACATAATTATGTAGCTAAAGCACATTTTCTCATTTAATTTTATAAAAATCAAAATCGATTGCATACGAAGATGCATTTTAGATATTGCTGCTTTGCATCCAACATCTCAAAAAGACAGCTTGTGTAGTTATGAGGTCTGTGATGTTTAGACTTCCCAAATTCAAAAAGTCGATAGAGCCTAAAACATGTTTTCGCCTATATTAATTTAGTTTTAAAATCTGCATGATGTATCGCCTTTTTTCATACAGTGAGAATCAAAGCTACAATGACTTTATTAAGTGTCTTAATAGTGATGATACGTCGATATCTTTGATGTCACATTTGATGTTGACAGTCGACTAAATAAATGAGAAAAATGATATTTCTCTTTAAAGTGGTTACAGTCAATAATAACAAAGTAAAAAGCCACATAATGACTAATAATTACAGTTTTTAGTCACAATTCACTATGAAAAGAATGTTATTTTTTGAAAACAAATTTTAATATTTGATGTGTTAGTTGCTAGAATGACAATTCGTCATTCAAGAAGCGTTTCGTGATGATATTGGAAACATTTGATGGTTTACAAAATAATATGATATTATTATCTGTTTTTTTTTTCTCTATTTTTTCTTTTTTTTTATTATTATTTTTAGTTGAAAAGATAATTCCTGGTTTTGACATCCCAAGGGGTTATTATTAAAAAAAGAATATGATGGGAAAATCGAAGCATTATTGAATATCCAGTTATCGCTTGAAAAATCGCAAAATTAATGGACATACTGGAACATATTATTCATTGCCTAGACTAAAGACATGTTTAAATTCAATCAGCGCTAGCACTAATTGAGAAGCCAGATCCCAATTTTAACAGAAATGTTGACTTTTCTAAAACAGCAGTTGATAGTGCAATTTTCTGAAAACAGTTCTGGTTTTGGTGTCACCAATAATATGGTCTTTGGAAAAGTGTGATAGGGATTGGGAAACTATTGAGTATTTCTTAATTTTTATAAGACTATCTATCCTACAACCCTGTCCAAAGTTCAAATAGCGACACTATTTTTGTCATCGGAATTTCCTTTTATTTCGACAGGCCTATAATTTTGTCGTTTGGCAAAGGCTTGATCTGCATAAAATAGGAAAATTACATTATCCTGCAGAATGCGAAATGGAGCACAAGCAATTTTTAATCGTTCATAAATTCAATGAAACAAGCAAATGATTTGATTGATTTCTATTTTCAGAGAACAGAATGTTGTTATACAACTCTGAAGAGTCTACTAAGGACGAGGAAAAGAGATCCGAGAATCGTAAGTTGTTTCAATCCTTTTTGCAGAAAGTTTTGGATTTCATGAATATAAAAGAAACTGGTTTGGAAAATATTGAGAGAAAAGAAACTGATATTGTGTAATCAGTTTTTTACGCTTTTAATTTGATATGGAGTTTTTTTTTTATACAAGACAAATGGCATGTCCTTTTGATATTCATCTTTTTAAAACACAGTTTGGAAATTACTGACAAATTGTATCTGTAGATATTATGATATATGGGCTTTGAAAGTTTTAAAAATGGTCCAGGCAGTATAGAAGTATGAATAGAGTTTCAATATTATTTGTATTGCTTTGATTTTGAACATTTTTGAAAACAATTTCTGGAAACCCATTGCATAACAATGAAGATGGAAAACAAGCTTCTTCCATTGACACTGAATATCTTCCGAATTGATCGCCTTGTTTCAATCCCATGTCACAAGTTTTCTTCCAAAATCTCGTAACTACAGCTTTGTTATGAAATCTTTGAAGAAAAGGCGATACTATGATGTGTAAGATAATAAAATAATACAGCAAAAAAGTTTTCTTTTCGACATTTTTGCCAGATAATCGCAGATTTCTCATTAAATTATGATACATCGATGGTTCGTATTGAAGTGTCAGACCAGTGAATGACAAGGCCTACACAATACAGTTCATACAATCTCGAACTAGTCCGATTAGCCACGTCAAAAATACAAACGTTTTTGTCCCTTTTAATATGCGGGATGTCATTTTGAAATGTGCCTTCTAACTCTCAATTTTTTCACGAAGAAATACGTATGAGATCGTCAAAAGTCATTCATTGGTAAAATCGAAAAGTGTTTAGTGTTTAGTGTTTCATTCCTTTTATATTTTATGAAAATCAGAAAAGATTTTTCATATATGTTTTGTTGCAGGGATCATAAAATCAATATTTTATGTGTCCGCGATCATTTTGAAAAAGAAGTACAAGTATTATAAAGTCTCAGGGAAAAATACGTACGGTTCATTTTCTTGGGGAGCCTTATAACGTCGATATCTCAATGAGATTAAGACAAGATATATAAAATTGCAGAGTTCAAATTAAGAAATTGAAATTAATTCATAAAACTTGCCCCAATTGTCAATAAATGATTATCATCTTCGATTTCTTTCCATTAAGCACTATTGCGGCGAACAATTAAGTGTACGCACTTACCCGAAAATCAAATCAATGTCATACGGACCAGAGCATAGGAAAATGTCTGATTTTTTTTTGTAAAATATCGATTAAGCTTAATAACATTTTCTTATTTCTCATATATTTCTCAAGATATGATAGTATAGATTTTAAAGCTGTTGCAATTGTTTCGATTTAAAAGATGTTGAAAAAGACAAAGTGGGAATTTATTCAAGATAATACCCGTGTAAGACCTATTTAAGATACAGCATCGAACAATATTGAGACGATGCTGGTTATCAGAATTTTCCTCTTATTGTCCCACTATTTTTTCCTGATTTTTCTAACAAGAAGCTCAACACAAGGGCTTACGTGGGAAATCTTTATTTCTTTTGATTTTTGATTCCTGCTTGGCCGTTGAACTGAGTATTTCGAATTGAAAATATGGTCCGGTCTTTACGATTCTTTACGATTGGACATTTGAATATTTGTTTCTTTTTAAGTTTGTGTAATATTTCTTTTTCATCTCTAGAAGCAAAGAATAAAACAAATTGCACAATCCTATCTCAAATTACGTTCTTAGTATTAGATAGAGGCTTATAATAGTAGATTCTACGCGAAATAAACATTCAAATGCACGAAAGGCATTGATTATCTATATCGCGTAGAATGTATTATATAGGCTCTATCTGACTTAGTGTTCGCTAGCGGTTCATTGGAGACAGGGGCGTGGCTATGTATAAGTGTCATACTAACCGCTTCCGTGGTCTAATGGTTAGGGCGTCCGCCTTGGAAGCGGGAGGTCGAAGGTTCGAATCCCGGTGGAAGCCGGCCTGGCGGGTTAGAACTGATGAGACCGGTTGGTGAGCCGCCAGCTAGTTAAACTAATGGTTACCGTAGACCCATCTCTGCCAGGCGCCCGGCATCATGAGTGGGGAATCGGGAGGTACTGCGTATTGAGAAAGAGAGTGTCTCATAAGCCAAAAACTGGCTGGCCCTTTCAAATAGGGGTGACACTATAATAAACAAACCTTTACCTTTACCTTTATAAACTATCCGGCAGTCTTGTTTATGCGAAATACAGCGGCGAGATTTAAAAAAAAGTACTGTCATTTCAAAAGGTCCAAAAAGTAGGTCGAACACTGAAATACAGATAATGATGATGAAAATGATGAGTGTTGCATGTATCAGTCATATTTGTGCGTACTATTTGCACAATGTTTCAGATTAGTGCATACAACATAGGATCTCGCTTTAGAATTACATATTTAAAATACCATCAAGCTATTCTAAATTGAGCTCCGTGCACTTTGATTTTCAATTGATGAGCAATGTCTCTTTAATTCACGTACCACAAGGTTAATCGGTTGGTTCATTTGAAAGTACTTAAAGAAAAAAGAAAATACTCCATCCATTTGTGAGAAGATATATACTTTTATAAAAAGATGTGACAAACTCTTTTCCACAACCATCGACTTTAGATAATATCATATTCGATTTCTCTTTTATATCCAAAGTGAATAAATTTTATTTTCTATTATTTTATTTTACATAATGGATACAGAGTCTTCAGAGCTTGCCTCAGTATACAAGCCATATACTGCAAAATTTAACATAGAAATAGTGTTAAAAATATCTTATCAAGACATTACTTTGAGAGAAGCGTTTTTGCAAAAAAATATCATACTTTCTATGACACAATTAAATTTCAATTAGTTTCAAGAGTCATCTTAGCGGGGTGACTGGGTGCATTATGAATGAAAATCCTGTTCTCACAATACAACCGTCCTTAATAAACTTAAATCCTATTTAACCTCCCCCAAGCTGACCCTTAACGACATCGAAAAATTGAGGCATGTCATTTGCTCATCTTAAAGTTGGAGTAGAATAAAATAAAAAAAATCGAGTGTTAATTGCTAAATGTCTCTTACAATAAGAAATATTCTTGGTTTTCTATAGATTAATGTTGAAAAGGCTAAAAAATGTGGTCAATGGCAAATATTCTTTAGAGATTACAATACGCACTTTCTCCAGAATCTTAATTTACTTTCTCCAGAATCTTAATTTTCGTTTTCAGTTAAATGATTGTTTCTTTACATTAATTTCTATATTTTATATCATCTTCGAATTCGTACGCCAAGGGTTCTACCTCGACTTTGTTCATTCGCAAGGAACAAAGTTAAGGTGGAATCCTTGGCTTGCGAAGATGTATTATGTGCAACATGAAATTAATATGCAGTGATTTTTTTAATTTTCACACTATAAGATAACCACTTTGCTAAAAGTTCAATGATATTGAAAGGGTAAAACAACGACAAGATATATTGGCTAACACTTACGCATTACTTATTGTAACCTAGATTAACCAAACTCTTGAAATTATAGACAAATCAAACCTTTTTACAAAATATGTATGATTTGTTTGTCAACATTTACTTCTTCTGTGGAAACTTTTCAATTGATTCCTGTTTTACCTTCTTGAAAACCAAATATTCTTTGAGAAATAGTTAACCTGTTCAATTTAATTAAATTATCATAATAAAAGTCACACAGCTAACTCGGACATACAGAAAATCAGAACTTTGTAAATCGGTAATTCACTAAGAATAGAAAGCATGTCACAGGCATGTGGTATTTCGAAATTTAAAGAATGTTTCATCTTTTAAGTTACGCACTTTAAATGGCGTCTAACGCGTATGATCATAACATCATTGAGAAAACGTCTTCAAATGAATCGGGCAATGATCACAGAATACCAATCATCGACAATTGACCAAACGCCGACTGTCAATCAAAAACATCGATTAGCCAATGGACGATCACAAAAATGTCATGCCCAAATTGTTCATCGTTGCACGTGGTTTTGTATCGATTTATCGACTGACAATCAAAACAATCGACATACCAATGGCAAAGAATTTTGTGCTAACAATAGACTAGGTTAAACGTTATGTTTTGATAAACCGCGTTGGTGTTGTTATAAAATCTCGTAACTACGGCTTAAATCAAGCCGCAGTTACGAGATTTTATAACAACAACTACGAAATACTACTTTGTTTGTCCGAATTTACGTGACGATTAACTAGATAAAATCGTTCCCTATTAACGACCACATGCACATTGTTTGCCTTAAATTCTATGTTGGGCGGAGCGATCTGTCGATTGGCGTTTGGTCAATTACAAGCACCTTTGATACATGAAACCAAAAATGAAGTTCAAACTGTTAGATGAATGCGATTTTAGTAGTAGGAGTACATGTTCATGTATTTTGCCATTTGATATTATCTCTTTGTTTTACCATATGCATCTTCAAGAGTTACCCGCGAAAAGTACATGATTATATTTATAATAAGATTTAGGTATACACACGACGTATACTTTTGGAAGAAAATATGAATGTATGATGTAAAGTGAAAGCTTTACCACATCTCGATTTTAAAACAGCATAATACCCAATAAACACGGTCACGTTATAGTATTAGTATTTCTTAAGTTAATTCCATTCTCTGATATAGAGCTATCTTACTTTGATTATAAAGTTTCACATATGTGAGCCACTGATAAGCATAGAAACATTTGCAGTAGATCTATGCAATCAGTATGCAGTAAGCAGCAAAATGACGGATCAAATCGTTGTTTAAAAAGTCACCATCGACGTAGAAAAGAATCGGGGCCTTCAGCTTCTTTCATCTGATAAAACCGTCAAATATGGATGAATCATTTTTATCTTTAGAGCCCTATTACATGATCATCTTACGCAAATGTCCTGATAATGTATTCATCATTAATTGTTCATCCCTTTACACAATAATTGCCATTTATGTCTTTCCTAGATACAAGGAGTAACAATTATAAATCGGAAAAAGATTATTTTGAAAACAAGGTCCAACGGTTTTTCTCATTATCCTTTCCAAATCATTATTCCAAAACTGTATGTTGTTTTAAACATAGATTCATTGTCAGCAACATATTTTGAATTGAAAAAAAAACCTGCAGATAAATCTTGTCGACTACGAAAAGGTTCTTTCGTAACCACCTGCGCTTTTTAGAAGCGACTAAAAGCGAAATGGAAGCGAAATGGAACTCCGTGGCTGTCTTAAGCACGCAGATGATTCTCGTTTCTGTCAAAACCTTTGTCTATGGCATCAATGTAATTCTAATATAACGATGGTATTATGACAATCGACAGTTACTCGTCTTAGAATAACCTCCTTCCCCCTATCTCTAACCCTTTCCTTAATGATTACAGTAAATTATTCAGATTTTAAATCTGGTTCCGAAGACAATATTGGTGCTGATTTTGTGTACGATATGTCTTAGAAAATATTGAGACAAAAGAAGAAAATGCTGATTTTCAGCATTTTCTTCTTTTGCCTCAATGTTTTCCATAGCCTTTTTCAAATAGGATGTCAAAACCAGGTCTTGTTTGGGAAAGGGTTAAAGACTAATTGTTTAACTGAAGCAACCATGGTGTGAACCGTTTCCATCGACAAGATTTGCGATAAAAACCAATATAAGGCTATAAATTTAAATTCAAAGCATTTGTTTTCTGGTCTTGAACATTCATTATGCAATTCTAAAGAATAGGAGCGCTCTAGTAGGCGCTCCTTGTGGCAAACCCCGAAGGGATAGAATCCTATTTTACATAAATTTAAGTTAAATTAAAACACTACTCAGTCTAATTAGTGTTTTTCTTCCCTCAACCACCAGCACCACGCGACTTAGGGGCCATCTTTTCAAATTTAGTGTCATCTCATTAAACACATCGTCTGTCCCTTCATACTCCAGGAGAAAATCATGCAATGAGTATTGAGAGAGAAAAAGAATATACGAAGTATGTGATTTAAAATGACAATAGGGCATGTCATTTTCTTGTTAGTTGAAACTTGTGGGTAGATTTTCTTTCTGTAAACTTTAATCGATGATTATCAACAAAATGACCAGAAATCTTATATCAATAAATTAACTTCAGTCAACGGTGCAATATAATAACCAGGAATAAATATGTTACAGAAGCTGGTATACTTTTTGAGAACAAAATGTTCAACAAATTAAAATGCTTTTGAACAAATAAAAGAACATTCTCGAATTTTCAAGAGTGCAAATAAATGCCTGATAAAATACAGGATTGAACAGAAAATGAAAGGAAAATAATAGATTAGGATAAGTGATAATGCTCTGTTTTGATATCCAATATGTTTTGCACAATTTAAAAAGGTCATCAATTCAAGAGACACTATCGTTGTTTGAAGTTAAGAGGGCAAGCCTTTAAGACCAAGCATCCCGGTTCGGGCGTCTGTCGAAGGCTAGAGTGACTGCGACACTGCCAGCAGCTGCACAACGATTACTTCATTTTGTTAAATTGACAGATTATCATTTTCATTACAAATACAAAGACACCAGCTTTCTGAGTAACATTTCAATGTGAATTGTTTAAAAGTTATCAACATTCATTTGAATTCATGACGCTTCTTTTTTCTATTGAATGTCTTCGCGTATCCCCTGAAAGTCGTCCATGATAATGCCTAATCGATTTTGCGTCATTTGAGGCCATTCTTAAAAGAAATTGATCTTTATTTTTGAAAAAGAAAATGAAAATATTTTCAGGACCGAATTTAACATTTGAATGAATGACACATGGTTTCATTTTTACTAGTCCTTGTCGAATTTGTGGGATAATTTATTGAATACGGTACACCAACTTATTTAGATCTATTTCACGATGATATGTTTTCTGGAATTTAAACCTAACCTACTAGCAAAAACTCTCCCTAAAATTACTTTCAATTTATTTGAATCAATAAAGTTTTAGATCTTTTCGGATTGTTTTTGTAGAATTTCGGATCACGCATTTTCAATTTTACCGTCACTGTCTACTTTGTAAAGGATGGGTTGCAATAAGGGGTCAAAAAATAGATTTTCTTTAAATTTTGTGGATTGATAGGGTTACATAATATCTTTAATTTGTATGTGTAAAAAATCTGGTTTCGGCGTATTTTCCGAGATATGGGTAAATAAAGTGGGTGGGGTAAGATGGACTGAAACACAGAAGGGGTCATTCTAAGTCGCTTATCTTTCCTAATTTTAGCCCCAGATGCGTGAAAATTTGTATGCGTGTCTTGTAATATATGCGTTTATCATTTATGGGCTTACATTTGATATTCCATGTATATCTTTTCCGTAATACCCATTCTTCTCTCTTTCGAAGAATTTCGCTATTTTTTAACGACCAACTTTACCAAACTATCTCCATACGTTTTATTTGAAACCCGATTTCTATGAAACTTTACAGATGTATTATCCAGATATAAATATAACTTTGTGTGAAATTTGAAAGAAAAGCGTTGGTCCGGTGTTAAGATATTTGACCTTGACCTTCAAAATAACATCAAATTCGGGAAAGTCCGTTAAAACTACGCATTGTTGGGAAAATGGTTAGGTTTGAATGGCATGTGACAGCCCATTCATAAAAGAATGCATTTCACATATGTTTGGGTTTTTTATTGTATGATTTTACCGTTAAAATTGATATACTCGATATAATAAACATGGTCACCTCTCAGAGTTTGTACCCGGTTATTTCAACTAATGAAATCATTGTTAGACATATATTTGTTTAAGGCCTGTCTATATATTTAACATTATTTTCTTTTTGTTGATATTATATAACGTTATATAAATATTTAGCTTAAGTTAACTAATTGTAAGCACATTTGGTTATTTAGTAAAATCATTCACAAAGCGTCTTCATTATAACCATATAAGAAATACAATCTGAAAATGATCAGTTTTCTCGTAGCAAATTGATAATTCTTGTCCATCATGAGATGAGTGAATATAAACTCTTAGACAATTCAATTTGCATATAAAGCTTTGGTAGTTCTAGCAATCTTAACATAACGCTAATATTTAATTTCACTCACCTGTGGTAGTAATATTAATCACAGCGGTTTCCGCGTAGACATGTTTCATGTGCAATATTTAGTTCGATAAGAAAACTGAGAAGTAAAAATAATTTCTTTTCTTTCCCATTCTTCCGAATGGATTGTACGACACAAAAAAATCAAATATTGCTACGAAACTCATTAGGAACAATAAAAAGAAACCATGCTTCCGATCCTTATGAATAAAATTGGCGCTTTAAATATCCCATTTTGGCATTTTCCGAGTTTTGAAGTCATTTTGAAGGTCAAGGTCAAAATATCTCAAAAACGGACCTACGCTTTTCTTTCAAATTTCACACAAAGTTACATTATTAATATCTGGAAAACACATCTGTAAAGTTTCATAGAAATCGGGTTTCAAATAAAACGTATGGAGATAGTTTGATAAAGTTGGTCGTTAAAAAATAGCGAAATTCTTCGAAAGAAAGAAGAATGGGTATTACGGAAAAGATATACATGGCATATCAAATATAAGCCCATAAATGTGTAACGCATATATCACAAGACACGCATACAAATTTTCACGCATCTTGGGCTAAAAATAAGAAAGATAAGCGACTTAGAATGACCCCTACTGTGTTTCAGTCCATCTTACCCCACCCACTTTATTTACCCATATCTCGAAAAATAAGCCGAAACCAGATTTTTTACACATACAAATTAAAGATATTATGTAACCCTATCAATCCACGAAATTTAAAGAAAATCTATTTTTTGACCCCTTATTGCAACCCATCCTTTTACAATTTATTTCTTGTTTAGATAGCACAACCAGTAGTGATATGCAATCACAATAAATATGTTTTCGGACAATTATATCAATACACTCTTGTACCATCATTGCTAAAGGCAACATAGATACGTATTTGAAAATAAACAATACGTTAAAGTCAACAACAAAAGTAAACACACGTTGTAATCACTTATAGGATAACGTGTAAATTCAAGCAAAGAAAAGTGCAACAGCAATATTGCAGTTCTCTTTATCATTATCATTATCCTTACTAGTACTGATTTTAAGCTCATATGAATTTGTGAATTTATTCTTCTAATTTCAGATGAAAGCGAGCAAGCATCAGAAGGTACATCGTATGATCAACAATTCCATATCCGAGATGGACCGGTAGAACGAGACGAAGAAAGTCGTCGTCAAACAAATAGACATACCGAAAAGTGAGTTCCACCACTGTTGTTTTCATTGTTTTCACTGTTGCCATATTTGTAACCGTAGGGCAAGAGTGCTGTTCGAATGCAATCTCATATGAACTGAAAGTATTCTTTTTTCGAAAGTTCATAACTATATAATTTAACTTTCGAAAAATGATTAATTCCCGTTCAAATCTATTTCATCCCCACAATCACTTTACTTTTACAAGATACGAGGATATAACAATTTCCAAGCAGAATGACCATGTGTAAGAGAATTCTGATATTCGTGGTACATGTGCATTACTATTTAATTGTTTTATTAAAAAAAGCTAGTTGAAGATTTCAAAGTGCAAATTTGTTATTTCAGTTCACCAATGACTGCTGTGTACCAGGCCAGTACATCTGACAGCCCATCTCAACACCAATTTCCTACTTGGAAACCTGAAAGTTCAACACGTCAGGTAATAGTCATAGATTATATTTGTATTTTTGTTAAGGTAATTTATTTATTTAATGATACCGCTAATCTTGGACAATTTTGACACTTTCTGTTCAGTGTATATTTTTACCAATTTTATGGAATTAATACTATCTTTGTAGTACTTCATTATGAGATATATACCTATCTGTTCCTATATCCACAAACAAGTTCAATTCATCTATAACTTATCCAAAACAATGAACAATTTCCAAATTAATTACATTTTCAAATTCAGTAATGGTGATAATGACGAAGTTATAATACTTAAACATGTTTGTACTTTCAGACTGACAGTACTCGACGATTTGCCTGTGAACACTGTGAGAAGACATTCACAGATCCGTCAAATCTACAGCGACACATTCGTTCACAGCACATGGGAGCTAGAAGCCACGCTTGTCCTGAATGTGGTAAAACATTTGCCACTTCATCTGGCCTGAAGCAGCACCAGCATATACACTCAAGCGTTAAACCCTTCCAGTGTGAGGTCTGTCTGAAGGCATACACACAGTTCTCAAATCTATGTCGCCATAAGAGGATGCACGCTGACTGTCGTCAACAAATAAAATGTACAGATTGTGGACAAGCGTTCTCAACGATTACATCACTGAGCAAGCATAAACGTTTCTGTGAAGGCGCTTTAAGAAACGGGATCCCTTTGAACATTCAAAACGACATCAAGTCCAAATTGTCACCATTCGGTGTACCAAGCTTTCCTCCTGCGTTTGATCCATCAATATACATGCGTATGTATGGGGCCAGGCCAACTATGCCCCTCATGTCTCACTTTGGACCAAGCTTACCGTCTTTACCATTCCCACCAACCATCGATCCTCTCAAACTGATACCCTCCCCTCATCAATACGCCAGTCACCTGAGTCAGACTCAGAGGCAGGAGTACCAGGAGGCTTACCTGAACGCAAGGCGTCCTGCATTCGATGACCATCCAGTAAGTAAGAAGATGCGGACATTGAAGGAGTACCCTGGTAGTGATGGTGAATCAGAGATGAATCACAGCTCTGATGGTGACAGTTTCTCTGATAGCGGGGATAAGAAGCGATCAGACAGTTTTGATAGCGAATCGCCAGCTGATATCTTAGGAGGGAGAATCGACAGAGAGCGTAAAGAAACGTACGAACCAAGAATACGTGTACCAAAACCTCAGTACGCTACAACTGCATTTACCAGCAGATTCAACGAGGCAGATAAAAGTCAACATAAAGAGCCTACAAGTAAGAGCGAACAACCATTAGACTTGAGCCGATCAAAGCTTGACCATATGGAAGAGAGAACTAAACATTATAGCACAAGCGATTCTGTCAGTTCATCACCACAGGTGTCTCCAAAACAAACCAACATTGTATCACCTATTCCACGTCATGCAATTAGTCCAATTAAACCACTGGCTTACTCAGAATCAGAAACAAAAGAACGTCTAGACAGAATGCTCATTGAATCCAGCAGATACGGTAGTATGTATCCTCATTTACCGTTCATGAACCCTGGACTCTCCCTACCACTAATGAACCCATATTCACTCCACCTTCAACAGCAGCAACAAGAAAGACAAATGGCTGCATTACAATCAATGCCAACAACCTTTCCAAGCTACGCCGGATTGAGAGATTATCCCGGATTACCCATGATGCACAAACCACGTGATCGTTACAGCTGTAAGTTTTGCGGGAAGGTTTTCCCGCGCAGCGCGAATCTCACCCGCCATCTTAGGACACACACAGGAGAACAGCCATATAAATGTAAATACTGCGAACGATCCTTCTCTATATCCTCAAACCTACAACGACATGTACGAAACATACACAACAAGGAGAAACCATTCAGATGTCCCCTGTGTGATCGGTGCTTCGGACAGCAGACCAATCTGGATCGGCATCTGAAGAAGCACGAGACTGACGGACCGAATGTTATCGATTCTCCTGAACATGAATCTGAAACAGATTATGAAGTTGATGATGTGTTTGAAGATACTGAATGTGATGGGAATGAGAGTGGGATTGTTGATAGTGAAAATAATGATGATGATAATGAAGATATTGACGTTTCTGAAAACGATGATGAAATATCTAGTAGCATTCATAACACACATGACACGCATAATACTCATGAACATTCAGCACCTGCTGATTTATCGGTACAAACTGATGAACATAGACGACAAGATGTTGATAATGATAAACGTGACTATTATTTACAAAGTAAACAATCTGCTAGTGAAGACATTGACATGGTGAAACCTCTACCTGGAGTGTGTATAGCAAATATTCCGTTGCCTTTATATCAGACTCCCTCAAGAATTATTTGTTCCAATTGAAGAAATTAAAGAATTTACAAACCTTTTCCAAACGACTAAGATAGAAGTTCCCATTTTAAAGCTGTCTGTATGTTGATGAAGATAGGTTTGGTGTACAAGATACAATGTAGCACGCTTTGAGCATTTCAGTTTGCTCAAGGAAAGAAGAAAATGCTGGAATTATTTATGTCTCAATATCTAACTATTCCTTCTGTTACCGAAATCAAATTCTGAATTCGTTTGGGAAAGTTGTTACTTTGTTGTCCAAAGGAACAAACGTCGTTGAACAAAAACATTTTACACATTTGCTACCATTTATCTAGAAACAGTTTGGCGGGAAATCATCGACAACATACTCAATTATTTACGAAAAGCTACGTGCTTATATCATTTATTTCCTCATATCATTTTGTCACTTTTTAAGCCTTGCGAACTTAATTATGTCAAAGGCCAGTACTGCAATTTGTTTCGCCAGATACTTATTTATTTACAAATAAACAAATGTTTTGTCAGAAGTTTGGTGTTCAATTGAATTGAAAGAGCAACTACACTGCCATTTGTACGAAAAAAATGAATTAAAACGTCAATAAAGTATGTTTTATAAATCAAAGTTGTTCATCAAATAAGGTCATGTTTGTTCGGTAATCAGTTGAATTTTGACATCTTAAAGATGAGAACGACGTGAGTTTAAATGAATTGCGATTCTCGAAATATATACAGTTGCTTACAAAAATCACGTTTTATAATATTTACGGTAATTTGTTCATGTTTCCATTGTAAATAGTCTCATGTTTTAATTTATAATAATGCTATTTATATACTGGTTTGATGGTTTACACAATTTTCGTGAAAGATCCACTTTTTATGTAATCTCTCTTCTTCTCTTATTGTATACATTTTCTCACAAATTCCGTATGTATTTTTCTGTCTCGAATGAAAATAAATAAAACTTGAAAATTACTTTGCTTGTTGTTGCTTTTTGTTTCCGTCGAATTCGGAGTACAAGAGCAACAATGATTTAAGTGCATATTATTTAGATGCACTTATAATAGAATTGTTCTAGATATCTATTTCGTTACCAGACTGCAAATTATTAGACTGGTCCAAATTCAATGGTTTTTACAGACGAGAATTCGTGTTAATGAAAATTTACATTCTTCCGTCTTTCTGGCTAGAAAACATTCTTTGGAAATGGAGAAATTGCTTGTCGCAAGCAATTTCTTAATTTCCCAAGGCTTTATCTTGTGAGGCACCAATTAGTGCCATTATATAGTACTGAGTGGACTATCTCAACGAGTAGATGACCGTCTGCTAAGGTAACATTGGTATATGCATGCCAAATTCTCAGGGAAACCGGGGTACATCGAAACATGTTGAAAGAAAATCAGCAAATACGAGGGGAGGTCAGAAAACGTCCGGACTCTTGATTTTTTCTCGAAAGCCATTTAACATGACAACAATCATCGAAAATAGACTGGCCACGTTATTGCGGAATGAATGTAGACTTCCCCAATTATGCGTAAACTATGCAGCTGCAAGTGGAGAGACAACAGCATGAAATGTCCGGATATTTTCTGACCGACCCTCGTACTTGTTGATATTTTCTTACATTTCTCCAAAGATGCTTTACACTGCAAATAAAACAGAGATTTTTAACAACTTCTATTACTTGGTCTGTCAGTTATTCAAGAGTGATAATAATTCAAAGGAGTTGCAGATGCCATGATAAATGTTATCATAAGCATTTATTCTGTACGTTGTTGTCATAAATATATTTCGACAAAAGAAGAAGAAAATGCTGATTATCGTTATTTATTCTTCTTTTGTCTTAATACTTTCCTAAGCCTTTCATATTAGTGACGTCAAAACAAGGTCTTGTTTGTGATTGGGAAAAAAGTTAACAAAAGTTGGAAAGTGACTGCGTGACTACCGTGATATATCGATGGTTAACATCCAAAACATCGTAACTACACCTCAAAACAAAACGTATCTACGATGTTTTGAGAGGAATACGATATGTCCAAAGCAAGCCAGTGATTTACACAGTGACAGCTATAAATCACGACACCTTTCTTCAGTGGACAAAAACTTTAAAAGATCACTCTAAATACCTCTCGTCCTTTAATTGTCGCCGTCTGAATGGCACCATGGCGCTTAGAATAAGTGTATTTAACCCTTTCCCAAACAAGACCTGGTTTTTGACGTCCTTAATAGAAGCGGCTGAAGAAAGCATTGATGATCAGCATTTTCTCCTTTTGCCTCAATGTTTCTGAGCTTTATTATTCATAAATTTTACCCGTAATATCATCCATTTTGTCGTCTGCAGCAGCTATCAAATTAGCCAATCCTAATTTTGTCGTTTGGGAAAGGTTAATCAAGGATCACAACTCATCATTAACTACAAAGCTCTTTATGCATCTACTGGCGTGATTCATAGCAACGGCAACTGACGAGAGTATCACTCGTTAATTTCCGTTGTCACGGATGACACCCAAAATGCACGAAGAATTTGGTAGCTTATGCGAGGTTTAATCGACGTAGCCGTGAATTGTGAATATTGCTTTTGCTTTTTTTAAATCCATAACTAAAGAAACAACATAAAATAATTAAAATATTTCAAGGAAAACATTCGGAGTGATCGTTTAACCCTTTCCCAAACGACAAAAAATAAGACTGACCAAAATTGAAAGCTGCTGCAGACGACAAAATGGATGTTGAAAAAGATTGGATTTGTGCAATATATAGCACAGAAAACATTGAGGCAAAAGGAGATAATGCTAATTATCATCATTTCCTTCTTTTGCCTCAATGTTTTACCAAGCCGTTTCTGATAGGGACGTCAAAACCATGTCTTGTTTGGGAAAGGATTAATCATCATTCCAAGAATTACTAAACTTGGTCCGACCAAGTAAATACAAAGAAGCCTGATAAAAGCATTCCCCAAAGCTTCGTACTTAAATTCAAATTTGCTCGGGATCATTTCATTCGAAGATCTTGAAAAAGTTAAAGTACTCTCGAAAAGATATCGTGACGACCTTTTTGTCAAAAATGTCAGCAAAACATTTATCAAGTGTGTACGTATGGTCGTTTTCTCCTGCATTTACGTCCTACAAAAGGCCTGATTATTACTCTGGTTTCGGACAAAACCCCGTGACATATCTAACTAGGATCTGTAGTGGTTGTATTATAAAAGGTGATTGTTTTGACATTGACTCCAACCCCCCTTAGTAAGCTCTATCTTGTCACAGATCTGAGTTAATCTATTAATGTGTTCTTTCATGCAATCATTTTCCCGCTGTCGGATATCTAAACTTGGTGTAAAGATCGTTGCTTAAAACAATTACAGATGACAAATCGCAGTGTTTCTGCCGAGACCTGGTAATTACAGATTTGCAGAAATGCGACTAAATAGTTTTTTATCCTTCCAAAATATCCTATCATTGCAAAAGATGTGTGTTTTCTGGACTTTATAGACTTGCATTAAAAACAGAAAGCGGGCGGTTAATGGATAAAGGAACCCATGCTAGGTTGTCGAAGGTGAAAATGTATTCAAGAAATATTGTATGTAATGGAATGGTCAACCTGCACGGCTAGATTATTTCTGTCCAATGAAATTTCAAAATGAAGTTCATTTAGTACTTCTTGATAAAATCTGTGTATAATTAGCTGACCCATAATTTATATTTATAGTAACATTTATGTGAAAGAGGACTCTGATAGATAGTGAAAAAACTTAGTTTCAGCGCTAAAATTATTTCCTTTTTGGCCCTGGATAATGCAATGAACCATAGAACAATGCAAACTCTGGCTGTCTCCATGTTGTTCTGATCCATGAAAAAACTAGCATAGGCCCCTTTAAGAGATAAAAGTTTGAAAGGGGTCTTTTTGGCCCTAGATAATGCAATGCACTATAGAACAATTCAAACTCTGGCTGTCTCCATGTTGTTCCGATCCCTGAAAACCCTAAAATAGGCCCCTTTAAGAGATAAAAGCTGGAAAGGGGTCTTTTTGGCCCTGGATAATGCAATGCACTATAGAACAATTCAAACTCTGACTGTCTCCATGTTGTTCCGATCCCTGAAAACCCTAACATAGGCCCCTTTAAGAAATAAAAGCAGGAAAGGGGTCTTTTTGGCCCTGGATAATGCAATGCACTATAGAACAATTCAAACTCTGGCTGTCTCCATGTTGTTCCGATCCATGAAAAAACTAGCATAGGCCCCTTTAAGAGATAAAAGCTGGAAAGGAGTCTTTTTGGCCCTGGATAATGCAATGCACTATAGAACAATTCAAACTCTGGCTGTCTCCATGTTGTTCCGATCCCTGAAAACCCTAACATAGGCCCCTTTAAGAGATAAAAGCTGGAAAGGGATAACTGATAACAAGACTACCATGTTTCCAGTTACAAGGTGGCAACATGGCTATGGTCAATGCCACCATCTTATCAAACTTCACGTCATAATAAACCTATTAAAGGCCAAGACTGATCTGGATGATACAGGTATGCACAAAGGCCGATCTGGAACCACGTACATCTCAAATGCCCGAACGGGACATTGCCAGGCCCAAACTCAAGCGTTAACATAGCTGACGAAATTTATTCTTGTTCGCACTTGAAAAGTGCAGATATACCTTATCTTAATGAACTTTGTTAATTAGGTGGTATTGCATGTCATCGACGACCGAAGGAAGCGTTAAGGTCATTGTTTAGATAATCTTCAAACGATTCTTTCTTCTCCCAGAGAACAGAATTGTGACATATACGACTAGAAGGGTAGTTTAAATAGAAAGAAAAACAAAGATGACTTGATTAGTAAGTTAATAAGTATGAATAACAATGTTGTTCAAGCAGGTTATTCTTTTAACAAAATGGAACATGCTCGTGATATGTTCAAGAAGTATATTTTTTGTATATCTAAAAGCGTTTTAGCCTGAATTTTTTTTTGTCTTCAAAATGACAATAACAGTTGGCGAAGGGATAATTAGTAAATGGAATATAAAACGGTTATCTTTGCACATAGTTTGCGTCCTAGTCTTTAATAATCTTTAATAATCTCACAAGATCAATGGTACAAAATAATGGATTATCTCTTTAAGGGCATTCACCAAGGTGATCATTTGCTTCCTAGTTATCTTAGAAAAAGGCAATCGTTCAAAGTAGAACATGTCTGCAACGGCTGCAACGCATTTGCTTTTTGTTCCCCTGTCTATTCGCATAAATTGGTATAAGGACGAAAGATGAAGATGCTAACATCAAATTTGTTACAGATGCAAAGAACCTACTTCGGTAATGTGTATTCAAGGGTCAACTAACGGAAATTAGTTACTAAAATACAGAGGCGCATGCAAAAAAACCCAACAATTATCTAAAGTATATCTGCAAAGAGACATGATGATTCTTTAGATTATATGCAATAGCTGTCATAATGATTTAACCGAAATGCATTTGCGGCTTTAACTAGGCGTAATTAAAATATTTACAAACAAAGATTAGTTAGCCTTTTCGAAACATCCTTATATAAGGCTTTTCCGAATTCAAAGGTGTTGCTGACGACAATAAAAACATAATCAAATGGTAAATCATTTTTGTGTTAAATTAAGGAACTTTTAAGAGAAAAGAACAAACCCCTGGTTATCATCATGTTCATATTTATTCTTTATCTTCTAAAAGCTTTTGCTATTTGGGACATATAAAACAAGACTTGTTTTGGACAGGGTTAATTAGCACCTAAAGTGTAACGTAATATTATTTCAGTGGATCAAGATAAGTGCACTATTCTGCCATGAACAAGAACTGAGATCTGATCTGATCTAAACCTTGTTTGAAGTCTGAAATGACATACAGCGATATCGCTGCAGTCATCAAAAGTAGGAAGAGATAGATATGAATACACGACCTGCCCTTTATGCCCTTTTATTTCTGCTAAACCTTTTCCCAAATAAACCTTGGTTCAAACGTGTTTTAGAGATAAGTTTTGAAAACAATAAGCAAAAATAAGAAAATGCTGATTCTCAGCATTTTCTTATTTTCTCTTGTTGCTTTCCATGATATAACAAAATAATTTATTTTTGTTTAGTAACAACTATTTTGTCGTTTACAGCAGCTTTGAATTGGACCGGTCTGAAAGTGTTTCTGTCTTTATCTTTTCCCAAACAAGACTAGTTTTGACGTCCCTAATAGAAAACAGTTAAGAAAACATTACAGCAAAAGAAGAAACTGCTGATAACCAGCAGTTTCTCCTTTTGCCTCAATATTTCCTATGCTTTATTGTACATAAATTATTTTGCTATCAAACCATTTTGTTGTCTGCATTGGCTTTTGAATTGGACTTTCTTAAAATTTGGCCGTTTGGGAAAGGGTTAAGGAAGGGTTATGTCTAATGATGCAGTTATGGATCGAATATGTTTGAACCTTTGTGGTTAGATGACTCGTTACGTAACCTCCAGAGAATAAGAGATACCAAGTCATAATAACCCTTTCCAAAACAATCACTTTTTTACGTCAAAATATTGAAATTATTTTAAGCTTGCTAAACTAATGAGCGTTCAGACAAAATGCTAATATTCGACATCACCTCTTGATATTTCATTATTTACTATTTCATACACTATAATTTTCAGATTTCAATATCTAAAAGATTGAAAAAATCTGTTGTATTGGGAAAAGTAAATACATGTATAGTGTAAGATGTCCCGAAACTTGTCAAAATTCCCCTTATATCACCAAAACTTGATACGGCTGCAAATCTTGATAAAAGACAATACTGATATTGTATTTATTAGCAAGTAAGTACTTTGAATTTGTTTCGTCGCGAGTTTTATTTTCTTTTCCTTTTTTTTTTACTTTTTATGTTTTTGTCCTTTTTTTGGTTTTATTCTCCAGACAATGTTTTGTTTATCTCTCGACACTTTCGATGATTCCTTTGAATTAAATTTCATTTTTTCAATCTTAGTTTGCTTTAAAACAGGACATTATTTTCTTTGAAAGCGATAACAAATGATATCAAAAATAACATATTGCCGTTTTTCCTCAAAAGCCTCGTAACCATGGCTTATTATAAGATGTATTTAAAAGGTTTTCGAAGATTTGGTCTATTTGAAATTCGCCTTCTTCGTCAAAATCGTCCAAAAAAGCTGGCGCGAATATTATTACACCTCAATAATCTCATTGAATAAAAAAGTTCAAGAAAGAAAACAGGTTTTGGTGAACAATATCGAATGAAAACAAATTACTCTCGAAGTGTGAATATAATTATCATTTTAAAATCGTCATTCATGTGAATTTGAATGGCAAGGAATATCAAGTGAAAAGCGTCTCTGCAGCATTTCGTCTCTTTTCAACAAAAATCTCGTAGCTACAGCTTGAAAAAGCTGTAGTTACGAGGTTTTTGTTTAAAAGCCACAATTTGATGTATTGATCATGGAGCAAGGGGCATCCAGTTCTGTTTGGATATTAAATATGTATCTTGTAGTGTTTTATGGTTATTAGAAGTGGCCAGACATGTTTTATTCGGGGGTCACTTTAAGCCAGGCACATTGACCTAGGGCAGGGCGGCTTAACAATGAGCGGAGTGGTCAAGAATGCATATTTGTTAACGCCTCTTGTATCTGATATCGTTCTATCATGCGAGAAAGGAAATTAAAAGGGAATAAATATAAAGGACTTTTTTCTCAATTTCATGTTTCGACAGACAGCTGGGTTTTTAGAAAGGGACAATACATGATCACAAAATAGAACTACAGATGGGTTTTTGAGGCTCATTTGCATTTGTGTTTTGAGTCATAATTAAAAAGGACAAGGGCTCGGCGACCCCAGAAAATGGCGAAGACAGTTTCTATAGGAACGAATTCAATGGAAATATGATAAGAACTGGTTGCAGATTTCATCTGCTGGATTGGTTCTTTTGACGGCAGGTTCCTAGTGCCTATAATGCTCAATACAAAATTCAGAGCAGCATTTGTACATGATCCTACTTTTTCGTCATTGTTTTCTCTTTTTTTCAGGATTTTGTCAACTAGTCATGCAGCAACAAAAAAGTTTATTCATATTTTTATATTTTAAGACAAAGTAGATACATGTATCTTTTTTACAGATTGGTGTTGTCTTTGGCGATGTCCTCGAATTTTTATCTTTGTTCTTACGATATAAAATAATCCTCTTATCAGGAATTGATTTTTATTAAATATGTATAGGTATATATTCTCCTCGCAACCCGTTGTCTTCACAATTCCTGTCTTACGTAGTTTTGACCTGCCTTAGGGACCTATCACTTTATCTAGATTACGATGATATTACTACGCATTTCATAGGCGTTGATATTTTGAAAGTAGTTTGGTGGGATACTATTCCTTAAAGTGACAATTTACAGATATTTTATCATAAATTTTACTTTTATTTTTATCTGAAAGAGCAATTTTCTTATGAAAATTCTGAAAATGTCAAGCCAAAATATTGTGCCGTTTACGAGAAATATATATTTTTGTGCTAAAATTCAACAAATTGGTGTCCTCAACAGTTCAAATTTATATTGAATTTGTCATTTCTACCTCAACTTTAAAGGCAAATTTTTCGCCTATAAACAACAACTTGAAAAGACCGACAGCATTTATACGCATTAGAATAACCAATCTTTACAACAAGACATACTGTAAAAAGTGAAATTTGGATGTTAAGTCCCTTAAGGTTCAATCCAGATCAGGTCGGTATTTTTGCTAACCCAAGATAAAGCTTCGTAACCTATAGAAATTACCAAAACTAACTTAACGTTCCTTGATTACGTATATAATTTGAAAACGGCGTTCAAAGTTTCAGCCGCGCTCTTCATAAAATATGAAATGGTTAAATTATCCGCCTCATATGCTATCATCATAAGTCGTGCATTATTCATAGCAAAATAGAAAGAACTGATAAAGCGAAGCAATGATTTGTCTATTGTATACGCGCGTCGTGTATCCCTTTCTCAAAACGACGGGATTTTAAATAAGTCCAATCAAAATAGATTCAGACAGCAAGATGAATATGTAATGATAGGTTGATTTTTTATTCAGTGGGACAGAAAACACAGAGGGAAAAGAAGAAAATGCTGATCATCAGCATTTTCTTCTTTTCCCTCTTTGTTTTCTGTAAATTTTGTCTAAAAAGGTAGATATTTTCAAATTCAGATATTTTAGGAAAAGTGTTACCGCTGATATCGACTCATCTCTCCGCGGTGGGCTTTGTACTATTGATAATAGCCACTCATTGCTCTGTCATATTAGCGGGGCAGTCCTTATACAGACTAGATTGATGAGCCATTGGGCGAGCGAACCGTGCAAATCGGAAACCTTTATTGACATTAAATTGTCAGTTTTTGTGAAATAAACCGGCAGTGATTTATTTTATCGCCTTTTTTCAATAAAAACCTCGTAACTGCAGCTTAAAATAAGCTGCAGTTACGAGGTTTTTGTTGAAAAGCGGTGTTATGATTGTCTTTTATTGAGCGATTTGAAAATGATTATTATCTCGTCTGTAAAAGTAGTATGACATGGATTTTGGCGTTTTGTATTTTGACTTTTGTATGTCTTTATTTCCATAATTGTAAGATTAGATTATTAGCCTGAATTGTTTCGGTTTTCTTTTCATCGGCACCAAAACCTTTAGATTTTCGAGAATAATTATACTAGCTAGGGCGAAAACACTCGTGATGTTATCGGCTTCTGTTTTCATAATACTTCTGTATGAATGCGTAATATTACGGAAACTTAAAGCGTGCAACTCAGAAAATAAGGTTAATTTATACACGGGCTTTTGCTTACTTTTGGAAACCTTTCAACATTTCGAACACTTTCTACAATAACGTCATTACTTGTCTTCAAAATATACTCTTACAATACCGTAGTTATGAAACGTGCATTTGTGTCGCAACATGTACTATCTGAAAGACCATTTAATTCACTTGAACGTCAGAATATTGTACGAAAAATGTATTAATTTTGAAACAACATGCAAACGGATGATAAATACATTTACTTCTTACTTAAAATATTTAACATAGACTTTGATGTGAACAAATAATGCATTAAAACGGACAGTTTGAATCATGCAAAATGAAGTTGTCATGTGATTTTAATGATATCATATTACAAAGTGCTGCAAATAATTCATCAAATGATACATACATACGAACATAAAGATTCTTATTATGAGTAAACTCATCAAAGACTAAAATTATCATGACAAGAAAAATGACCCAGCCCAGTTTATGAATCATAAATATATCATTTCGTCGCTTTTCAACAAAGACCTCGTAACTACAGCTTAATACAAGCTGCAGTTTCGAGGTTTTTGTTGAAAAACATCGATTTGGTGAATCTGTGTACAATTTAAAGGTACATCCGACTCGAAGTTCTTTGCAAAAAACTGCCTGATTGTCGTCGTAAACCGAGAAGGACTGTCTCAGAAAATCCACGGCACAGATATAATTATAGTATGATTGACCATATGCGTTAATCATGTGCTTTTATTATGATATATACTTTCATTAAAGTGGCTCATTCTATGTTTTTATGCTTCCGAACTGTTCGGGAACTCATATTTGTGCATGGAAAAACAATTAGCAATGCATAAAAACCTCAATCTCGGCGAAAAAAATCTTTCCTTTGCTATAGATCAATCCTTTACAAGCGTGTTTACACATTCTATTTTTACTTCAAAACAAGACAAGGTCAAGGTCAACGAGACACACCGCCGCGTTATTAACACACCGTACAACCGGCTGTGTCGATGACTGTGACCTTATTAGCGAGGAATACGTGAAAATGTTTATTTTGTACAAGCACTGAACATTTATACAGTGTATACTATAGAATACCAAAGATCCTTTCGTTTATTTATAAAAGTAAATTCATTTGACCTACCATGCACATGACATCAGATGCCAAATCTGTCTTCGCTGACTTTCTACGCAGCCGGTTGTACGGTTTGTTAAATCTCGCTGAGCACAGATGACGTATCTCTGACGTAATTGATTTTTGAAGGTCGGACATATGTAGCCGTTACAAAACAAAAACAAGGACGACCAGCATGTTATTAATTGACTTGGATTTTAATACTTAATAAAGCTCGACGAGTGGTAACAATGGACATAAATGATCTACCCCTTCAGGTTGGTAATTTCATACGTTATTTCTGGTTTGTAATTATTGTGCCATTTGTATTTTCGACAGCCTAGCTCGTCCCCCTTTAATTTTAGCGTGCAAATATGCATTTTTCTTAAAATACCACTTTCATACTTTATTCCCCACGTCGAAAGGCCCTCGATACTCTTCTATTTTTGATGACGAGATATTCGTTCAGTTCCCTTTTACATCACTTTTTTTTATGAATGACCTCATTTTTGGTAATGAATTAAATGAGACATTTTTATCAAAAAACAAATAGGAGAGTATGGCACTCAGTCAACAGAAAAAAATATGACCATGAAAAAAATATAAGCCAAAGTTTTAAAGTGTATCAAAGACTCGAGTCTTCGATGTAAATTATCATGGCTTGCGAGGACCAGATGAAAATATAAAAAAAAATGTCGACTCATGAGCGGTGAACCAAGACCCCACGCGATGTAACGGGTGATACGGGATAGACAGTTTAATAAAGGAATTTGATTCTGATTTAATTTATGAAATAATATAAATGTTTGAGGGTACAGATGCGGTTTAACATTGACTAATCGCAGATGCCGCTGAAAAATGACAAACCTAAAATGTCATTCAGCAAGGAGCTTTAACTTTCAACCCATGTTTCCCACTTACACTACTCCTGATGTGTGTGCGTCTTTAACCCATTACCAGACGGCAACATTCTAGACTGGTCCAAATTCAAAGATGATGCAGACGACAATTTGAAACAGATGAAATTTTGCAAATTTTAGTCGATTGGTAAAAAAAAAACTTTGTGGAAAATGAATAAATTGCTTGTCACAAGCAATTTGTTCATTTTCTACAATGTTTTCCGAAGACATTATCTTTTAGGGAGTCAAAAAAGTCTTTGTGTGGTAATGGGTTAAGCAAGGCAGTAACAAAGGTATATCTTAGCCCCAACGAGAAAGCTGATAGATGGGTCAACTTTGTCGTTATATGACCAACAATTGTTGAAAGCGATATAACCCGATCAAAATATATGGTAAGAATGACACTCTCACATCAATTCAAAATGGCTTCCCTTTTGTATGTTGCAACGATCGAAAAGTAATTTAAAGTAGAATATCCATAATTAGCACCAAAGAGCCAGCGGCGAAATTTGAAAATTCCTAAACTGTGTTACATTTTTATTTCAAATATCGTACATAACCATTTTGTACGGTTTAGAATTTTGAATTAATGCATACTTATGGAAATATTTGACAAAAATGTTCAAAATTACTTCCCTTGCATATGAATATAGAGTAAACTGATATTTGCAATTTATTTTCTTCTTGAAGCATAATCTTGAAATCCGGCACGGTGAATAAACTTATGTGAGGTGTATTTACAAGTGTGTGTAATATTTGATGCGTTTCGTATGGCGAGAAAGTGGTGTTTTTCATTATGGGTCTTCTACCTTAAGACTAAGAACTACTGAAATGGCGTGATTGTTTTATAAAGCAGTAAAATGCGGTCATCAAAATTGAAATATAAATTCACAATGATGTGACGTCATTTACTGCGTCACGCAAAGGCCCTGAAATCCCGCCAAGGCCCGAGATTCGCTTTTGTAATAACAGAGCTAATTTTTTTCGTAGTAAAATGTAATAAATCATGCGCAATGGAATGAGAGTACAGTTAATAAAGTATTTGAAACATTTGTTAGTGAATTAATGACACCAAATCTGTCTTTAAGGTAGTCCACCCCTAATGAGATTTGCGTGACGTCAAAACTATTCGGGCGACGTCAAAAACATTCGGCGGTGGAAAGTTCCACCGCCGAATATTTACGACAGCGCCCGAATAGGTTCGGATACGTATCGACGTCGCTGGAAACCACCGTTGTTTTATTGATTTTGAAATGTCCACATTACGGGTATTCTACCTTAACATTTATGTTACACCGTCTTAAAGTGACATACAATGAAACAAGTCTATGACCCAAAGCACATATACCATGTAAAAAAAGTTTAGCAACACTGACTTTGTTAATTAAAAAACATGTATTTTCTGTGATATTTATTTCACAACCGTTATATATACATTTTAGCATATGCATTTACGCACAACATTCAAAGGGCGCTTTGTGGTAACGTTAAATATTGTGTTAGAAACATTGTATTGACGTAGGTAAGGGGTCAAAATAAAAAGTTACAATAGAATTCGGTATCGATTATGAGGCCATTTTCGAGCAAGAACAGCAGTGAAACGATTTCTAATGCACTTAAAGTGTTTGTACACAGTATCAACATTCACTACTTTTTCAAGAAATTGAACGTCATTCGCGTCATTACGATCACGCACACGTCTTCCTTGAATGCTCCGTATATGCTATATGGGTGACAAATCAGAAAGAAATGGATGATTATTGGAGTACATCAATGTTGTATATGCTTAATTTGGCTTAAAGCATTTAACAGTCAAGTCTGGTGCGTTCATGATGTAGCGTCAGGGAAATTACGACGTCTAGTAACCGCTCATCTGTGGAAACGATCACAGATGGTAAGTGTGGATACTCTATGTTGAAATTCCTATGGAAGCCACTCGGAAGTTTTGGTGTCGATATGGATCATCTTTGCCGTGACGTTACGAAATTATGACGGTCATCGTCTTGTGGCCTTTTTCTACGACGTCCTTGACCGGGACTATCTCAAACCACAAAAATTAGCTCACATAGTATCCTCAAGCTGTTATTTATGATTTGAGATGCGCGAAATTCAAAAAGACTTCTTTATCGCCGGTTCTGCCACGTAGTCCCTGAACACATAAGCGATAAAACGTCCTTCTAACGTAAGTCCGTGGCGTAGTCCCACAGCGTTGCAGAAGAGTCTTTTTTGTGGCCTTTTTCATGCTAAGCAAAGACGATTGTGTTCATACCTAAATGTTTTCTACAATTATGCTCCATACACATGAATACCATTGCAGACATGAAAACCGGAAATGCGCACACGGAGTGCGAGACGCACGCGATGGCGATATAAAATTCACCTGTTTGTGTTCTCTAGGTATAATCTATTGTGCAAACGTTTGATTTTATGTTAAAACAAAATATTTTGGTTACTGCAGATATTTACATTTTGTTGCTAAACTTATTTTACTATGTAAATGTTACGATCTAAAAAGAAACGACAATGTTTTATAGATCTACATTTTTTTCATAATTATAGCGCATCTGTTAACAAAATAACGCAGTGTCATTCTTTTCTTCTCTATAATACGAATACATCTTTAAATCAATGCAATAAATTAAATAAAAAAAATAAAGGCGTACAATAACCTCGTAATAGTTTTTGCCTTTTTCTTCATTCTCATATTTACTCATATATAGTTGTGTTGTTTTTTGTTGTTTTTTTTTTACATAAGATACTTCTGTTTTTATGGGGGTTATCGTACTATCAATATTTACTTGTTGTAATACTATACAATCTGAGCGATAAATATGGGATATGTCGTACTCATATTGTCGTTAAATTTTATATTTGTCATTATGTCTCATCGCCTAGATATGTGCATTGTCAGAAAAAAATTGCTTTTGATTTCTGTTTTAATTTATTTAGCAAATCAAATTTTGTTTCGTAATGGCGTTACCATTGCATTCCGGTATAGAACAAACAAATAGTATTAAATAACCTTACTTTGAACTTTCTCAGAATATTCTTTAACAGAACATCATAGAAAATTGTAGAGTATACACGACACACGTGAAATCTTTTTTCGTGCGTTTTTTTTCTCTCGATTTCAAATTCAGAAAAGTGTTTTAAGATAGTGAATGAGAAAGGCATTTTTGTGTGTAAAATACAACGGTTTATGTGTGAAAATTTGTGGCACCAAAAGCTGCAATTGGTAAAGGAATAGATATAGTAAAATCAGTGACATGCTCATCTGACAAATAACTTTATCTAGTAGCTTCACTTTCACTTACTGGTTGTATATCTTAAACGAATCGATCCTGACTTTTTTGCAAAATATGTTTTAAATTAGAAGTGCTTTCATTTGAAACCATGTTCAAGGATAGGGAATGTAATCTTTGCACCTATTGACGTTTCCAGGAGAGTAAACATGCGTAAAGTTAGTAACCACAAGTAAACCCACTAATATGTTGACAAATATATTATGATAGTATATCTGTTTGAAGTATTGTAAACACGTTTTGTGGGATGTACAGTAAATAAAAAAGTCGATATGATCCAGGCTTCATCAAAGAACAATATAGTTCACACGACAATCAATTTGAATGCCTGAAATATACATGTATGTCTTTAAACATAACAATACGCTTTGTCAGCGAGCGTTATGGGCTTCCACAGGCCTTGGCGTACGATGTAGCATATTCGCAGGCCATTTATTCTACCTGCATTACCTAAGATACAAAGTGGTGGTCGAAAGTGGTGCTGCTCAAACAAGACCTAATTTTGACATACGTAGGCATAGGAAATAAGGTTCAGGAAAATATTGAGGGAAAAATAAAGTGAATGGTAGAAACCAGTATTCCCCCTTTTTGTCCCAATATTTCGTGTGTTTTTATGTACACAAATTCCTACATCGTCAACATCCATTCTATCGTTCGTATAGGTCACGACAATTGACCTGGCAGAGCTGGCCTAGCTTATAGCTAAGACAGCTCTGCCAGGTCAATTATCGTGAACTATAGTGGCTTTCAAATTGGAGCAGTCTAAATGTTTGCTGTTTGAAACTAAGTTAGATACATTGCAGAATTGTGAAGCAGGAACTCGTGTTTTTCTGTACCAGTCCGAATAATATGTACAAGTCCGACATCTTGACCATTTCTAAACACCAAAATTTTGATGTAGTCGAATCTGAAAGCTGCTTTTGATGGGAATATGGATATTGATAAAGATCGGATATTTGTGCAATTCCACAAAAGAAACATAAAGGCAAAAGAAGTAAATGCTGATTATCACCATTTTCATCGTTTAACTCAATATTTCGCCAACTTTCCGTTAGAGGTGTCAAAACCACTTTTGTTCTGGAAAGAGCTAAAAACAATAAGCCTCTCCATGGGTGTTACAATGGCTAAGACAACAACGGCAATACCTTGACTTTTTATCACCCATATATTCCCAACTCGATTGGGGGGGGGGGTGGATATTCAACTATTTTGTAGAACCAGTTATTGTTTAAAGTCGAACTTTTCAATTTCACACACAAAAATAATTTCTAAAAACATACCTTGAAGCGTTCACCTGGACATTTCAGGTTTCGTCAGCCAACTGAGGTATCGGTCAGTGTTAATGGGGATTAAATGTGGATTAACACCACCCGGAGTAGTCATGAGCGATGTTAACGTCGTGTCCAAAATGTGCTGAACACATTCTGAACACATAAACAGCGTTGACGAATATATCAAGTTCACCGTGGAAACTGTAGAAAATTGTTCATTGGGATTCCTGGATAGAAACATCAGATGATAGGATAGCTCTATCAATACTACAGTGTTTCGTAAAGCTTGGCATA
Organism: Fragum sueziense; assembly: GCA_963680895.1. Taxonomy (NCBI): domain Eukaryota; kingdom Metazoa; phylum Mollusca; class Bivalvia; order Cardiida; family Cardiidae; genus Fragum; species Fragum sueziense. The sequence continues at coordinate 589,236 of OY804604.1, read as the reverse complement.
CAGACCAAATTCTAGTTCATCCAAAATACAGAGCACAACAACGACAGGGTATTTGCGACCCGGTTTATGAAATAACGTTTGAAGGCAGGGACAATAATCGGTGAACTTATGTTTATATTGGAAAGACAGAAAAGAACACAGAAGAACACTGTCGATTACGAGTGGGATTTCACGTCATATTATCAAGAATGTCTTGGTAATTCAGTGTCCGTGACATCAGTTAAAATTCTAGACCGGGATACAGATACACACACCGGAGGAAAACAGAGACGTGCCCAGGAAAAAATCCACTGTACAACTGTAACAAAATGTTAACATCCCTCAAGATCCCTTCATCGGTGTTACTCCCCACCGTACTCAGCTTCAAGGTAAGTTTTTACGTATTACATGTGTGTGATATTGAAAACTGAACTAACATCAATTTTGAATCTGTTTAAAATTAAATGACTATAAAAACAGGAATAAAAAATGGGACATTGTTTCGAAGCACAAAACTAATACCCTTCCGTGCAACAAAACGATGACAAATATCCCCCACCCACTTCTTAACACTGGGTGACCTTTACACCCATTAGATAATATTAGACATGGTCAGTGGCTCTAATTAAAGGTCTTTAAGTTCACTTGTCAACTGGAATGTCATTTTTGTATATATGTCAGTTTAAGTCGATAGCCCTTGTATGACAGGTACCGAAAATGATATTATGGGCACGTGGAATATTTAAAATACAATAGTTGACACTTTAAGTTGAAATCCTTGCAGAACTCTCGTAAAATCTGTCAGTAGGTTTTGTGGTACTAATCAAAGTTTCCTCAGCAAATGTGTTACTTGTCATGGAAGAAACTGCTTAGAAACCACGTGTACTATTGTATTAATGGAAACATCATAGTTTTATACTGTTTGCTTCCTGTATATAAATGTACCCAATCTATTATGTGAACTTTCCGTTATGGCGTATTTATACGCAACTATATTCTGTCCGCAGAGCGGACACCTCGAGTAAAGTCCATTTTCTAAAGATCTGTACTCGAGAGTTTATGCCGCTCCTGGAAATCAAATTCAAACTTTACCTGATCATCATTTGATTACGATGTTCCATAGCTAGAAACACTCAAAGAATATGGAAAGGAAAGGACCTAAATTGTGTTAAAAACTAATCGATCAGTTAAGCTGAATAAGACAACATAATCACATGTCACGTTAAAACAGATGAGCAATATTGGCAATGTCCTTCTGGTTTAACCCTTTCCCAAACAGCAAATTTTCAAAATTTCCATTTCAAAAACTGCTGCAGATTACAAATGGGCCTTGTTTAAGATACAATCTATGTACAATTTAGCACAGAAAATATTGAGACAAAAGGAGAAACTGCTGGTTATCAGCAGTTTCTTCTTTCTTCTCAATGTTTTCCCAAGCCTTTTCTTTTAGGGACGTCAAAACTAGGTCTTGTTTGGGAAAGGGTTAAGTACATAAATCAAGCGAGGAAAACCAGATATTTACAACTGGTTGTACTACCCTGTAATGATCCCATTTAATTGACTGTACATATTCAACATTTAAGTTATATATTTCAAAACATATTTGATATTTTCTTTGCTATTACAAATGATACAAAACCTTTAATGGCGTGTAAGAAAATGTAATTGTCTGAAGATGCAAGCTTTGAAGTAGTAGAATGCATGTATGTGTACATAATATCTCTTGAAATATTAAAAATAAAATTAATGCTTGAATATTGTATTCATATGCAGGAATTCCAAACTGTCATTGATAATAAGAGTTGAATACCACTTGTTCGTGCACAGGTGTTGCAATGTAATGCATTTTGAACACGCGACCGATAGATATTTCAAATGCTTTTGTTGTGAAATGTTACCAAACTTTGCACGTATGGTACACATTCTTTTGACGATTCGTTTGATTAATATAGAATTTGAAAATGCGTTCAGCCTAAAAGTGCATCTTTCAGCGGTATGTTCTTTTGTATATCGTTGAAATTGTTGATTATGATATATGTACTGACACGCAAAAGTATTTGATCCTGTCGAAATTTCCGTTGATATATTTACAGGAAAACAATTGATTTTGAATTACATCGACAAAATATAATTTCAAGTTTCTTTAGTGTATGAGAAAAAAATGTTCATAATATATGCATATACTTATTGCAATTATCCTTATAAACTAATGTATTCCGGTGATGATGACATAGACAATATAATATAGAATATAAAATATGCAAGTAGGATGTACACAAATTACGAATCATTCAAAAGTTTGGAGAAAAGCTGGAATGTAATGGTTTTCTTTCCCCATTTTTCATGGCTGGCCTTGTTAATGTGATGTTAATGTAACGTTATATATCTTTCATACCATTCTGTATTCGTGTCTGTAATTCCAATAAAAGATATTGTTTGGTCATTTCAAAACTAAACTATTTTTGTCGTATTCATTAGCATATTTTCAGAAAAAGAAAAACAAAAACAAATAATATTATACATACAAAACACACACCGGAAATATTTTCAATTACTAGTAAATGTATGAAATTACATTGAATGTTACGACAGCAATTCTCGAATACCAAAACATTAAAAAACTAATGATACTGATATTTTTAGTGGCAAGAAAATTAATCATAAATCTACAGTCTACAACCACTATTTGTAACTAGTTCTACACTGACAAAGTTTACGAATCGGTCGTACACATCATCAAACTTTGTCTGATGTATGTTCGTTTTAATGATAAAAGTTAAAAAACAAAACAATAATCAAATCATAATCAAACAGAAATGCAAGAGCACGTGTTTAGAATTTTGTAAGAGTTGGATTAGGTTTGTTGGTACTAAAGCCTTCTACAAGACGCATGACAAAAGGGGCATATTAAGGATTACAAGGCGATGAGACATTAATAACCCATTAATTACTGTCAAGTAGAGCAGTATACGGACAGTACCTATTGCGGACCGTGACGGACGGGTCTAAACCTCGAGTAACCTGACCCTGTTACATGAAACTCCCACCCATGACAGTGTACTGTGACACCCACGACGTAGGTCATTGTTTTATAAATGTGACCCCTCACGCTAAAAGGGACCTTATAGCAAGTGTGAAAAATATCGACCCTAGTCAGTCTGCGCAGTCCGCGCAGCCAGACTAGGGCCGACACTTTTCACTCTTATGTAATTTTCTAAATCCAGAATGTTTTCCCTATCTTACAATATCTTTATTTTTCGCATACAGTATCTGGTTGACCTGTGGTGGTGAGTCTGGCAAGTTTGTCAAAATTGGGATTTTTCGAGTTCGGATAAGGTCCCTTTTAGCATGACGGGTCATATATGACCTTGTGTAATCATGGTATTCATGACTCAAATGTCCCTTCTTCTTTGGAATTGTGGGAGTATGACATAATCAAATGATATCCATTAGGTTCGAAGATAGTGTCTCAAGACTCTCACTGCTTTCAAAATCTGTTGTTTTTTACGAATCTGATAAAGGAAACGATATGTCCAATTTAATCGACTTTTAATGATATAAAGCCAATTTAATTAAGGTAGAAAATCCATTTATTTTATGACATAGTCAGGCAAAAAATGAATGCTATGTGTTTAGAACCGAATTCGTACAGCTGGAATCAATGCAACACGAAAGTAAATCTTCGATTGCGGTTGTACTATGATAATTATGGTTTATTTTTAAAATCATAATTCCTCCAGAATAGGTGTTCTCATATTTGACGCAAATTATGTTATCGGAAAAAAGAAGGGTCAAAGTTTAAAAATCTTCCTATCTCTGAAGACATGACATCTACTTAATGTAATGATTTATCACTAAACAAATCGTGAGGGCCGACTATTATACTTTTTTCGTGTATTTTTATGCCCACGTGTCGAAAGATTGGGGGCATTTTGTTTTACCGGTGTCTGTCAGTCTGTCTGGGACACTGGTGTTTCCCAAACAAATTTTGTTCTTTTTATATTTTCCTTTTCTTTTTTTATTTGAATAAAATGTATCCATAAAAGCATGGTTATGTGTCCGTCACGTGAGACAATTTGGTCTACATATCGTTTAGAAAAACAATATTTTTCTCACTAAAAATTTCTTTTTGTTTAACACCCGAAGGATCGTATAATGTTTCGGTCCTGGTCGTCGGTTCGTCTGTCCGGTTATCTGTTCGTCCGTCCGTCATTCTCTGTCTGTAGACTCGTCCCAAAGCAAATGTATTTTACCCAAGTCCTCTTATAGTCTCAATAGGAACGTCAAAGTGTCTATAATGAATCTTCATGATGTCTAGTTGTGCATACCACATTTGAAATTCACACAACACGTGTAATTCTTGAGTTTTCTGATCTTTGAAAAATGCCTAATTTCACTTACAAGGCACTCTTTGACGTATATGTTGCTCCATGACGCTTTTATTTTTCTGTATTGCAGCCAAGGTTCATTTAACCCGTTGGTACCATTGTCAAAATACACGTACAATAATAAATTATCATTATAATCATAATAAATGCCATTTCATGTTCACGTGATTAAGTACTCAACAAACTTATCATCAAAATCCTCTAAGTATGCCAACAAATTATAAATCTACGCTACTGGCCTATAAATCATGTTTGAAATATGAACGTCGAGGTAGAAATTGGTCGGCCCATAGAACTGTCATAATTCTTGTCTTTATTCAAAGGTGTTGGGTTGTATCCGATTGTTCTCTTTACCCTTACTATACGGGTGGTATTTTCCGTCAGGATTGGGTCGAACAAATCTGGGCTTTAGGTACACCAAATACTTTTACATTTCAGCATGGGTATCGAAAACTGACCCTGTGACTTTGCAGACCAACACAACTATGTCAGTGTTGGCTTACCTGCGGTGCCGTCAAGATCTGTTCTGTTGTTCTATTGTTTCATATCCTATGTATGCTTTATTGTTGTAATTAATCTGGTTTCTTGGATCAAACATAAAGATGACATATTTTGTAACTGCCTCCATGTCTGAACGATACACAATTCGTTTTGGAAGAGGGAGAACCGAAGTTTGAAACTTGGTGAGCCTCGATATGTTGAAAAACAGCTGAAGAGAACGGTTGATAAGACGCCGACTATTTAGGGAATGGATTCCACACACCCATCTGTTCCAGACGCCCGACTGCTTGAATGGGGAATCGGTAGATACTCTGCACCCCAAACAATAATGTGTCGAAGGTCATGAGTGTTATACTATGATAAATAAACAGCTATTCGGACACATGTTTGTTCGTAAGTGCGTCTGTTTATTTTGATTTTATCGTGTATGAAGTCTTTCTAGTTTGATAAAAGTGATCCTGCGAAGGGTAATACATAGATCAGATAGTGTAATAGACAGAGTATTCAAGATGTCATGATCTTACCGCGATAATGATCTGACATGTCAATTGGTAGAAACAAACATGATTAGTACAACTTCCGGTATATTTGTCACGTGCCACTGAATATCGCGGTTAAAATGGCGCAATATTTTATGGTTCCGGTAGATCGTAGAATTTGTTTTCTTTTTCTAAACAACATGAGCGCCTTGAATTCGTTTTCCTTGCTTTGTTTCTACGCTTCGTTTCAACATTTTCTGCACTTTGAACGACTGAAGCCGATTTGGTTTGGGTAACCATCGTATTATTTGTTGATCGTTTCCTATTGACCAATTGGGAGAGAATGATAGCTGCACAAAATCGTGGTCAATATTAAAACTTTTAATCCATTCCGAAACTACAAATATTTGGACTTTACCAATTTAAAAGATACTTATAACGACAATATTGGTGATGATGAAGATGGGATTATGTATAATGTAGCACAGGAAATAATTCCGGAAATTCGGAAAATACTTAATAATTGCAAGATTTCCCAAATTTTTGGTTACTTTTAGGCGCGTCAAAAAGCGTCAACAAATGCAGAATCGATACAATGAAATTAAACATGTGATGTTATTTTTGAACATTTAATCCATTTTTAGATGATGTACAAAAATATAATTACAACATTTAGTTAAATAGTACTTTGATCTTTGTTGCTATCGATCATTTAAAAGTACTAATGTGAATCACATGCAGTTACAAGGTGATAATAGATGACATTGACGTTTGAAATCTTTCCAAAACGACAGATTTTTAGGGTGGTCTAAATTCCAATGTGTTGAGGATAAATATAATATTTCTAAAAGTATGATATTTAAAGATCACAACTGGTCATAAGAATTTGTTTCTCAATTAATGCTGTTCAAGACCTTCTTATATTGATCGGAGATTGCCTTACGAAAATTGCATTTATGTCATTGATGCTTGCTGTTATTATTTGCATTTTTATGATTATTCAAATTAGAATTCAGTGGACAGAAAGCGCCGATAGTTTTTCGAATAGATTGCTACACTTATCACTGCTCTTTCATTTTTTTCTGAGACATGAAAACTGGGGATATTTCTATTATCCCATTACTGCACAGTGATGCCTTTTGACCCCTTTACAAGAAAGGATTTTGAAAACATTGTGGAAAATGGTGAAATTGCAAGCAATTTCTTATTTTCCATAATGATTTCCAACCTATAATGGAAATATTTTCAATATTTCATCAACTTAAAATTGCCTGCACCACCTTTCAAATTGGAATAGTCCAAAATTGTGTCGTCTGATAATGGGCCAATAAAATGGGAGGAAAGTTAAGAAACGGAGTCCAATTTTCGTGGTAATGAGAACAAATTAGATCAGCTGTCGTGTGAAAGTTTATAATCATAAGGATAATAATAGATACCTTTGATGACAAAAAACAAAACTGTTCTGGATCATAAAGTCCCGGTGACTCAGTCTACATCTATGTCGTCGCTTTTCAACAAAAACCTCGTAACTGCAGCTTGGTTTAAGCTGCAGTTACGAGGTTTTCGTTGAAAAGCATCTATTTTCTATCGTGCGTTGAAATCTATACCCCCATCATTAAACTATTTTCTATTTTCATACTCAAAAATATATACTTTGATTAACTTTCTTATAGTTCAATACGTTACCACATATTGGTATTGATGATTTATACATATAGCGTTATCATTTTTTTCTCTTTCGATGCCCAAGATATTTTTTCATTTAATTTAAGAAAAGACAGACATGACGAAAATATTATAGATATACGTCTCTGTGTTTATAAACAAATTTTATTTACACATAAAACGGATACATGTAACTCATTTTTTTAGAAAAAAATGTTCTGATCAAAAAATGAATATTTCTTGTAAAATTGTAAAAACAATTTAAGATATAATCTAAAGTGCTATTATGACATGGTTTCCGTAGATAAATATGCATGTCGGAGAAACTTATCTAGCTCCATTGTTATTTACAATTATTTACCAGGAATCAATCATATTAGCTACTGGAGATCTACCCTTTTTCGCCAAAAAAGTATTTGCTTGACACAACCAATTAGCCGTATTTGTATGTAATGTTTACGTTACTCGTATAAATACATCGGTTGGTACAAATAGTCGTCGCTTTTCTGCAAAAACTTCGTATCTGCAGCTTGTTTTAAGCTGCACATACGAGGTTTGTGATGAAAAGCAGCTTACTATGCGTGACTGGAACACATTTGTACAATAATTCATCGGTGTTATTGCAAAACCTCGTATCTACAGCTTTAATCAAAGCTGTAGATACGAGGTTTTGCAATAACACCAGCGACTTTCTCTTTTGCTATGTCCATTATTATTATTATCATACCAGCCAGTCACTGGGCCTTTCCAACAAAGAACAATGCTACATTATCCGTTTTACTGTCCCCCAACAATTTTACGCGCTGGCAACTTGTTTAATAACATCATATTTACATGTAATAAAATTCAATACGTTTTAAGTGCTGTTAGGAGATTGGAGTCCGTTCATTTTGCAGGCGTCACGGGGTATAACCTGAAGTTCGTAACTGCAGTTACTCACGTCCAATATGGCGACTTCAAAATTAGGGGAATATTTCTCAAGCTTTATTTGAATAACTGGATGTGTTATTCGGTCGGATTTCTTCACCAATACGATGTTGGTTTATATCAAAAGGAGTTTGAATCGAACATTAATTGTTTAGGTCAGTATAAAAGCTGTAATAAAGCTTTCAAAAATCACGATGACGTGCGTAACTGTTACTTGAAAATAGGTCAAGAAGTTAGTAACTTGGTGAATATGACGTTAGTAACTAAATAAAAGCGTATCGACGGAAGGGTTCTAGCAGATTAGTTTTGTATTTATAACTAAAGGTTTTGGAACTGGACAAATCGGATGGAGTATTTGATTCCAATATAATGACCACAAGCAAATATGTTAACCCTTTCAAAAACAAGAACTAGTTTTGACGTCCCTAATACAAAAGGTTTGGGAAAACATTGAGAAAAAAGAAACTGCTGATAACCAACAGTTTCTCCTTTTGTCTCAATATTTTCTCAGCTATATTGTACACAAATCCAAGCTTGATCATCATCCACTTTGTCGTCTGCAGCAGCTTTTCGAATATGACCACCCTAAAATTGTCTCACGCAGGTCTTGTACAAAAGGATGCATCTGTTAGAAAAATGGAACATTCTTTTCAATAAATAACAAGACTAACAGATGAAAGGGTTGAAACCATCCTAAAATTGATGTTTCAAATCCAAACCATGTGTTGTAGGTACTCATTTGAATGTCTCCATGAGATTCTTCCAATGAGTAGCCAACCCATAACATGGATTTTGATGAGCAGCTTATGAAATATCGCATATTGAAAATCCATTGTCCATCTTGTCTGTAGCTCTGAATAAAGTGAGCGATTTGGGTTTCTGGAGGCGTAAATCCAGAGGGTCAGCATATTCTTCTTTTCTCTTAATGTTTTCCAAAACACTTAAAAGTGCATGAAAAGTGGACATTATCCCTTTCTCAAACAAGACCTGGTTTTGACGTCCCTAACAGTAACAGCTTGGGAAAACATTGAGACAAAAGAAGAAACTGCTGATAACCGGCAGATTCTCCTTTTGCCTGAATATTTTCTGCGCTATATTATATACAAATTCTATCTTAAACAAGGTCCATTTGTCGTCTGCAGCAGCTTTTGAAATGGAAATTTTGAAAATTTGCTGTTTGGGAAAGGGATATTTTGAGGAAACATTACATGTAACCCTTTCCAAAAAGCCAAACGTTAAAGTAGAGTACCCATAATGTGGCCATTTTGAGATTCAGAAAATATCGGATAATTTCGAGCGACGTTGATACGTATCCGAAGCTATTCGGACTCAGTCGTAAACATTCGGCGGTGAAAAATTCCATTGCCAAATGTTTGCAATGTCACCCGCATAATTCTGATGACGTATTAGGGGTGGACTACCTTAAGTTCATCCAAATTTGAAAGGAGTTACAGCAACAAGAAATATTGACATAAACAATGTAAACTTCTAATGTTTCAAAAAATATTGAAAAAATGATAGTAAAGGAGAACTTGCTGATCACAAGCAGTTTCTTCTTTTCTCTCAATGTTTCAAAAAACTATTTTCTACCCAGGTTGTCAAAATCAGCTCATGTTTGGGAAAGTATTGGAATTTAAATAACCAGAGCAACAGAAAAGAGGGGGTGAAACCATTCCTAATTTGTTATAATTTCAAATCCAAACCAAATGTTGTGGTTACTAATTTGAACCGCCTCAAAGAGATGATTCTATTGAATACCAACAGCATGGGTTCTGATGAACAAATTATGAAATATTGCATATGAAAACCCATAAACCATCTTATCTGTTGCTCTGAATAACAAAACAAAACATTCATATTCAGGTAATTTATTTCAAAGTACAATGTACAGTCAATCTTGTATCAATAGACCACACTTGGGAAACTCTCAATGTTCCTTTGTTCTTTAGGACACTGTTTTGATATTTCTCACAGCAATAAACTGGTCATCTGCAAAGAGATAAAAACACATAATTCAGTAAACGGTTTGGCATCAAGTACTATAATACCATTATAAATTGACCAAATTATAGAAATGTGTCATTACAAAGGAGATGCATTTCAAAATCTGTATTTTTCAGCTGCTGTAAGTATGCATAAATTAATGAATCATTGATCAGGCATCAAAATTTTAGTCTGGTCGAAATACAAAGATGGTGAAGAAAACAGTTTAAGGGGGTCTTTCTGGGTAGAAAATATTGTGAATAATGAAGAAATTGTTTTTAACAACCATTTCTTTTCTTTTTTCTCAATGCTTTTCAAAACCTTTACCTTGTGCAACATATAGAAAGGTACAATTATGTTGAAATGACAGTCACATGCCTTGCAACAAATAAACCCCAATCATAGTTGATTTGTTTTAATGGGGTTTTACATTGTTTTCAACTGCTATGGTCATATCGCAAAAGCTGGAGCACCTAACCATGGGTTTCTAGTATTTCTCTCTGCAGTACCACTGCAATATCCAAACCAAGCCTCCGGCTGCTGTCTCACATAGATGATTCACATCCATTAAGGAGAGACAAATGACTTTTGTTACATGTGAGAATGGATACTGGCCCAGCCGGGGTTTGAATTTGCAACCCCTGGATTGAAAGACCCTATGTTACCAACTGAGCTGTCGGGTCTCGGCCCAATCACATTTGAAGCTCAAAACAATCGACTTTGCATTGAGACTGGGATCTTGGCTCCCACCAAATCACCTTTTCTCACAAGTCTTCATGTGCATATATACTTGTAAGCAAGACTAGATCAAACAAGATGTGTTTGTGAAACATAAATGCCCCTGAAATGGCCAATGTTTTCGGATGGACAGACTGATTGACAGATTGATGAACAAACAGATAGACACAAGTGACAATTTCAAAACAGGGACATAAAAATGACATTATCGCGCAATATTCAAAATTGAAATGTGTATTTCATGAAGAAAAATATTGAAAGTTCAATTGAAGCCATGAATGCCCTTTTCAATGTGTAAATGTTATAAACTTGATTGGTGCATGTGATACAAGAAGCAGAAAACATAAATTGGCTAAAAGTCAGGGCTAGAATTTAATTTCCCTAAAAATTTGACTAGATCTAGCAAAATTTTGCAAGTGGCTTTTGAAACCACAAGCACAAAGATAAACTAACATGCAAGAAATCTGTCAAACATGATGAACAATCATGATATCACCATTACGCCACAAAGAAATGTGCATTTGCAATGAAATCTTATTTTCTCTTGATTCATTTCACTTGCAAAAAAAAACTTGTTGCAAAAAAAAATTGTTGCAGAAAAAAACAATTGTAATTTTCATTTTTGCCTAGAAAATTGACAGTATGCTAGTTGAAATTCAACTCTGATCTATATAGTAGTAAACATGATTGTGCTCCTATGTCACTTTAAAATTTGATTTAGCAACAATTTACAAGTAGCTTTTTTCCTCAAAAGCTCAAAAACAATATGTACACTGTCATATTTACCTCTGGACAGTATTAACAGAATCCACATTTCAATGATGTTTTCATTTCTGAAAAGAAATTCATTAAAAACATAAGTTCAATCCATATTTACATATTGTCGCTACTCAACGAAAAGCTCATAATTGCAGCTTGTTTTATGCTGCAGTTACGAGGTTTTCGTTGAAACGCAGTAATATCTTGCTTCTTTTGCTAGATATTTTCCCAAGCAAATCCAAGAAATCTAAATGGTTCCAATTTGATTTTTTCATAAAGTTGCAGATTAGAAAGTAATATCACACTTTAAGGATGAGAATTCTCCTTGACATGTTGGAAAGACTTAAGTATTGAGGAAAATGGAGAATATGCTGAACTGCAGCAGCATTTTCTTCTTTAAAATATTTTCCAAAACTTAACTTATGAAATGTTGTGACAAACAATGACACAAACAAACAATCAACAATAAACTGAATAATTGTGTCGTTTTAATTACTTGCTGATCAAAACCAAATTTTATGCTTTATCGCCCAATCCCAAACAAGGCCTTATTTTGATGTACCATTTAGATGCGATTTATTTGGGTTTATAGCCGTTTCAAGTGCTATGGCCATATTGTGGTGGCTGGAGCACCTAACCATGGATACCAGGTATTTCTCATACCGGTACTATCACAATTTCCAAACAGAGTCTTAAGCTGCTCTCTGACATAGAAGATTCCGACCCGTTGGTGTGAGACAAATGACTTTAGTGACTGTCAAATGACAGAATGGATTATCAATCGGAGCTGGGGTTTAAAATCTTGACCCCTGGATTTACACAGACTCCGACGATACTGCCTGAGCTATCCGGGCTCAGCACATCCTATTTAGAAATGCTTTGGAAAAATATTGAGGCAAAAGAACAAAATACTGATAAACATTTTACTCTTTTTCCTATATTATTTTCTGTGCTGTATTGTACATACAAATCTTAATTTTATCAAAATCCAATATGTAATGATGATAATCTGCAGTGCTAAGCTTTCAAATTGGACTGATTAGCTCAGTCTGTAATATTGGCGTCTAACATGTTACAACATTGAACCCAGGGGACACAGGTTCAAGCCCCGGCTCAGCCAATATAATTTCTGACATATGACAAAAGTAGATTGACTCTATAGATTAACCAGAGCAACAAGTATGAGGGGGTGAAGACATTCTAAATTTTTTATCCTTAATTCAAACCCTATGTTGTGGGTACTCATTTGTATCATGTCACTAATGAGTAACCACGACACTTTTATCTCGTGCACAAATTTGTGCATTTTGGCACAGTTTTAACTCAAATGACCCTCTAAAAATTATCACCAGGGACATGAAGAAACAATGTGACAATAGGCATGACCCCCGTGACCGTAATTTGAAGACAATGGGGACATAATGACCCCCTTTAGCAAAAGTCAAGGGAAAACTCTGCTCAATATTCCATCAGGTACTGAATAAATAATAAGATTGTACATAATCATAAACATATGGTATAAAATATGATACGAAATCATTTTCAAATGGCCAAACCATACAACGGAAGTTAACTATGGTACGAAATGGTTTGGGTACGAAGAGTTTTCCTTTTTATTAGAAAAATATTCGCTTACATAGAAAGAATACTATGTCATTCAGCAGCCTTTTAACGACATAATGAACAATCGATAAGAATATATACACGAAACAATATATTTGCCTTACCCGAAAAGGTAATCCGATTTTCTCTGATGAGATTCGAGATAATTAAGCAGGACAAACGATTTCACCCGGACAAACAATTTTGATACACCAAGTATTTTTCCTTTTCACGCAATGTTTTGCCTTTCATGTCTTTTTTCACTTCTCTCTTAACATAACTCAAAATGAGTTTATCGATAGCAGGCTTTCTTTGTTGACATTTTTCCTAATATTTCATAATGGCGGAAGTTTTACCAAGGGAAAGAACTTTCCCAGGATCGAAGCATCTAGGGAGATAACCGTTGGGATATTTATCACCGATACGTAGCTTTTGGTAAACTTTTAAAACACCCTTTTCAGGTTGATAGGGGATCCAATGGATATGCGTCAGTGAATCGGGACTGATCGACACAGTGCAGACCCAAATAGCGGACATTATTAGCTCATATCACAATCGCCTGGAAAGGTCATAAACTGTAAGACTGTGTGAATAACTTCGTAACCACCGTATCTTTACACCAAAGATAAGACATTTTAGCAAAACTTCCATATATTTGAGATTAACAAAATGTTTTCCCAATAATTACACCCTTTACTCAAGATTACCGATAATGGACTGGAAGACTAATGATAACAAAAACGAAAACTCTTCCCCCTTTTTAATATGGATGACGGAAAGCACGAGACCTAGACTTGCATGTTTAGAATTTATAATAAGTTACGCACGTCATTTAAGAAATGCAAAGACACAGTTACTAACTTCATGTATTACAGTTACGCACGTCATGCGATTTTTTCGAGCTCTGATATTGGCCTACTAAATAAATATGTCAGAATAAAGAGAGTGTGACATTGTTAACAGTGTTATTATTGATCAAGTTCGTCAAAAAATATATCAAATGCATTGACATAGTGCCTGAAATCGATGCTTGTAAAACTCACCTTTTTGTCCCTCCGCCATATTGGACGTGAGTAACTGCAGTTACGAACTTCAGGTTATACCCCGTGAGGCGTGTTTACTAAAAAAAATCGGTCGTTAAAATTTTGACACAATGTATCACTATAGAAATGAAGCATGGCATTTTGGCGATAGGTCCAAACTTGTTGAAGAGCTTGTTGGTTGAACTTAAAGAGCCATTTCACATATTCTTTCTCATAAATTTTATTTTTATCATTATGTAAAAAAAGCATAATTATTTTCTTATGAAAATTCTGAATATTTCGAACGAAAGTATTTTGTAAATTACGATATTTTTTTTAAATTAAACTAATTGATGTATGTACAGCAGTTTAGTTTAAATGGAATTGGTCATTTTTTAAACTTTAAATGCGTTTGTTTTAATCAGCAACATTTTCAAAAAAACTGATAGTATTAAAATCGTAGAATAACCAATCCTGGCATCAAGACATACTTTGAAAAATGAAATGGGAATGTTGTGTCCCTTTAGATAAGAAGACTATTATTAGAATAACTAGGCAATTACGCTAAAACTGTCTGTTTGTTATTATGATTTTGTTCTAGTATTGCACTAGTACATCTAAGCATACTGAAATTGTCAAGAGGCACAAAATTATAAATATGGTTAGTTACCTTTGTAGTATTCGCATAACCCATTAAAAATATATTTTGTAAATTTTGCTTTTAATATTTTTACATGGATTTGTTTATTTATTATTTGTATTTTGGGGCATTCATTATAACGGTATGTAAACAAATATTGAGTCAGGAAGCCGAGAAATAAAAATTATGAGGGCGTACGCATTAAACTTGGGGTAATCCTATAGATAGAAGACAGTTTATATGAGGACGCTAACCGCAAAAATGGGTCATAATTACTAAAAATGTTCATACTACAGCAATGACAAATATATCCACCCGTTACATTGCCCACCTAATTCGAAAGGAAATTCCACAGATACTTTTTCGTAAATATTATATACTTTTATCTGAAAGATCATATTTTCTTATGGAAAATTCAAGCCAAAGTATTGCACCGTTTACAAGAAATATTTTTGTGTTTAAAAAGATGTATACAGCAGTTCAGATGTATATGGAATTTTTCATTTCTGTAGCTTTAAAAGCGTGTTTTCCGCTTATCATCAACAACTTTAAAAATCTGATAGCATTTATACGCATTAGAGTAACCAATTTTGGCATCAAGACATACTTTTAAAAAATGAAATGGGAATGTGATGTCTCTTCCGGGGTTGATATTTTATTATTTGGGAAAAAATGAAATAATTTTGGTCAACAAGACAATATATTAAGAATTTTATAAAGTTTTTTTTCTTTTAATAATCGTCTTTTTGAATTGTATAATAAATGCCTAATCAAGTCCAGTTTTTGTTTTAAATGATCTCTAGATAAAAAACAACAACAAAAAAACAACAAAACAGGTGGCGGCTGCGAAAATAACTGGAGTACTTGACAACATTTACAATACACACCATTATCGTGTAGTCTTTATAATTATTATGTTGTCATCACATTTCCAAAAAGTTATGTAATTTTTCTTAATTGATGTCCACACTCATTAAGTATTTCTATATAGTATGCAATGGGGTTCATTATTATAGTATTCAAACCCCTCTTGGTATTGGCTAACATTTTCCCTAACCCAAAATAATTGTAATCCGATAACTGTAATTTAATTTGAATCCTCGTCAATCCCCCACTCAATAAGCTTAACGATGTCTTCAGTGTAACCGTGGCTTGTTTAAAGTATCGTAAAACAGTTTGTCTAATTTTTGTTGATATGTCAATTGACCTATGTCATCCGTGACACGACCCCTCAGCTGACCCCTTCCGGTGACCTCACGAAATGGACACTCAAGGTACTTCCGGGTCATGTATAAATTTGGAGCGTTTAAATGACGCTGTCGTCGTATTTTACAACAGATTTCCCGCCAGTGCTAATGATGAAAAGACAGACAATAAGGAATTTTTTTCTATTTTATTTGAAACATGCATTTTATTTAGATAGGTAAACATCAATGACAATTTTTCTCTTGTTTTAAACCTTGAAGTTTAGGACAGTGATTGTCAATGATGTACTAATGCAGTTTCGATAATGATTAAAATCTTAATTTTGATTTTGACATTCAATACCGTATTCAAAATGGGAGATTCTGCAATTCATGCAAAAGCAAAAGAACAAAGTACCATTGACGCACAATATACAGTATGAAAGTCACGCTTGAATAAATGATGTCAGTCTCTACAATGTGGACAAAATGCGATGAATTTTGTGCTTAAAATAGACTGAGTTTACTGTTATGTTTTGATAAACCGTCGATGTTGTCACAAAATCTCGTAACTACGGCTTGAATCAAGCCGTATTCACGAGATTTTGTAACAACACTAACGAAATACTATTGTGTGTCCGAAATTACATCACGATTGACTGGATAAAATCGTTCCCTATTTGTGAATCATTTTACCCATTACTAGACGTAAGCATTTTTAACTTTCTCAAATTCAACAATGTCACCGACGACAATATCGAATGAATGAAATTTTTCATTGTTGGTCTTCTTTGGTAGGCGACATCGTTGGAAATTAAGAAAGAGAGAGAGAGATTTTATTTGGTAAAAGATGATGACAATACATGGTACATGTTATAAAACATAATGGTAAAAAGTATCACAGTATGTTATATAACCCATGTCTGCCCCATCCAAACCTGGGTTGACACAAAAAAGAGATCCGTGATCTCTTATTTCCATTGTGGACCCATGTCTGGATGTGGCTGACACAGAGAGGCATATCAAACATTACTAAATTGAGTTATTAAGTTAAATCAAGTTATCACAATTAAAATGACTAAATTAAATTATCACAAATAAAATGAACATGGCTTTAAATAAAGACAAATGCAAAATATCACAGATAAAGAGATTGTACAAATCATTGTTATAAAGACTCCAGTAGATATTTGCGGACACTGGTTTTAAACGTCGAAATGGATGATTCATTTTTGATTGTCGTTGGTAAGCTGTTCCAAAGGCTGCAACCCATATAAGAAAATGACTTTCTTCCATGGGTCCCTACCTTTGGAACAGCAAAGCAACCATTTCTGCTAAATCTAGTACAATAAGAATGTGATGTGGCTGCTTCTATAAATTGTTCTGACAAATATTTAGGAGCTGTTCCGTTTTTTATCTTGTAAACATGTAGCAATGTAATTTCTTCAACTCTTTTGCTAACTGGAAGCCAGTTCAATGTCCTATAGTGTGTACCTAAAATACGAGACCGATGGTGCAAATCTAAAACGAATCTAATAATTTTGTTCTGAAGTACCTGGAGTTTATCAGTCCATTTTTTGTTTAAGCTAAAATACCAGAAGACACATGTATAGTCAAAATAACACTGAATTAATGCAGAAACTAACAATTTTCTAGTATGCAACGAGAGAAACTTATTCTTACGATAGAGAAACTTGAGTCTTGCTGTCGCCTTCTGCAATAAAGAACTAACCATATTTTCACCAGATAAACTTTGGTCAAGAATTGCACCAAGATATTTCACATGTGAAGTAGAATTGATAGTATTACCATCACAAACAACATTTATTTTACTATTTGATTTTAACTTTTGTTTTGTACCAAAAAGAATGGATTCAGTTTTCCCTAGGTGTAAAGACAACTTGTTATCTATAAGCCAGGATCTCACTGCATTAAGGTCATCAGACAACGCATTTTCGACAAACGACCTGTCTTTATCTGAAACTAAAATAGCGGAATCATCTGCATAAAGAAGAAGTTTGTTTTTTATAACAGCAGACATATCATTCACGTATATCAAAAATAACAGGGGACCAAGAATAGAACCTTGCGGGACACCACAAGTTATATTTTCAAAAGAAGACTGAGTTTTGTTTATGTCAACAAGTTGCTTCCTGTCAGTAAGATAAGACATAAACCAACTGATGATATCGCTACCGAATCCGATTTCTTCCAGTTTCATGATAAGAATAGAATGGTCAACTGTATCAAAGGCCTTTTGTAGGTCTAGTAACACCATTCCCACAAAATGGCCTTTGTCCATTTGCTGTCTTATGAAATCTGAAAGATGAATAAGACAGGTGTCTGTCGAAAATCCCTTCCTGAAACCAGACTGAAGATCATACAAAATATTTTTATCATTTAGATACGACTCTACTTGGTCAAAAACCACTCGTTCAAATATTTTTGAAACAACGCTTAAAATTGATACAGGTCTATAGTTTCCTACATCAGTCTTGTCATTCTTTTTAAATAAGGGGACAACTCTAGCTGACTTAAGGTCAGGTGGAACAATACCTTGAATTAAAGAAAGGTTAATCACATGGGCTAAAGGACAGCAATAATAGATGAGCAATCAAGAATGAAACGTGCAGGAATACCATCTAAACCAGTAGATTTGTCTGCATGTAGCTTGTTGAGATATTTCAAAATAGTATTTTCATTGACTAATGAAAAAGAGAAACTGTTTTTTATTACACTCTTTTCAGAATAAAACAAATTTACAAATTTCCTGCCAAACTTTAAAGACGGGACAGGTAGATTTGATACAAGTTTAGCTGCTACAGTAGTGAAGAAAGCATTAAAACTAGTTGCTACTTTCTGTTTATCAAAACATAAATTACCATCTAAGTTTAATGCAATACTGTCACATGAAGATGAACAACCTTTCTTAGATGGCATTCCCAAGTCTTTAAGACATTTCCATAGTGTTTTAGAATCATTTTTATATTCTTTACAAGTATCTTTAAAATAATTTTTCTTTGCTTTGAAAATAGAATATTGAGCCTTGTTCCGTAAATTTTTGAAAAGTTCATAGTTGGAATCAGTTCTGTTTGTTCTATATACTGACCATGCCCTATCTCTAGATTTGATGCATTCAAGGACTTCTGGATTTATCCAGGGCTCTGATCGATGTTTGATTCTGATCTCTTTCACTGGTGCAACAATGTCAAGTGCTTCTAGAAAAATAGATTTAAAGGATAGCCATGCTTCACAGACACAGTCACTTAGTAGGACAGGACACCAGTCAGCAGACAGCAACAATAACTGAAATGATTCTTTAGTGTAATTTTTACATGATCTGATAGTAATTGTCTTATGCTTACCAATGAAGTTTTTACATACTTTCCTAGTGCAAAATACTAAAAAGTGATCACTTAAACATGTAGTTACAACTCCTGATTGAAGAACTTTATCAGAATCTGAAACTAAAATAAGATCAAGTATAGAACTAGATGAAACATTTACTCTTGTAAAATCACATATAAGTTGCTTGAAATTATACAATTCCATAAAACATTTTAAAGATTTGTGCAGTGTACAACTACTTGATGAAGATACATCAGTGTTAAAATCTCCTAAAATATAAGTTTCATATGAGTTAAAATGTGATGTAGTTAAACAAATAGTTTCTAAGATGTTATAAAAGTTTGTTTGTTTTGGTGGTCTGTACATTACTGATAATAACAAAGGTTTAGATTTTGGTAGTAAGAGTTCAATCCAAAGTGCTTCTAGCTCGTCATGTTGAAGATCTTCTCGGGTATTGAAAGAAAGGTCACTTCTAATATATAAACAAACTCCACCTCCATGTCGATTGCGATCACGTCTGATAATGTTGTAATTTGGGATTTTCAGTTCAGAGTCAAAAATATCCTTTTCCAGCCACGTTTCTGTTATACCAATTACCGCTGCATTTGATGTTTTAGCCAATGATCGTATTTCGTCCAATTTGGGAAGTAAACTTCTAATGTTCAAATGTAGAAAATGTAGCCCTCGTTTTTTGAATACAGTGTTGATATCGTTAGGTACGAAGGGTCCAGGGCACGGATGAACATCACCAGCAAGAAGTAGAATTATATTGAGCCATTGAAAGAGAGAACATGAGGAACCGGTTAGAGAGTTTTTCCTGGTTGAAGAATAAGCATCGTAATGTTGGGAAAGGTTCTGGAAAAGCGTCAGATGACCATAAGAAATAGAGGTTGATAACTGTCCGAAAATGTGGTTGTCCGAATATATGTATAGTTCTACAGGTTCAACTTGTTCGACGTCTTGGCGTTGATAAAAACAGTTTAAAAAACACAGGAGTAAGGAAGAAAGTGTTTGTCAAAAGCCTTTTCCCCCATTTTCCACAATGTTTTCCAACGCGTTTATCAAGTGGGGCGTCATAAAACTTAAAATTTCATTTAAATTGTGGAATTGATATAAAATGCATCTTGCAATTTTCATAACATTTCTCTCAAAAATGGGGCAAATTCAAAACGCAATACCACGCATAAGATTTATTCAGTCAACCGTAAATTGTAATAATTCCCGGCGCGCACGTGCAGATTGGCGGAGAAATGCGAGACCAATTGATTAGGAGCATCTCCACAGTGGTGTAATCCTTTCAAAATTAATTTTTGCCGTCACTGATAGGAGAACCTTTTAAAATTATTGAGGAAAATGTTAAAATGTCCGCTAATTGGCAAAATTTAACTTTTGTGTAAAAAAAACACCTTTCTAATAACCAAATATCAAAGTTTCTACAATTTTCAAACATTAGAAGTGTTTTATTTCGTCTTTTAAATTGGATATTTTGGTCTTTTCCGATCTTTACCGAAAAAAACCGCTAAACTTCCGATTTGAAGTTATGACGTCATACCGGCCAAATAATGACGTCATGGCGGGAAAAACGGGAAATCATGGGTCATTTCCCGGAAAGCCTGATATTTCTGAAAAAGTTAAATGTACGACTTTTCTGTCATAAAGCAACTTTCCCAATCATTACTCAAAACACGGAATTCATCCTTAGTAAATGTTAGAAAAATTATTAAAACAGTCAAAGGATATGTCGTTAGTGAGTGAAGGAATGTGCCAAAGAACGGTTTAAGTTTGTCTGTTTTACTCTGACGATCGAGAAATGGATATAAACAGAGACTTCGCTTTATGACAGAAAAGTCGCACACTTTAAATATCTTTGTCAGAAACCTCATGCTCTAGATTGGGGCAGAGTCAATGCATTTTATGACGTCACTTAATGGCGATTTACGGAAATTGCCGATATTTATTTTCTCGAAAATCATCCAAGTAACGACGTAAAGAAAAGCAAACAAAACTTTTAAAACAACCGAGTTTGGCGGATCTTTTATACTTTTGGCCAATTTTAATTTATTCCCTGCAACATCTATGATTTGGACACCACTGATAATTTGTCGCTTAAGCAAGTGTCACATTTGCCGAGATAATTTTGTACGTGGATCTTTTGTGTAATGCGTCCTCTTGGTGGTTGTTGTTTGATATACAGTTCAAAGTTTCTTAAACTAAAGACAAAGTGTTATAGATACATGCACAACTCAATTTGCTAAAATGCAAACCTCATTCAATTGATCACCCGTGGAGGGGAGCTGCATCCCCTACTTTGAAGTAATTTTGTGTTTTGCAGAATTGATTTGATTTCTTACACTCGAGTAAAACACCAGATGCGCTTTTCCGAGAGACACCTTGCGATTTTAATTGGTTTGGTTCATGGAGTACGTTTATAGACGTATGTAACATTAAGATTGATGGCCATATCTAACCATTTTCCAAACAAATCCTGGCCCTGGTTTCTCAAAAAAAACTTAAGTACAAACTCATGAGTACATGCTCAACTTCAATGGAATACTCTCCAACGTTGAAGGGTGTTCGATTTAAATTCACTTAGATTTCGTGTGATTTGAGTACGATACTCAGATTTGAGTCAGAGGACGTACTTAAGTTTTTTTTTTCGAGAAACCAGGGTCTGGTTTGCATGTCCTTTACAGGAATTGCTTAGAAAAATAGTGACACACGTGAAGAAAGACATTTCCTTTCAATACAGAGGACAAACTCGATCAAGGTCAAATATCAAGGTCATGTTTTATACAAGTACATATGTGTTTCACACACACACACACACCATGTTTACTTTGTAAAGAAATCGGAAATACTTATTTATATAGGCGTTTGCTTGTTCAAAATAAGAGAGTTTGTCATTTTTATGCTCCGCGAAAAAATTCGGGGGAGCATATAGTCGCCATGCTGTCCGTCCGTGTGTCCGTGTGTCTGTGTGTCCGTGTGTCCGTCCGTCCGTCCGTCCGTCCACAGCCATATCTCAGCAACCCTTGGACCTAATTCAATGAAACTTCACATGTGAACTCCCTGGGTCAATACCTAGGAACTTTTTTCTCCGTTTGTAAATTTAAGGCTGCGTCATGGAAAAAGGGGCCTTAGTGTGAAAATTAGTTTTTCTCTTATTTCTCTTCTTCTAATGGGCAGAATTTAATGAAAATTTGTGCTCATGTAATAAATAGGATGTTCTAGACCATATTCTATCAATAATGTGTGTACAAAAAAGCTGTCATGGGAAAAGGGGGCTTAATGTATGATAGTTTTTATTTTGTGACTAACACTTATTCGGGGAGCATAATCCGTCTGTAACGGCTCTTGTTTATCAAGTTAGCATATCGTTTGTATTATTGCAAATCGTCGGTGTAAATACAAAACCTCTTATGTCGATTTTTGCGATTTTCAAAGTACAAACTTGTATGATCAGTTAAGACAATTCACACAGGTTTTGATATATTTTTACTTGTCAGTATCAATGAAACATTATATGTGAATAATACGTCCGAATTTCAAGTAAAAGTCTTTTAGTTGCGGAAAAGTTATAAAAGTTTTTTTTCTTTTCCTTTTAAATTTTCCAAAAATCAAGATACGAGGTTTAGCATTTACACCGACGAGATTTCCTTTGTTATTGCAAAACATCGTAACTCCAGCTTGATTAAAGCTGGAGTTTCGAGGTTTTAGAATAACACCGACGACATGTTCTAGTTATATTGTAATTTATAACCAGCAGCCCTTTTGGGTACCATTGACCTTGAATGTAAAACTTAACTTCCAAAATACATGTATATTCAGATCAAATCTGACAACTGAAGTTCACGCATTTTCTAATTTCCCCATACTCTCTTAAAACAGAGCACATTATCTCTTCGTTCTATTAAACTTGCATAATATCAAGAGGTCGTCTCAAACTGATCAGGCTGGTGAATTGCTGGTGGAACAGATGGGTTTCTCAAACTTTTCAACTTTATTAAATGCTAGTACTTTTTTTTGTTTCGTAGAATGTTTTAAGCTTATTTGATTTCAACCAGATCAAGTGCATACATTACAGGCCCGTAGGAAGCAATTTCATATGGGGGGGGGGCTAAAGCCCTTGTCCTGAATATTGGGGGGGGGCTAATTTGGATTTTCCCCAAAAGATCAGTGTAAAATTAGCCCCCTCCCCTGTTCCTACGGGCCTGCATTCTAGCAAATCGATTCGGCGTCGAGCATGATACATGTATCACAAATAAGTCTTGTATATTTATAACATAATCAATTTTAGCTCCTTGTGGTCGTACAAATCTGTGATAATATTATGGTTTTACGAGAGACTAGATTCAAACATCAAAGCGTTTGACTTTTACCAAACGACCAAAAATTGAACTAATCCAATTACAAAATAGCACCAGAAATAATGTACGAAACTAAACGAATACTGCTTATTAGTATTTTTCGTATTTTTCGCGATTTTGTTCCTTACTCTCATATAATGAAAACATTCGATGTTATCATGAAAGGGTACAGTCAGCTTAGAGTAGTCATGCATTGTAACATGTTGATCTATAATTTGTAACGTTAAAACAAAGACTACTGATTTCACCTGCCAAATTACTGTCTTTGAAAGGGAGCATAATTTTTTTATCAGAGGGTAAGATGTCTCGTTTCATTGAAACACGCGGCTTGTTGAAAGAGTTAAAGTATGTTTAAAGGCAAGCGTTTCTATCGAATTTATCATTTTAACAATTGTTATCGAGTTTGAAGGATTTTTGCAGCACTTTAAGCTTTGTACATATGCAGAAATAAAGACATACAGGGTGATCCAAAAAACATGTCCCACAAACAATTTTTAATATATCTGCGTACTGTGGTAACATTATTTTAGTTTTGGTATTGATGGAAAGGGCAGACAAAAGAATTTTTAATGGTTGTGCAGAAGAACGTCACGGAGCGTCATGGTAACGTCAATGACGTCATCAATGACGTCATCATATTCTCAGCGTTCCAAGATGGCTGACAATGCAGAAATAGTCAAACTGTACTATGAATTAGGTAAATATCCTGCTCTAGTTAGACGAAAAATCCAAAAATTGTACCCTTATGCTACAGTGCCGTCCAGAAAGCAGATAAGAAGACTTGTTTCTAAGTTTGAAGTGAAAGGGACTGTCAATGACTCGAGATCTGGAAAAAGCGGGAGACCACGCACAGGGCGTACAGAGGAAAATGTTGAGAGTGTTCATGAAGTTGTAGAGGAAACTCCAAGGATATCAGTTCGAGGTATTATGAAGGACATCTCAAACACGACTGATGTAAGCTATGGTACAGTGAGAAGAATTCTTAAGTTTGATTTGAATTGTAAACCATACAAAATAACCCGCATGCAGCATTTGAAAGACACAGATATCACGGCCAGACTGGCATTTGTTAATTGAATTGAACAGAACAATGAAATTGTTGATGGCATTTAGTTTTCTGATGAAGCACACTTTTACTTAGCCAGTGCTGTAAACAAACAAAACCTAAGGTACTGGAGCATTGATAAACCGGAATTTCACGATGAAAGACCGTTACATAGTGATAAAGTTACTGTTTGGGCAGCGCTCAGTTCTCGCGGTGTTATAGGGCCTTACTTTTATGAAGAGAATGGAGAAACTGTCAGTGTAACTTCTGACCGATACTTACAAATAGTGAATGATAACTTCTACCCGGAACTTAGAAGAAGAAGACTGGTGAATAGAAGCTGGTTTCAACAGGACGGTGCCGCGCCGCACACTGCAAATCGTGTGTTGGCCTATTTACAACGCAAATTTGGAGAGCGTCTTATTTCTCTGAAGACAGTGAATGAATGGCCCCCGCATTCGCCCGATCTCAGTCCGCTGGACTTTTTCTTATGGGGATGCTTAAAAGAAAGAGTTTATGAACCCAAACCCACCACTATAGCTGAATTGAAAGAAGCCATAACTAGAGAAATGGACTTGGTTGATCGTCAAACCTGTAGTGACGTCATACAGAACTTTCGACGTCGTCTTAGACTAATTTCGGAACAACGTGGTGGTCACATCGAGCATCTCTTGTAAATGTAGTAAGTGACTTATTACATAATTTTGTAACCAGACAAAAAATTACAAATATATACTATAGTACTGGAAAATATAAATGAAATAAATAGGATGGTTAAAATTTTTTAAAGCATTGATTGTGGGACATGTTTTTTGGATCACCCTGTACTCGATTTGAAATTATCCATTTGGAATAGCTTGATATATTAAATGAAGACATTTAGGTAATTTTCTAGAAAAATGGACATCACTAGTCAAGGGTAAATAACTCTGACGCGAAAACTTACATGCAATTATGTCCTGAGTTTATATATATATAAAAGGTCACATTTCAGCGTCCCCTGATGAAGACAAACTTATTGTCAAAAGTAAAAGCTTTACTCGGGTCCAAATATTAATTTAGTATCCACTTCAATACTTTTTGAACATACAATTTTTTCCAAACTTTATTTACTTCTTTCTTATGTTTTCGTATCCATATGGATCCAGTATTTTAGAAAGATATTTCGTTGGTTTTACTTATTTTTCTACGCATCTAAAATTATATATTATATATTATATAATGTCAATATACGTGTACAACAAATGTAAAAAACAGTAAAAAACAACAACAAAGAAAACAAAACAACGAGCAGAAATACCATGCCCTGTCAGTCCGTGATCACATAAACACTATGACATGAAGCGACACAAAACGCATGTCACCATGCCCGTAGGAAGCAGTTTTATAGGGGGCTCAAGCTCAAGCCCCTGTCCGGGCCAGTGTCTGAATATTGGAGTTTTCCCTACATCCCCAGCCCCCTATTCCTACGGGCTTACCAAGATATGCACATTGATGTGGTTTAATACCACGATATTCGATTGGGAAAGAAAGTTGCAAAGAAGTGATAATCAGTGTTCGGAAATGTGGTTTACAAATGATTATCCAGTGGCAAACAACACCTATTTTTTACGTTCTAATAAGAATTTCTTTTTTATCCCCGAAAAAACTACGTCAGAAAAAAAAGAAAATGCTGATTCCTTCTAGGAAAGGGAAGAATAATTACTCGACATTTAAATTCTATGCTTAATCCAACAGTTTCGGATCTGGATAGTCTTGCGCAAACTACAGGCTTACATGTACTTAATCTGTTCATACGTATGTCATACCATTTTGTTGTAACACGACACAAATTTCCTGCGGTGAGGCTAGGGTGTCTACGCTTTGAAGTGGGTGGGGTAGCCATTAAGGTACCAAAAAACTCTAATCATCTCATATCATATAATTATCAAGTCGTCCGTAATATGAAATTGCAACATCATTTTAATAGTTTCACAACTAGGGGTGATCTAATTAGAATGTTACCGCTTTTCTTCAAAAACCTCGCAACTGCAGCTTTAAACAAGCTGCAGTTATGAGGTAATTTACGAAAAGCGACGAATTTACTGTCGTAAATTTTAAAGATGTTCGTCTGCACATCTTATTTCAAACTTAGACGTGGGTACTAGGCAGATTCAAAACGACGAAAATGCCACTTTTTCTTTTATTGAACATTTATCTCTATTTTGCGTGTGCCCATTTCATTTTATGCTGTAAATTCGAGGGTGCCATTAACATAGGTCTTGCAATAATATTTACAGTCGCCCTCGTTGTGTCGAAGTCAGAAAGGCGTCAAAATACCTCGACATATCCGTAGTTCGTCTAATCTTATTCTGTTATGCTTCGATTAAAATAACATTTGACAAATTTATATTTTATCAAGAAGGCTACGTTCATGATTGAAATAAAGTAGAAAAAGGATACGAATTGCTCGTAAACGAGCAATTTCTTTCTAGTCCCACTATATTTCAACTGTTTTATTTCAAAGTTATTTCATTTGAATTTTTTGATATCCATCGATGTGGAAGGGACGCAATTTTCATTTCGATTGAAGGAGAAATTCGACTTATCCGATGTTGATATAAAGAGTGTCAACTGTACAAATGCATATAGCTCACGATAAATGACCTGGCAGAGCATCTCTAGCTATAAGCTAGACATGCTCTGCCGGGTTATTTATCGTGAGATATACGCCTTTCTATCTGTTTCTCTGTCATAAGTAAAGATAATTGACAGTACGTTATTTTCCCATTATCAACATCATTTACATAGTTTGAAGTATTACTCACAAGAAAAAATAAGATAATTTGAGCATCTATATATATATTAATAGTCTCGTCTATTTGTCGATCAATCGAAATTACAGTCACATTCTTCAGGTAAACTCGTCATTCCGATTGGCTCTTTAATACAGTCTACCCTTTATGCTATTTATACGATTTCAGTTGTTTTGGCGCGACGTCGTTAGTATTTGTAACGTATCCGATCTATACGGAGACGTTGCGAGTTAAAGAAAAATCGGTAATTTCCACCACCGAATGTTTACGACGTCGCACGAACATGTTGTTGTTACAGCGACGACATCATTCTGAGACAATTTGATTATGGCAGACGATCTCGAGTATTTCAATGAGTGTTGGAACTTTCATTTTAACGTTATTAACAACATATTCTGAACAAAAGAATCACACCAAAATAAAAAAAAGAAAAAGAAATGGAATCTTTTGTTCAGATTTCGGCGAAATTGATATTGGCCCATAAGCATCTGATCATTGTGATAATCATTACCGATCTGGTTCACAAGCATCTTACCATTGTGATGATTATTGTCGATCAAAATAATTCATATACATGTACAATTCAAAGTCTTAACCATACATGGCGAACTTGACAGTAAGATTGACAAATGAAGCCAGTTAAAACATTCCTGTTTAAATAGTCGCACATTCAGGCTCATTAGATACTGATTTATCGTTTTCATGCTATTTTATTTGCTTTGATGCTCAGTCGAGGGCGGCTAAAATGATACATATCTGCGTAATCGTTTTTCTCTGTGGACAAACATGCACTAAATGTCAATTCGTATACAGCACATATTCTCAATTTTCAAATGATTGATCCTTCTTATTGACTTGGGAAAAACTAAAAAACTTCAATATGAATGAATCAGAAATACGAATTTAAATATAACAAGAAAATGTATGAATTAAGAATCGCACTACATTTGTACCTGGATCTGGAAGAACGTCTCTTTTAGCATTTGAGATAGTCATGTTTCAAGATCAATCAGTACCTAATTGGCGAGGGGCAGAGACCCATGCTGCTCTTTTATGCTTTCTACAAGTCATGAAGAAGCTAGTGGACAACAACATAATTTCTGATCAGACATCGTGTATACGCAGGCTGATCTGGAACCATTTTGGGCTCAAAAGCCTTAAGGGACCTTTTTCCAGATTCTGGCTCATTTGTATGTTGGATATTTATACATAACCTCCTCCAAAAGGTTTCTATAGCGAAGGCAGGATATGGCGCGCTAGTTTGACGGAAAAATGACAACAAGCTGCTACGAGCGTAAGTTGAATATGACATTTATTAACGCCAATGTAATAAAGTGCAGTTGACAGTGATTTGGATCGGAAAGGAATGAAATTATGACCAACAAAAGACAAAATATTAAATAACGATACGAGTATATATAATCAATTACATTCATATCTTCGTAGTCTTATTGCATTGTTGATTGACTGTTCTTTCTCAAACATCTGATATTGTGTTCGACATACTTTTTTGGACAAATGAAATTGCAGTATATTTTAAAATTGCGCCGCAATGTTTCGCCTAAACGGGTTGTCGGCTAGTTTATATGACGTCTATACATAGCCACTCCCCGTCTCCAATGAACCGATAGCGACCACTAAGTCTGATAGAATATGTATAGTAAATTCTACGCTATATAAACATTCAATGCGCTGCGGGTTGTCGGCTAGTTTATATGACGTCTATACATAGCCACGCCCCGTCTCCAATGAACCGATAGCGACCACTAAGTCTGATAGAATATGTATAGTAAATTCTACGCGATATAAACATTCAATGCGCTGCGCGCATTAGAATGTTTATTTCGCGTAGAATCTATCATACAGCTTCTATCTAATACGTAAATGGCCATATCGGCCTCTTCAATCCCATGTATCCGCTATGTCAGCATTTAGTGTGTCTATATTATATCTATATATAATCAATACCGAATTCTGACAGTATTCAATTCACAGTACTGTTCGGTCATGGACATTAAATGAATTAGCCAATCCCAGCCAATCCCAAGTGACGTGCTAAGCGTAACCTTAAAGAACTTTTCGTTCCGGTAGAATAATCTTACTATCGTAGTTCTGATCAGGGATTGGCCTTAAAAGCAGATATCCACATCGTCAACGCCGCTGGCAAAAGCAATTGGGTTTATTCGGTCTTTAAACCCGCAACAAAGCCTCCCATCGGCACGATAACGATGTCCAAATGAGTATGAAATATTAATAACTTATGTTGACTCCCCTTATTACAGTGTTTGGTATTCAATTGAAAGACATAGTGAGGCTCCGGTAAGCATTAATCACAAAATGTGCGTCTTCTGTTTGACACTTACTTATTTATGACCGTTTGAATATTCTGAGATTGAAAATCCCCGGTAAGTGTAGCATATGAATTATAGATATCATTACAATAGTACCTCCTCAATATCGTCTTTTCATGTGGAAATCTGTGTTGCTTCCATTGACAAAGGAAGGACCACTCATTGACGCTGATATAATCTCATGCTAATTCAAATTTCTGGTTGATGTTCTATTAGTAGGTAACTTTGTATTGACTAACTATAAAAGTAAAAGGAATGAAATCGTTTTAAAAAGTACAATTAGAAACATTTTGGTTTAAAACCGATATAAATGTTCGTTCTATTTGAGTTTATACAAGTATTCTTGAACCTTACCCTTTTCCAATCTATTACAAAATTACACGACACTCGATCTGATTGGCCGACCTGTATATTTTGTTTAGTCAAGCCATATTGCTTTTAGTGTAATGTAGAAACAGAACTTGGATAAATTGGTGGTGAAAGTGGTCCATAAGCCGTGTCGCTGCTGGTTTTGTTTGTTTTTTTTTCCTATATTAAAACTCTGTATCTCCTTATAAAATTGGTGTCTTTATCAAGCAGTCAATTTTATCGTTACAGCAGAGTTTTTATTGCCACAAGTCTGATTGTAAGTTGCAACGGTCTACCTTGTAAGAGCGATGACCCCGTATATCAAGCTGTACTGATAAATTATGTCTAAAAAATTAATTTGTAAACCACGAAATTACATGTAAAAACCCTTTTGTTTGTGCGGTACAGGCCCGTAGGAAGCAATTTCATATTGGAGGGGGGGGCTAAAGCCATTGTCCTGAATATTGGGGGGCATTTTTGGCCAACATGGGGGAGGGGGCTCACCCCCTAGCCCCCCCCCCCGCCCCCTGTTCCTACGGGCCTGTGGTATATACGCACAAGGGACGACATATCTGCACGTGCACTTGCACTCCAGTATAAAAGAAAATGTTAAAATATAACACATTGAATGATATTGAAATCACCATAAGTATTGATATTAAGTATAGTCCAATCTGCAGCATTTTCATCTACACTGTTTTTGTCTTTATGTGGGTGTTTAATGGATCAGGTATTCAAAAGTGGTATATATGGTTAGGGAAAGATTAATCTCAAGTTTATATTAGCACAGTACTATATTGTAATGTTCCGGACGTTCCCGATGGACTTGGGGTACACAAAGTTGAGTACGAATATAGAGCACAACACATAAGAGTTAGTTATAAAATAAGCCACCATGAATTGTCTAATTTCATATTCTGTTTGAAAAAGCCTGCATTGACCACAACAATGAATTTTAAAATTATTGTATGTGTTTTGTACTCTCTACAGATGCTTTAACTACTCTGGACAGCATAACTACTGTGGTCAGCTTTATTTTTCTGTTACTCATTCAACTGATTTCAGTTGAACTTCACGCGGCTAGGCAGAACCCTAACCATATACCAAAGGTAAAGCCAACGGTTAAGGCCTTTCGACAGAACAATTAAACTTGTGACAAGGTACGGTTGGTCGGTATCATCAGGTGTTAAAACAATAAGTTCATCTTTTGTTTACTTAGTATGAACGACATTCGTAGCATCTCAAGTCTTGGTTTATGATTAAGGAAACACTGTATACGCCAATTACAAAATATGCAGCTTTTCATGTTGGTTCAGTAGAAATCATACAATTGTGTACTTTTGTAACAAGTAGAGTTTTTGTCTCTTTTCTTCGTGTTCTATCGCAAAATCGTCTATATTGCGAACTCTTAAAGCTTTCAATTAAGGCTTTAGATTATCACGTTTGAAGATGTTTCTTAAACATTTACAACACTACACTTAAAGACACTTCTAACGCAACACTTACATTTTCCCTCAGGATTAATTTAATAATGCAGTATATTTTATGAAATTTTCAGCAAATATAAATCAACTACGTTTACATGTTTTCTGTAAATTTCATCAACATCGAGTGATCCGAACATAAAAAATATTTAGATTTTTCACTAAGACTCAAATATGAAAAGTCACAAAACCCCAGGCGATTGCAGAATTTAATAGCATCAAAGCAGCGTCACCAAATCATGCTCATATCTCAGACCACTGTTTCATGAGATTTGATAACATGCTTTCACGTGCGAAGCAATACTAGAATTTAGTTGTACCTATTTTGTTTAAGAAATAATGTTTTGTATACGCCAGCATTGCATAAAAATCGTCGTATTTATTACCAGACATTAGTTTTTCGCCCTTCTGCTCCCAGTAATTTTTAACAACTGGAACAGGAACTTAAAAGTTAAGAATGATCCCGCAAGGATTCCTCATCAGTCATGCTTTATCAATGAGAAGGTGGTTCCCTCGTGTCATTTAGGTCTATGGCAGACACACAGGATGATAGCAAAATGTCATAAACTTTACTGCTGTTATATGAATATCGTGAATTTACGTTATCAGCTCGCACAGCTTTTTGCGACTTTTTGTTTTCTGGTCATATTATATGAGCTGCAAATTTAATCATTTATACTCAGTGTTTCTGTATGAAGATTACAGATATTATGCAATTGTGAATGAATTAAATTTGTTGAAAATTTGATGAAAAATGGTTTATTAACTTTCAAGTTATTACCAAAAAGGTAAGTGTTGCGTTAGAAATGTCTTTAAGTGTATGCAGGCTTTGTTTGAAAACTTAGGTATGCTTTTCATAACAAAATCTGTCTCAGACAAACTTCCAGACGGTTCTAAATTGAAAGATGACTCTGGCGCTGAAATGAATGTTAACTAAGAAGGAGTTTTATAGTATAACAGTTACACAGAAAATAAAGAGGTAAAATGCTCATAATCTACAATTTATTCTTTTTCCTGAACATTTCCCCAAATAACTTCCAATAAAGCCAGGTGCTATCGGAGAACGACTGGTTTGTGCAGTATAGCAATCTTCAATAAATCACACATTTGTCAAAATGATTCTTTTTGACTCGACAATTGTCAAAATTTGAAATTCCATCGATTTATTGAAGTGTGCTAACATATGATTTTTCTTATCTAAAATCGCGTCGATTGGGAGGGCGATGTGAAACCATTTCGTTTGAACATCGTGAAAAATTAGATCGAAAACGTCCCCGTACAGTAGTTGGTATCTTAAAAGAAACACAGTTTGGTAAACATATTACGGATTGCCTCAGTGTAAGCATGCCTGTTCAAATGTTCTGTTTCATAGATGCAACATAATCTATTTTCAATGGACGTCATTCAAGATACGATTTCTGCCAGACAAATGTATGATAGTGTTTGTAACTTACTTTTAAGTTAACAAGTATAATAATGTTGCACGTATCACTGCCCAAACATGTTCTGCTTCCTGCCCTTTGTCAGCGATGCTTGCTCCGGTACTTTGACTAAACAGATGATGCGTTGTTACCATCAAATATTTTTTACATTAATCTTTAGTGCATCATTTTTTATTAATTTGTATTTTGTGATTTGAATGGTCATTGAATTTTGCACCTATCACTCTGTGATCCATTACGTAATCAGTTGTTTTAAGTAGAAAGTACGGACTTGCATCTTCTGTGTTTTCTTTCTAAACTTTATTTCTTTTCTTTTTCTTTTTTTCCTTGATAAGCTTTCGATACGCCGTTTTAAGAAACATCTATTTTTACGCAGTACCATTTGTGACTGCAGCACTGTAGGATAGTTATTGATCATTTTTGTATCAATGACGATCGTTTTGGGGTATCAATATTTTATCATTTGATAGTTTTCATTTCTTCATAAAGCAGATGTTTGAATCGAGAGTCATCGATAAAATCACTTAATGTAGCTAGAATATAAAGAACGACCGCCATTAAAGGGACCAGTTTATTACATTTAACGCTTATTTATTTATCCACTCTCTTTTCAAGCCATTCTTCGATTTAAACGGTTTTGTTATTAAAACCACAATGCGCGTCATTCAGGCCAGTTCTGCTTGAATGGTGAACGGATGTTTTCACTGAATTTAGAGACTAATAAATTTCCTGGCATTCTAATATTGCGTCCTATATAGATAAAATTATTCATTTTGCGCGCAATTTTTGAACGGGGATTTTTTTAAAAGTACATGTATCCTGACTTTGAAAGATAATACGATTAGCGTTACTTTATTAAATTATTATGTTTAATTAACATTGCATTAATTACGTTTATACAATAATTATCACACTTAGAGACATGTATGAGGGTACTTTGAGGTATTAAAACGTTTTGAAGCATAGGCTTATACCATTTAGATACTATAATACACTGAAAATTTTCATAAATTTTGATGTTTGGTTCAATGCAGATTGAGTGTAGGATAATATTTAGTTACACGGAGCTGTTGAAGTGACAAATTCCATCCCTTGTCCGAGTTTCCTCTGATGAAAATCGCTCTTTGATATGTTGATGTCGCTCATTTAAATGTAAATGAGCGACATCAACATATCAGATAGCGATTTTCATCAGAGAAAACTCGGATTAACTCCATCCCCAGAATGTTGGAGAAAATTACATTGCTGACAAAATATTGTGGAGCGGTTTCTAGTTCCGGAGGCTCAATCGGCGAAACTAGTTGGAATGCGACTTCTTGCAGTTTATTCGGAGTGTTCTTCTTTTACATCTCTTTTATATCTATTGAACGTTGGAAATAGGGGATTCCAATAAGGCAGAAAGATTTTCGAAGACGCTTATGATGTTGATCGCTTCTGAGGAGGGCTTGTTATGGTACCAAGACGTCGATTTCTGTAGATCGGTTATCAGATATTTCTAAATTAGATGGAACAAAAGTGTGACGTTGGAAAAGGGCTGTGTTAAAAAATATTCTTGTTACACTGGCTCATCGCACACATTTAAAAATCCGTCCGTTACTGGATATGGGGACATTGTTGAAACCTTGGTAATGAAAACATCTTTACGAAAAGCGTCGTTAATGAGAAAACCTTAATTAAAAGCTTTGCTTACGAGACAATATTTACGAAAAACTTGTCTAAATTTCACGAAAAAGTTAAAATGTTACTACTTTACAGGTATTCTTGTCAGGCATTATACATTCGAATGCATTAATGAGCCACGACGCGAGAAAAGCAGAATTTAGCATAAGCGAAAACACAGACGCTGATCAGATTCGCGGTAACCGCAACTCTTATCAGCGTCTGTGTTTTCGCTGGTGAGAAAGTTTAGTTCTTCTTCTTCCCATGTACGAAATTTCGTGACTCTAATCACTTTCTGCGGCTGTACAGCCTCATTTGTGTCGGATCTGGTCAAAACTCCTGAAGACAGATTTTCGCGGCTCAAATTTTGTACATGACACAGTTTACATATTCCCATCTTAAATAGATAACCTTGCATGACACTTGTCCGCATGAGGAGCATATGAGGATTACAAACTCATTAAATTGTTGTTTCCTCTTTTTAACGTGTGATTTGTTTTGAAAGAAAAATACGTCGAAATTGTTAAATAATGCTCGCGCAGACAAGATACACACAATACATTCGGATACCGGCGGAGGTGCACAAGAATGCATCAATACCTTTGATGAGACACGAGAAAATAGTGCTAAATTACTCCGAAATCTGCAACGAATTCGGATCGCTTTTACCAAACGTCGATATTTGCGAAAAAAGTTCTGCAACAAAAGTCAGAAAGCCATTACGAGAAAGACACGTATCAATGCACTAGTTGCGAATTGCAGATTAAAGCAGTTTAAAAATAAAGAAAACTCGTTGAAATTGCTTAACCGCTTCCCAAACAAGACCTTGTTTTGACGTCCCTAATAGAAAAAGCTTGGGAAAACATTGAAGCAAAAGAAGAAATTGCTGATAACCAGCAGTTTCTCCTTTTGTCTCAATATTTTCTATGCCATATTTTACACAAATTCTATCTTAAATACTGTCCATTTTGTCAATTGTGGCAGTTTTTGAAGTGGATCACACTAAAATTTTGCCGTTTGGGAAAGAGTTAAGATGTATAACTATGATACTTCATCACAATGCGTAGGACAACAATTCGTTTTCATACAGAAGTTTTCGCTTCTCTTTTTCACTTTTCTCTAATTTCAGAAGATCTATGCATTTGTTTAGAATAACGGATATGACGCCTTACACAAACCCACTCAATTTTGTTTAAAATATGCACATGTATTTAGAAATAAAATTCAAATACAATTGAGCCAGGATCTGGAAAAACGTCCCTTTAGGCTTTTGAGCCCAACATAGATCCGGACCAGCCTGTGCATAAGCACAGTCTGGTCAGGATCCATATTGTTCTCTAATAGCTTCTTCGTGACCTGTAGTAACTTAGAGAGCAGCATTGGTGCATTTTGGACTCCATTTGACAACAGGTTGATCTTGAAACTCAATTTTGAAAAATGATATAAGGGACGTTTTTCCCGATCCCGGCTCAATTTATAAAACATGGAGACATATGCAACAATCCTAATTTACCATGACTTGTCCCATCTATATTAGCACGGTGTATAATCACGTGACTCAGAATTTCCGATAATCTTCAATATTATTTTTAATACTTGACCAATTTGAATTCGATTTGAAGCAGAGAAGGTGGGAAAATGCCAGGAATAAGCTGGACGTGTTGGATTTTTGAAAAATCAACTGATAAAAAAGTAATTGAAGATAAAACAAAATTTTGTTTTATCTTCAATGACTTTTTTTTAGTTGATTTTTCAAAAATCAACCACGTCCATCTAATGCGTGACGCCTGTCCACATTCTCTGCTTCAAACCGATTTCAAATTGGTCGCAAATTAATGAAACTATTGAAGATTTTCTGAAATTGTTGTATCACGTGATTATCCACCGTGATTAGATTATCACACTAGGGAAGATACTCATTCTGTCGGCGATAACTTCAAACAACATTCTTCAAAGTAATAATATGAAGCAGTTTAAAACATTCAATCACAAAATACGGGGTGAAAACATTAAAACATCCGATTAAATGATTGCCCCCCTCCCGATAAGATTTATCTATTTTAAATGAAAAAGTTTTTGCCTAAAGAAGGGCCAATTGCTTTGCTATTTGCACGTCTGAAAGGTGTAATAACGCGTACCGTTCGTGATATTATTGTATTAATGTAGCCTGATTATAACACTGTGAATTCTCTTAGATTCAAACCAAGTTTTGTTTTGAAAAGGGAAAATTTAAATACGAACCTACTCTTCGTGGGGCGTTTGGAGAATACAGAACATTTTATTCTGCATCTAAAAGTTGATCGTGTTCATGCTGAATTTGATATAAAATTATTTACAAATGTGAAAGCATATCAGAGTAATGCATTCATTTTTACTTTTTTTCCTTTTCCAAATATAAAAAAGGTGGGCATTTGGTATGTATTTCATATTTATCTACATTATCTTTTTTCAAAACTTTTATTGGAGATGCCCGCAAGACCCACACCCAGCGTTATGGAGTCGCCATCATACCTCCCCTGATACATCAGGCATACGTTTTGTGTACCCATTATTTTCATTATTTTCGGCTAGCTACGCCCTTGAAAGACAATCAATGAACATCATGATTTCAATGAACACGAATAGTGAATGGTGGGAAACTATAATGGATTCTTAAAAATATGTCGTAAAAGCTTGCATTTTTCTACGGTCAGTTTGAAACACGTTTTTCATTGAATGTTGACACGTGCCTGTTGATTAATTCTATTCATTGGCTTGTTGTCTTTTGTGGTCGTCAGTGTTGCTTCTTTCTGAGGAATGTTCTCATAAAAATCCCTTTCCGTCATATACGTATATATAAAAGAATTATGTCTAAAACCTTTAAATATCATTTCATTTCATTTCTGACGGAAAACTGTTGTTGATAAGAGTACATATAAATTTATCCATTTGGTTATTGATGTCGATAAGTTTCCTTAAATTCAATATACAATCAACACGATTCAAACGAAATTATGGTTTCTTTTCTCAACAACACTAGGGGATTTTAGAACCTGAAATCTATTTGTACATATGTGTTTTAACATTTTTAATGGAATATAAAGGTGTTTATTAAATCGATTCGTAAAGCGACTACTTTCTCCCAATACATCGTTACTGTCTTATAATTTTAAAACTGTTATGAAAACCTACTTTCGATATGCATGTATAGCGGACGAGAATTGACCTGGCAGAGCACTCCATTCCATTAGCATGGGCTGCTCTGCCAGGTCATTTATCGCGAGGTATATTTGAGTTAAACATAAGATTAAATGGATGTCGATCTGTTGCCTTAATCTGGAAGACTTTTGCATTTTCATATGGCTGGGTTCGGACTAGAAAGGATCGCGGATTATCTCCCATAAAGGGTTAAACTTTTTCCTGTCTATAAAACCATCGTCAATGAACAGGAAATTTATCCGTTTCTTGGACCGGTGCTTTCACGCTTTACGTCCATTCATGACTTCCATTTTAATTTCTTTCGGGCCATTTAATCCGACGAATAAACCTTACAGAGTCGCAGTTCCACCAAAGAATGGTTTCCTAAGAACAGCGTAATTAATTAGCTAGATCAATATAATGAATTTGATGACATTGGCCGTACAATAGGAGGTTGATTGAAGAGCCGTGTCTTATCCACCTAGGTTTCACCAAACACCAGTTCACCCTTTCCCGAACGATATAATGTTATGTCGGTCCATTTCATTTTTAAAGCTGTTGCAGATGACAAAATGGCTGTTACTGCAGGTAAGATGTGTTGGTAATGTACCTCAGAAAGCATTGAGGCAGATGAAGAAAATGCTGATTATTAGCATTTTCTTCTTTTGCCTCAATGTTTTCTAAAATCTATTCTATCAGGGACGTCAAACACAAGTCTTGTTTTGGAAAGGGTAAGCACGAGCTCTGACAGGTAGTTCTTCACGTGTACAACTATCGTTTTATTAGTGGGGGTTATTTTTCTATCAAGGTGTACCGCAGGGTGCCATTATTACTCCATTGTTGTTCCTCTTCAGATGTTGGGACAGTAAAAAGTATTTCGAATATCTCCAAGATATTAATGTCATGTAATCGAGGCTTCATATGGTGTGCCTGAATAGGTACATGCAATATTAGACTTGATCATTGCTCGCGTACAAACGGAGAATTTTCAATTAACTTAGCGTTTCCTTCCCCATTAAAGAGTGTACTTGATGGGCTATCTAATTGAAAATGGTACTGAAGCGAAAAGAAAATGTACATTCGTGTGAAAATTCAGATAAATCGTTTGATACAAAGAAATAAATTCATCTTCATATACATCTTTATTTATTTTTGTATTTGTTTGTTTGTAGGTCTTATGTGTTTTACTTCGGTTTCAACAATTTGACATCCATCAAGTTTCACTCCCTATTGTACATATTTTGATATATTGGAAAATATTTGGAGACACATTGGGACAAAAGAAGAAAATACAGCATTTTTTCTTTTCAGTCAATATTTTCTGTAAGTACATCATTATACGCAAATGATCTTATCTTTACAAACTCTAAAATTGTCTTCTGGAACAGCGTTTAAATTGGGCCATCCTGAAATTGCGGCGTTCGGGACAGGGTTAATAGGAATTATTCTTCGAATATAGAAAATGCAGCTGCACTCAGACCTCTCTTCCATCCATGTTTGTGGCAAATGTACATGTTAGATACTTGGTGAATACAGCTATGGAAGTATTAACAAAGTTTTCGTAGCTCCCGTCTTTTCATATCTTTAACAAAAATATGTTAAATAACGTGTTACAATAATATACGTGTACTCGTATTTGTTCCTGCAAAGTAAAATGAAATAAGAAATATCACAGTAGCAAAATTTTGTATGTGTTACATGAGCGTTTTCTATATAATATATACTGACGGCCATAAGAAACGCCTCAGTCCTATTAAATATCCGAATTTTCAGTATATTTGATTTGAAATTACAAAAACTCATTTCCATCTGTAAATTTGATTATCTGGTGTTGAAAAATGATTGTGAAGAAATTATCAACTTGTTACAGTTTAGAAAAATGGCACATTTAAACAGAGCGGTATCGGAATTTCCATTTAAAAATCAGTTTTGCGTTGTCAAACCTTCACTTGCGACAAAAACAGGTGCCGCAAAACGTGTTATTTGGCGTCCACAGTTAGTGAATACTAAATGCGACGTCAACCCAACGTCATAAACATGAAATGCATATGACGTTAACGTGAGAAATCTTCTGATATAACAGGCGTTATACGAGGTCTATCTGACTTTTGCCGATTGGCAAATGTTTCTGTAACTCTTACTCGTTGACCAAAGAGCTTAACCGTACAATGCAAGACGTCAAAATGTCCGACGGCTTGTTTTTCGAGTTTCCCGCATTCAAAAATGGCTCATATACGAGCTCTATTTTCCGAACAATGTATCTGTTTCAAACGTTACTTGAAACAACAAAAATACCATAAAACACTTATTTGGCCACCACTTTAATCGATTACTCAACACAACGTCGATCCCAACGTCATAAACCTGAAACGTACATGACGTTGACGTTAGGGATGTTCTCATTTTAAAGCGTTACACGACATCCAGTGGCGCCTGGCCGATCGATAAACGTTTGCGAAACTCAAACGCGTCTATCAAGACTCCGAATCGAGACACACAATGCGTTAAACTGTCTGGCGACTTGTTTGCGTATTTCTCGCATTTGAAAATGGCCATATCGTGAGCTACCTTTTCAGAATTTAGCCTTGGCATCCTTTAATACGGATGTTTGATAAGAAAATCTTTAAATTCGTGATTGCCTATCCACTAACACATGCTACTGTGTAAAATGAGACCTATTTCACCATATGACAAATAAACACGAACGCATGAAGAAAACGAGACCAGTCACCGGAAATGAACATCTTGATGAATAGAAACGCATATTTGTTTATTTGGCGTAGCTGTTGGTCAAAAATATTATATACAGCATATATTTCATTAATATCGTAATATGCTTAAGGAAAATACCCAGCAAACATTGCCATATCGGACCGATATCGGCTATATGTCGGAATATCGGTGTCGGCTTTCTGATATCGGCCCGATGTCGGGCCGATATAGATATATTGCAGATATACATTCAGATATAAGTATATTGCTTGCACAATAAATGCGAGTGAAACTGTCTTATTTTGTTAAATATTCAAGTTTGTAATCTGATAATACGGGTTGTAAATTTAAGTCGACATCGGTGCGACATCGGGCCGATATCACCTATATAGTGTTTCTCACAGCATTGTACTTTTACCTACGCACCGCCTTTGCACCGGTTTCTCGGCTCCGAAAGGTTCGACAAAGATTTACATTACTTTTTTCGATTTCTTCTTAATTATTGAGAATATTTTCGTGCAGAAATTTATTCATCTTATCAAACCCTTCTTCCAACACGAATTAGTGCTGTTGATTTTGCAATTACACGTGATTATATGTAATTGGACGTAAATTGTAATGCATTTTCGCGACATTCGATCAGTCACTGTTTTGGGTCAAAAATAAAAATATGTTGTGCAACTTTTGAAATACTCTTGAATCGCAATGTAAGGAATGTCAAACATTCCTTGTTAGATTTTTACCCAACTTATTTCAGAATCTTATGTATTGCAGGTCACATACATATCTGTGCAAGATGAGGTGTCCTCAAAACCTGCCTCAACAACCAGTAAGCAATCCAATACAACTGGTATGGTAAAAAGGCGAGAGAAAATTCAAAGATCTGAAACTGGCCCAGGCAGTACTTAGTAAGTAAATATTTGTTTGATTAAGAAACTTTTATCTTTAGAGGCAGAACAACAAGCTGTTATACTTGCAATTTGAAAATAAGTATCCTCACTGATAAAATTTGTATTTTGTGTACCTTCAGAACATCCATAAGTAAGCGTTTTTTTTAAAAGCCTCTTTATGCCAAATAAAAAAAATATGTGTGATTCAGGTAACATCTCTAAATAACCAGGGCAGGTTGGTAGGGTTTTTTCCTTTACTTCAGCACCAAGTTATAAAACAAATTGAGGTATGCAGATTGATGGCGGTATGATGTTTTAGTTTGCTTCTTCCGTCTTGTTTTTTTTTTTGTCACAACTAAAGGTTTTACAATTTACTCTTACCTTTTTATTTCTGTTGTAGAATCGGCCATGAAGTGCAAAACGGTTACTGCATCAGAAGTAGATCAAGACTGCAGAGAGTGGTTTCGGATGGCTAGCGACAGGGATGGTGGCCGTAAGAGACGCCAGAAAGGCAGAAGACAGGAAATAACGCGGAAACAACCGTGGAAACACCTAATGATAATGATTGTTAGGACTAGCATTTTCGCTGTTCAAATATAAGGGAATTCAAGAAACTGCTATGTTAAAAGTGTTTTTGAACTTAATCGGCAGAGTGGAAAATGCTTAAATAATTACTTTTCAAAGGTGTTGCCTCTATATTGGGGCAATTGTGTTGATGGTTTACTGACTGGCTCATATTGTAATTGATTTTATGTTCATATGCATTTTGTTCCTGCTACACACTTATATATTTTGTCTCACACATGCCAGTAGGTTGGAGCTGGGGCATGGTATCTGCCTAGTCATTGCATTGACAGATGCACTATTCTTGCTCTTGCCCCTCGATGTATGTATTTATATGATTGGGGACTAATATGTAAATACATGTATATGTGTGTAGCAGATCACTTGTGTTTTCTGCTTGTTAATGTATTTCATTTTTATGCCCCCGCATCGAAAGATCTTTTTCTGTGATTATCACCATTCTTCATTTAATTGTGTTGTCATTATTACATGTATATAAATACTCTAGTCATTACAAATGTATTTCAATTATGCATAACAATTACATATTTGTGTTTTGCATAAAAAGCAACCGATGCTACCTTAACAATCTAGCATATTCAGTAACCATCGGAAGTTTTTATACAATTCTTGGAATTATAAAACTACATTCTGTCAGAGCTTTGCATTTTTTCGTGGCCTTTTTCAAGTTTTCTGCTACAAATTGAAACTGATGTCCAGTAATATGGACCAAGATCAGGTCCTATAAATAGTGGAGTCCGATCTTGGTCCATATTGTTTGAGCATGCTTTTGTACGTAGAGAGCAAAAATAACTGCAAAATCTCAAAATTTGTCCAAGAACTTTCGATGGTTACTGTATCAGTCAGTGCTAACTTTTGAGAAAAACATGTTTTTAATTAGTTGTCGTTTGGCTGAATTTCTTAAGCTTTAGACTGCCAAAAACAAACTTCGTTTCATACGCTTGGTATGAATATAATGCTGAATCTTTAATTGTTTTGTCATTCTAAAATTTCTGTTGCTACATGTTGACTGATGACAACAGGTCTAGCTTATGATTTTATTTTGAATAAAACTTTGAACTGAAAAACCATCTTGTTCTATTTAGCATTTCGACACTTAATTGCTGATACTCTTGTAGATATTGGTCTGATTTATCCGGCTGTATCACAGGATACAGCAAATAGTTGAGAATAACGACAAGAGTTGGCCACTCCCGACATCCTAAATAGAGAAAGATGGTGGATATAGTTGAACTACCTTAAATAAAAGGCTCTAATGAGAAAAAAAGCTACCCTAGCAATATCGGCTCAAAGTCGGCACAAAATCGGCTGTATATCGGATAGCCGATATCGGACCGACATCTAGCCGGGTTGCACATCCGATGACGGGCCGATGTAGGATGCCGATATCGGGCCGATATATACGACGATATCGGGCCAATATCGGACCGATATGTAATGTTTGCTGGGTAATGACAAATTTCAGTGAGGCGTTTCTTATGGCAGTCAGTATACAA
Source organism: Fragum sueziense (assembly GCA_963680895.1). NCBI lineage: Eukaryota > Metazoa > Mollusca > Bivalvia > Cardiida > Cardiidae > Fragum > Fragum sueziense. The sequence goes on along the minus strand of OY804604.1, from coordinate 545,670 downwards.
ATGTCGTTGTCAATGGAACACAAAAAAAGAACTATTTTTGTCATTTCCAGTTTTTGAACACACGTCGTGTATTAAGAATTGTGATATTTTTCATTTATTCATGAAGGATTCCTATGAAATTGATAAGTTCAAAGATGGATAGCGTGAAAAGGGAGAAAAAACCAAAATAGAAAAAAGCCAATTACGACAAATAAGAAGTTCTGCTAGTCTTTTAGATTTTTCCAAATTTCTATTAACTCGATACACATTTTAGATGTATGTCATGCTTTATTTACACTTAACACAAAGAACACTTAATATTTTTCATTTGTTCGACATTGGAAAAACAAGAGCTGTCACTGTAAGATGACAATGCCCCCGACACCGCTTTGATTTTAAATTATGGCCAATCTATGTTCAAGGTCAAGGTCATCCATGGGTCAAGGTCACCAAAGTATGTGCCTACAGAAAGGTAATGTACCAAGGAATGTTGTGGTAAAGTATGAAGCGAATATGTTAAGTAATAAGGAAGTTATGGCCAATGTTAAAGTTTTTGGACGGAATGACGGACAGACGGACGGACAGACGGACAGACGGACGGACGGACAAGTCAAATTTATGATGCCTCCCTATCGGGAGCATAAAAATAATTGTCAATATTTCGAACTTTAATTTAAAGGCAGAATAACACTTAACCTCTTGCAAATTTTCCGAGAACTTCGTACAAAAAATAAATATATATTATCAAAATATGGTCTTTGAATTGCATATATGCCAAATCTTAGCTTTCTACCTTGTGTATTGGCTTAGATGTCGACGGATTTAAAACCCCATGATTTGTTGTCCCTGGGATAATATTTACAATAATGGAACATATGGGGTTTTAAATCCGTCGACATCCTAGCCAATATACAAGATAGAAAGCTAAGATTTGGCATAGATGCAATTTAAAGGCCATATTTTCATAATACATATTTATTTTGTACGAAGTTCTCGGACAATTTGCATGATTTTAAGTGCCATTCCCCCTTTAAGTAAGTTGTAAATGTGTTATTTTCAAAGATGTAAGGAATTTAAGAAATTGTATCCGCATAGTAATTTTCAAATTGATCATACGCGAAGAACAGACGCATTTCCTCCTGAATAATATTTAGTCCCAAGCGAAAACCAAATCCAGTAAATGATCTATGGTTCAATAAGAGATAGATTATTGCATGCAATCTTACAGCTGTTCATCCGTGTTAAACACTTTACAAGTTAACGAATTGACCATCACTTTAGCTTAATACAGTCTACAATAGCAATAAATTGGAGTCAAAACATTTATTTGACCCTCGGGATACAAAAGCCATTATCCCAATCACAGTTTCATCTTCCGCTGCCATTTTACTTGGCGTAGTAATATGTATTTTCCAGTCACGTGATTATAGTTCCACTCGAGCGTAAAATTTGGTAATCTGGAGAAATCAGACAAGATTAATATGTCGCTCGGATCATCTCGTCGACTGGCCCCAGTGGACTAGAGAAAGGCATAAATATCATTATTTAAGTGTCTTTGAGATACAAAAATGTACGGATCAGTGGACAAGACTGATTTGGTTTCTATGTTCGAGTCACTCTAAGTTAGATGCATGGCGTTTAGAAAAGACGATTCAATTAAATTGATTAACAGATCTCGACAGACCAATCCATCTCGAGTCAGACATTCTGATACAACCATATGCTTTTTTGGTTGTGTCTCCTTGCCTTAACCCCCAAAAATATACAAAAAGACACGATATTTAGAAAAGTCTTTGAAAATAAAATTTCTTGATTTTTTTTATATATGCCTGATGTTTTTCATTCATACTTCATTTAGAGCGTACCGGTGACATTATGACAGTAGAAATTAGCGATTTTTGCCCAGGAATATGCAGTTTTTAACTAAATTGCAACGCAAAACTATTTTTGATTTATTTTTTCCTCGTTTCAAGGACCGACTTCCAAAATACACGCACGTTTATCTTTCGTTTGAAATTTTAAGGAAAGACAGGTATCAATCTTCGACAATTTACTACCTTGACAGAACCCAATTATCTCGACTACTAGTTCTAGATAGTTTCTGTCGGTTTGGAGAAAACATATATTATATAATTTGAAAATCGGTCATACCTGTATAAAAAGGTAGTATACGATTTGTTATATCGTCGGTGTAAGTGTAAAACCTCGTATCTCGTATTTTGGAAAAAAAATAGAGGAAAAAAAGAATTTAACAACTTTTCCAAAAACTCGAGGATTTTGCTTGAAATTCGGACATATTGTTCACAAATAATGTGTCTTTAATACTGATAAGTAGAAAATTAATATACCAAAACCTTCGTGAATTGTCTTAACTGGGCATACAAGTTTGTACTTTGAAAATTGCAACGGTCGACATACAAGGTTTGGCATTTACACCGACGATATGCGATCATTACAGATACTCTCACTTTAGAATTATAATATTGTCACTATTGCATAAAATGTGTGTTTCTGGACTGTTATTTGTGTGTATTATCAAACAGAAATTGTGCGAATATCATAAAAAACGTGTATCATTCAATAAATTCACGTGCCGTTAACCACCGGCTTTGCACTCAAATATCCTCCGCCGGAGATTTTAGGCGAGCGTTTCAGAAAACAATGACAATCAAGCCGAAATTTCGGCATATTCGTTTTGCCCAATGTAATATCTTGGAGGCCCCATGTGCATCCTCATAAATAGTAAAATCTCGTTGTCTCCCAATATAGTCATATCTGTTGACGTTATACGTCATATCGTGACGTATGTTTCTTGAACGAAAGTAGAAAACAAACAGTAGGATAGTCAACGGATTTAAACTTGACTTTGTTGACAGTGAAGGGTCTGAAGAAATTAGTGAGTGTTTAATTTATTGCAAGCGAATAGTCTAGGCCTGTGGATTTTGCCCCGAACCCTTTATAAGACTAGTTATAAGGAATGATACCTTTTGTATAATTCATAGGAAGCATCCATGAATTTTACGAAAAATATTTCGCTATGGGTAATAGATCTACTACCTTGCGAACGTACAATTATCATCTTGGAAATGTTTTTCTAATACTATTTTAGATAAACAGAGCTTGTGTTGTGTGTTTCATTACATTTTAGAGTCAAAATTTTCTAGAACAAAATACGCCCAGCTTTTGATTTACTCTGTCACAAAATTCTCAAATATAGACACATTTGTTTAGTTTATTCAAATACCTGCATCGGGAAAGTGTAATTTTAAAATACCTCATTATGATGGTAGAATAACTTAGACTCGTAAATTAGTCCGTTTTCGTTATCATAACCACATAAATTGGTATCTCCGAAATTCACATTGTCTCCATTTTAATGTCATAATATTTATCACCCGAAGTATCGGCCATACGAAAAGGCGGTGACAATGCATTTCGTTTTCATATTCACCGATTCAATTTTTGTTTTATACCAAGTTTGTCAAATACAATACGTGCGTTTGATTCAACTAATACCTACAATAAAGTAGTGCATACTGCATTGAATTGTTTTTACCAGAAAGGTATGTACTGTAATATGATTATAAGCTACATATTGATCTAGCACATGGGCAGAAGGTAACTGGAGCATTAGAAACCAATATGGTACCAGAGTAGAATGCGCGTGCGCATAGGAGCAGTTTAGTAAAAAGAACAATGTCTGATTTTGACGTTTCTTATCAATCTCCTTCGCAGTTATCTCCCCTGAATTTGGATTGGAGAGATCTCTGCCGGCACAACTTGAGTTACCAAGATTTCAGGTAATTGATTTTTTTAGTTTGATTTATTTTTAAAAAGTAAACATGCTTTAAGTGATGTTTTAAGAATATGAGGAGTCAGATATGAATTTAAATAAAAAAAATATAATTGAATTTAAAAAAATGATTTCAAAAATACAAATTAAATTCCGCCATCTTTACAATATCACATGACATTCACCATGGTCACGTGATTTATATGCCTGCAGTGATAATGTAAGGCATTGTCGCTGTGTGGAGTTTGGTTTCTTATAGGAAATGTTATGCCGATCAACAGCATTTTATCACTTTGTATTCATATCTTCTGTATTTATCAAAATCATATCTATATCATCATCAATTTAGTCTTCCGCAGAAGCTTTCAAATTGGACGTCCAAATAGGACGTCCCTGAAAGCGTTAGTGTTTCATTTATAAGCTCAAACATATAAACGTAGATACGGATCTGACGGTACAAGATTACCGTGATACATCCTTTATGACGACACGATACAGGGTTCTCCACAGAATAATTTGAAGTTGTAGTTGCAAATCATAATTATGTATCTGTAAACCCTCAAACACATGATGTTTATAAAATTAACCTAATTGTGAATAAAGACATAATAAAAGTCATTAAACAGATACATTACATTTATAATTTTAAAAGTACCAGTTTTTAACATGCGATACCTCCAAGTACCCCTATTATGGTGATCATTTTGAAGAAAAAAATATTGTAAAGAAAAAGTTAGATTCATGTGAAGGCGTAGGTTTATTACCTCCAGTTTTTTTTATTTATTTATTTCATTTTTTTTTTTTTTTTTTTTTTGCTTTTTTTTTTGCTAGGGAGAAGAGTGTGCTTGTTTTGAGACGTCGGGGTCCTATTATCATTTTTGTCTCAATTGTTCACGTTATCATAGTTGAAGCTGAAATAATTTGCCATCAATTATGTTAAACAAAGCCACTATATGGGCATCTAACAATTGGTAAAATAGACGCAAGAAAATACAGCTGTTATAATTTAACCCATTACCACACAATGACTCTTTTTTACTCCCCACTAGGTAAAGGCTTTGGAAAACATTGTGGAAAATGAAGAAATTTCTTCATTTCCCACAATGTTTTCTATACAAAATGGCAAAAATAAATTAGATTTCATTCATTTCAAATTGTCGTCTGCAACATCTTTGAATTTGGAGCCGTCTAAATTTTGCCGCTTGGTAATGGGTTAACACGGTCGGATAGAAAAGACAAATTCTTTCTATAAGGACTTCAATTTGAAATGATGCCGAGCCCGGATAGCTCAGTCGGTTACGTCGGAGTCTATCAATCCAGGGGTCGTGAGTTCGAACCCTGGCTCGGCCAGTATCCATTCTGACATTTGACAAAAGTCATTTGTCTCTCACCAATGGGTGTGAATCATCTATGTGAGAGAGCAGCTGGAGGCTCGGTTTGGATATTGTGGTTGTACTGGTGCGAGAAATACCAGGAACCCACGGTTAGGTGCTCCAGCCGCCGCGATATGACCCTGGTAGTTGAAAACGGCGTAAAACCCCAATAAACTCAAACTCAAATTCAATTTGAAATGTAAGGTTTTAAATTTGTATTGGGCAAATGTCATTTTCGAAAGGAGAAGGATAGATGTTATGCTACGTGATTGGGATTTAGATGCAAATGCATTTATGCTTCTACTGAAATTGTGTACTATGCATTGAGCTAAAGATAAGAGGGGCTACATATGTATTAGCTTTCCAAAATGCAAAATAACATTCTCATTGAGACGGGTCAAATGAGTAATCACAACATATTGTTTGGATATGAAATAAATTAAGACTGCCTTTCTCCCCTCTAATCTGTTGTTTTTAGGCCATGCTATTCATACTTTATGTCAGTATTTAAGCATTGACTATGCTAAGTTATCAAGCATTTTGCCATCGAAGCCTGAAAATCTAATATTAACATTTTCTGTGCGTTTTTCAAACCTTCTATTTTTTACGTAAAATCAAGCGTAGAAATGAGATCTAAACAATAAATATCGCACAAAGACACTTTTCTTTGTACGTCATATTCGATCATTGAGTGATAATGCCGCCATTATAAAAAGCACAAAACATAAGGATAGAAAAGTTGACAGTTATATATCAGCTATTTTCATTTGTTAACATAGTTTTCGTATTATTAAGATAGTTTTCTTTTGAGTAATGTAAGATTTATATTCTTTATCAACATACAAGTCTGCCGGTGTCTCCAATATGATTCAGAGTGTACAATTATAATACAGTCGACACTCGTTATGTCGACATCGGATAAGTCGAACTTTCGCTTAAAAGTCGAAGTTCAAATCTGGTCCCGTCCTCATCTATTTACATATTTTTTCAAAACAAAATAATTTCGAACTGAATATAGCCATTGAAATATAGTAGGAAAAGGATAGAAATTGCTCAATACGAGCAATTTCTTTCCTTTTCCTACTATATTTCAATCATAGACACATATGACGCCCATCAAAAATGATTAAATATCGTTTTCATCGAAAAATAATCAGAATCGGATGAGTCGAACTCCGGATATGTCGAGGTATTTTGACGGCCCTCCGACTTCGACACAACGAGTGTCGACTGTACTAGTAACATGTTATTCGTAGCATATGACGACGGTGGAGAATTGCAGGACACAACAATATCAGAAAATCTTAAATGATCAAGAATATCAGAAAATCTTCAATAATCAATAATATCAGAAACTCCTCAATAATTTTCTTAATACGTGACTTGTGCTGGTTGAAGTAGAGAATGTGTGGAAATACCAGGAATTAGCTGGATGTTGAAGACCTTTTGAATATAAGCTGATAAAAAAGAAAACTTCTGTCGGTCGTTAATCACTTTTTTCGGCTATTTTTTAAAAAAATCCTTTGCACTTTCAACAAATCCATGGCGTTTTCCGGCCTTAGATTTTTCATTTCAAATCGCTCAAATATTAACAGAGTAATTGAAAACTATTTTTAAATAATGGCTCCTAAATGATTCAGAGTGCACAATGATAATAACCACGGGCCGTAATCATGTGACTTTGTTATCATGATATATTTTCCTTTAACTTTGAGAACAAACATGCATTTTCTTATTTCTTAAATACTTTTAGGGCCATTTTCAAATGCTTATCAAACTACCTGTCATATTCTCCGATTTATTTAAGAAATTTTAGAAAATTTAGTCATATATAAACGTAAGCAAACATAAAATGAATTTTGAAATCATATAACATGATGCATTATTTCTTAGAAAAACGATGTACCATAAAATTTAGTAAAGGGTCAGATCTGTAGTTTTCATAAGCATAAACCGTATATGTATAGACAAATCGATGGAGTACCAAATGGGTCAAAAATCCATATCTAAATTGCGCGTGTAAAATTTACGCATGCACGGATAAAAATTTACGAGTGCACGAACGTACGTGCACACACAAATTTGTGCACACGTGCGTATTTTTATTAGGCGACCGGGGTTTATAAATCGATCGTTGTTGGAATTATATAGTTATTTCGGACTTCGGCCAGAATTGCTAAATTGCTTCAACTTTTTGTTTTCATTTGTCATGTCTTGTCGTCGCTTTTCTTGTTTAAGATAGTTCATCTCTCATGAGATTCACATGATATCGGAACTATCCGGGCGACGTTGTTAATATTCGGCGGTGACACGTTCCATCGCCGACGACGTCGCTCGATTAGGTTCGGATACGTAACCAAAGTTAACGACGTCGACAAAACATTCGACGTCGCGAGAGTCATTAACCCTTTCCCAAACGACAAAAATTAAGGGCAGTCCAATCCCAAAGCCGCTGCAGAGGACAGAATGAATGTTGATAAGATAGGATTTACATACAATATAGCCCAGAAAATATTGAGGCAAAAGGAGAAAATGCTGATCATCAGCATTTTCTTCTTTTGCCTCAATTTTTTCCCAAGCTTATTTTCTCAGGGAAGTCAAAATCAAGTCTTGTTTGGGAAAGGGTTAAGGGACTTTTTTGAAGAAAGCGACCCCATAATAAACACATAAATGCGTGTGAAAATCGCTTAAAGTGACATTTCACATTTATTTCATTTTTTAAAAGTATGTCTTGATGCATAGATTGTTTATTCTAATGCGTAGAAACGCTATCAGTTTTTTAAGTTGTTATCTATAAGCGAAAAATACGCCTTCAAAGTTGAGACAGAAATGACAAATTCTATATAAATCTGAACTGTTGTCCACAACAATTTGTTTAATTTTAGCACAAAAATATATATTTCTCGTAAACGGTTCAATATTTTGGCATGAAATTTTCAGAATTTTCATAAGAAAAGATGCTCTTTCAGGTAGAATAAAAGTAAAATTTATGTAAAAATAATCGTGAAATGTCACTTTAATCATACGATATACATATTTAAAGTTATCAATCTGTACTATAAATATATCAAGAAATAAAAATGAAATTAATTTTGGTGTGAGGATGTTCCCCTTTGACACTTTAAAGCATGTCAATTAATCCTTTCAAAAATGGCGAAAAACAAATCTGGTTCGAATAAAGAGCTATTACAGAGGGAAATGTTATAAATCAATCGGCATGAATTGTCACAAAAATATTTAGAGAAATGTGAAAACTCTTGTCAAAAGCATTTTCGTCTTTCTTGCTCAATGTTTTTTTCAACTCAGTATACCAAAAAGTCCCAAAAGCTATGTCTGGGTTTAGAAAAGGTTAAGCGAGATACATGGACATGATGAAATTGTTACCGTGTTTCAAATAACAATAAAAATATTATTGAAGTGATATCCGTAGCTACTTTTATCACTGTTTTGCCTATTTATGTCCAAATAATACGTGCACGCTTTCAAACCAATTGATACAATGTAATGCATGTAAGTAAAATGGATAAAAGATTTGGTTGTACTAGCCAAACAAATAGGACATCTTACTTTTTTGGGGAGGGGGGCTTAAAAGTTATGACAAAGATATAGTATTATTCATTTCTATGATAAAAACACCACATAAAAATGATCATGCAATGACAGCTATTTAATCTTAAAACGTCAAATCAATGACGATAGATAGTTACTGAAGGTGATAGCTCGAACATGCTGTTAAATTGTTCACCAACAGGCACGAGGTGTCAAATTTAGTACTGCTGCTTATCAACAAACGCAGATTTAACACTTTGCCAAATAAGCTCCGACTTTGAAGTCCATAAGAGACAAAACGTGGAAAATGTTGATTACGTCCTTTTTCTTCGTTTCCCGAAATTAAATATTTACTCTATGGCAAAGCATGCAACCTTTTCTAACTGAAACACTGTTCAGATTAAGACAACCTGCACTTTGGGAAAAGGTTGAAAAGCATACTAAAATGTATATTCATATGACTATCTTTTTAGAAACAATAAAATGACAGCTTATGTTTGTTGATGTTAGTACCTTTAAGTATGCACTCGCCTTTCTCTCAGAAGTTGATTTATAAAATAGCAAACGGTATCAAAAACTCTATACCTTATTTTCGCGGGTTTAAAACTCATTCCTGATGAATTCAAAGATATATCGATATTATGGGAAAACATTTACATTCTTTAACGTTTGAAATATCATTTCTAATGGTCAATTATTTTTTGTGAGCGTCCATTGCCGAAAATGTCCTTAATTAAGTGGTCACACTACGTCAAACAGGCGTAAGCCTGGTTAACAACTATATTAATCATATTTGACCGTTTTCCGAAACAAGACCTGGCTTTGACATCTAAAATAAACCGGTTTATAATTAAATATTAAGACCAAAGGAGGAAATGCTGATAAACAGCATTTTGCTTATTTTCCTCGATAGCCTCTGTGTTATATTATTTCTTAACCATATCCTTCTCGACATTATTTTGTCGTCTGCAACAGTTTCGGAATAGGAACAGCCTATGTGTACCCGTTTTGGAAAGGGTCACGTGTATCCGTTTTGGAACGGGTTAACCCTTTCCCAAACAGCAAAATTTTAGCGTGTTCCAATTCAATAACTCTCACAAATGACAAAATGGAGTTATTAAAAGTAGAATTTGTTAAAAATATGGCATAGAAAATATTGAGACAAAAGGAGAAACTGCTGATTATCAGCAGTTTCTTCTTTTGTTTCAATGTTTTCCCAAGCCTTTTCGAATAGGGACGTCAAAACCAGGTCTTGTTTGGGAAAAGGTAAAGTGGTCAGAGCCCGTCAAGCAGGCATGGGTCTACATCTACATACAGTCGCTTTTCAACAACAACCCCCCCCCCCCCCCCCCCCGTTTTAGTCTGCAGTTACGATTTTTGTGAAAAACAGCGATATAATTATACACAATTAGAAACTGTTGTTGCTACCCATATTGTTTACATCCTTATTCATCATGTTTGTGACTGGTCAGAAAACGTACAAACCAGAAGGTGTGGCCATACTGGTATACTTTGGAAACATAGGTAGATGCATATGATGTTGAACTATATCGGAAAGGAGGTTTAACCCTTTCCCAAAAGAGATCGGATTTTGACGTCCCTGATAGAATAGGCGTGAGAAAGCATTGGGTCAGAAGAAGAAATGCTAATAAACAGCTTTTTCTCCATTTACATCAATATTTTCTAAACTACGAGGGGCGTTCAATTAATTTTGGAACTTGGGTTCTATAAGCCATAGTTATGTCGCAATTCAATTTTAAGTTTCTTCAATCCTTCGTAGTAATACTCTTTGACTACCACGCACTTCTGAAGTTTTCAGATTCATTACTTATATGCCAATAAATGGGCCTCTTTTGGAACACCCCGCAGACACTGGTACATTGCACTGCATATGGAACATGAAGGCCTATACCGACAACCAGAGGCGTTTTTTGTCATCATGGGGAACACAAAAAAAGCCACAAGGGCTTAATTCAGGCTATAAAGATGGATAAAGACGACGCTGTGCAGCATGTGTCTCTTCCAGGAAATCTTGGACAAGAGGACGCATGTGGACAGCTCCGTCGTCATGGATTTGGCACATGCCTCTTTAGTCGGTCCTAGACCCGCTCTTTTCGTGATATTTCTTTACTTTCGACAACATACATTTCTTGTATGAATGACCGGCGATAGTGATACTATTTGAAACAGTAATTTGAACAATACACCCGTTATATTTGAAAATGACCGCGTACAAAACTTTTGCCGCGCTTTTAATTGTTTGGCTATTACGGACCTTGCCTGATCTTTTCGCAACCATTGCTTGCTAATGACACGCCATTGGTGCTCAGAATAATAGATTAGTGTTCAGTCATATGTATAAAGCTCAGAAAGACCACATTTGTTGCATTTATTGCATTATTTCAAAATATATTTTGCCACCTTTACCTGGGTGGCTATCTGTCCTTTAGGCAGCAGGTGGGGGCCCCAATGGGTATAAATCTGTCTGTGATTCAACCCTTTCGTCAAAATCGTATACCATGTCCCCGATGAAAAACCAACTTAATCTGCTATTTCTTACATATTGAACCATGCGTCTTGTTCGGTCATGTCGTAATCTACAACAACATTTGCTTTGGTACTAGCTCTACCCGGGTTGCCTGAGAGGGGGACATCATTCAGTCCCTTCAGTCAGACTTTCTGCAGTTGTATAATGCATAAGACTATCTAGGACCGAAAAGAAATGAATTAACGCTGGTACAAAGTTGTCCAATCTCTATCGATAACCACCACCCTCCAATAAAATATTACTAGAAATATACTAGAGGAAAGAAGAAACGCAACAACTATTTTTTGTTATTTCTCTTAATTCTTTTATTTTATCGAGTCAAAAATGTAACTGATTATTACAGGGTACTGTTTCTTGATATTAATCTTTGTGTTTACATTAGAACCTGTCTTACCTGTGAGATAACGTCAAAATAGACGTTTACACGTTTCTCACGTGCAAACCTTTAAACATCCAAACTTTACATAGAACTCTTTTAGTTTATGTAGATGCACGTCGACTCGACAAAATGCAATGATTTTTGTTTGGATTAAATCCCTTATATCGTTTTGCAACCTATTCAAAGACGTCGTCCGGTAGCAATCGTGATGTCTACGAATGGAATATCTCAACCCGCAGTTGCTGCTAATTTTGGTGTACATCGGTTTACAAAATATTGCTTGAGATAACGTCTCAGAACTAACGGAACAACTGGTGGTCGCCCGAAAAGCGGTCGTCAATCTCTAACGTCATGGCGTCAGGACCATAACGTGCGTTTATTTTACCTACAGAAACAAATTCTGTTATCAAGAAAAACTGTTGATGCTATTCATGAACAGTACGGCAATCAACTTTCAGCCATGTATCGTTATAGTCCGGTTGTATTGCGTGCAAGAACGCATTTAACGTTGACGCTAAACCGCCCTCGTTTAAACGCATATTGATGACACGTACAACCTGTGTGACATTGATGAAATATTGACACAAGAAAGTCAAATGATTAAGTTTTACTATGCATTGAAAAAGGTATGCGAATTATGGTGATTTTGAGAAAAACAAAAACAAAACGCATGACCAAATTAATTTTTTGTTGCGTTTCTTTTTTCCTTTAGTATACTAGTAAAAGAATGCGTGTAGGCAAAATATAGGAGTTTGATTTTGATGGACTAAATTCATAATAATTTTGATTTTGAGACTCATTTTTTTACAAGAAGTAAAACTGTTGGTACAGTTTCTTTCATTTGTAAAAGCGGCCAACACGTAAGATAGAATTGAATATTAAATGGCACGAACAAAAGAAAATGATAACTTGTGGGAAATCCGCTGTGGACTTTAATCATAAATTATTCTTTCAATCAAGAGTGTTGTCATCCTCTGACAGAGATATCCTGGAAACGTTACCTAAATGACCTTTCAATCAAAGAGGGTCATATTACTAAAAGGACAATTACGATAAATATTATATGATGCTGTTACGCAAATGACAATCCCAGATTTTTAGCACTGACCCGTATAAAGTGAAAGACTAAATCTAGTACATAAATGGTAGGTACAGCAACGCTCAAAGTTCTGCGAAAGTTTCCTATTGCCAGATGAGATGTATAAGATAGAGACTGTATAGTAGATTCTATGCAAAATAAACATTCAAATGCGTGCAGCGCATTGAATGTTTATATCGCGTAGAATCTACTATACATACTCTATCTGACTTTGTGTTCGCTAGCGGTTCAATGGAGATGTGGGCGTGGCTATATATAGACGTCACATAAACTAGTCGACAGCCTCGTTTATGCAAAGAATAACGTTGAAATTTTAAGATATACATGTACTGCAATTTCATTGGTCAAAAAGTAGGCCGAACACTAAAGTGATATTTTGTCCCTTTTCTTAAGGTATTCTATCCATCATTAGAGACTTCGTGCAACTTCGGCGTCATCCATCGCAACGAAGATGTACGATGTATCCGGATTCTAAACAGTTGAAGCGAAATAACGAGACGTATTTCGTATCGAAATATGGATTGAATACCTTATGAATATTTGACCATTTCTTCATATTACAGCGTCGTCGGATATTTCAAAAATTCGTTGTAAAAGAAATGATTTTAAAAAAAATATGTTCATGACCTTCCTTTGTTTACAATTTTTCGCTCTATGCAGCTATCTCAGTAGAAGCTGGATGTCACGAGGCAACAAAATACCGTTGACTCTTTTAGGAGCTAGTTTCTCCTTTTACCACCCGTGAGTTAGGCTTGGTCCAAATTCAAAGCCTCAATAGACGAAAAAAAGAAAACCGGAATGTATATAAGACTGTAAATTTCTATATTTTGGAATAGTTGTCAAAACGTATATTTGTCTGGATAAGGATAAAGTTCGCGCTTCAGAGGTTAACTTTCACAATTATGTGATCGCAGTAATTATCCGGAATTATTTGTACCTAAATCAAAGGACACCACACGTGTGGTAATTTTTTATAAAATAATCCTCAATCTCAAAAATTTTGCTTTTCTCAGACGAAAAAAGACGTAAAATATAGACAAGACAAGTTGATTTACCATGCAGTTGATACTCGTTATGTCGATATCGGATTAGCCGAATTTCTGTTTAAGTGGAAGTGATAATCTGGTCCTCGTTTTGAGCAAATTCTTTTTTTATGCAATTTTTCAATTATAAACGTAGATAATGACAAACCAAAATGCATAAACATCCTTTTAATCGAACTTAAACAACACAGGGTCGACTGTAGCATATAAAGTAGTAAGAGATAAGGTTGGTTATCAACGCTTCATCTGTTCTCTCAATGCTTTCAAAGGTCTTTTGCCTAGGGACATTGAGAAAGGATCAAATTGTGTACTTCTCTAATAATTCCATAGAATGCAAAAATACAAAGATATCGGATGTACTCAACATAATAATTTACCGTCAAAGACGCCAAAATATGACTCCGGATTGGGGATTACATTGCTGTTTTTCAAAAAAAAAACTCTTAACTGTAGTTTAAAACAAGCTGTAGTTACGAGTTTTTTCCCTGAAAAGTAGCGAATACTAGATTGAAAAAGATGTCATTAACTGGTTAATGGGAGGCAACTCGTTTTGACGTCAGTCACTCATTTAAGATCTATTAGTTCCCTTGACTATCAAAATTATGAACCTGTCCGAATCACAAACCAGTGCAGAATGAGATTAACCCTTTCCCAAACAAGACCTGGTTTTCACGTCCCTAATAGAAAAGGCTTGGGAAAACATTGAGACAAAAGAAGAAACTGCTGAATACCAGCAGTTTCTCCTTTTGTCTCAATATTTTCTATGACATATTTTACACAAAATCTATCTTTAATAACTTTCATTTTGCCATCTGTGGTAGTTTTCGATGTGGATCACCCTGAAAATTTTACGTTTGGAAAAGGGTTAATGGTATTTTTAAACGCATCATACATTTGTGACCTGTCACGTTAATAGGGACCATATTTAAAGAGTGGAAATATCGACCCTAGTCGTATTCATGGCTGTGCAGGCTGATGAGAGTACATATTTTTCAACCGAGGTGTCTAAATCTATAATGTTTTTATCCATAGGCCTAATATACTCAGTTCCAAAAGAAAGTGTGCACTTTTGCGTTTTACCTTTACCTTAATTTTCACAAAGTTAATGGCAATTCAGGGAGTAAAAGTGATATCATACTTCAGATTAGACCTTAAAGAAAATTGGCATCAAAACAGATGTCGATAGAATTGCTAATATTGGATACAGAGTCAGATCATTATGGTGTTGATGGTGTTGAGATTTGCACTCCTTGCAGTTTTTTCCTGTGGATAGAGTTACACGCTTATATGCCGTTATAGGGTTTGGCCAGGCCTTCCAAGCCATTTCCACGTTAAAGCTTGAACTTTCTTGTAGACGTTACGTGTACGTCAACGTTAGTAATCGCTACGTTAGTAGTCTAGTGAATTGCCGTCGAACGGTGCAATGACGTTCTAAAGCGAATTTGTTTGCCTTTTAGATGCCATACAAATGACCAATTGCTAAAAGAACATAAATACTGTACAAATTCAAATTTTCGGAAGGTTTTTGTTTTCACCAGGTTCGGTCTTGCTCACCAACGTTAATTGTAATTCGTTTCACGCTAATGCACTATGTACAAATGTAATGAACATATGATTTTTTGCTATGATATACCAAAAGGAGTGCAGCGAGTGTAATTTCTGATCGATAACTCACCCAGCACCTGAGGCATACGTAAAACACTAAAAATGCAAAATCACAATCAAGCCGAAATTTCGTGCGTGCTATGTGATTTCTTCATCAATATATCGATTGTTAATAGTCTTGAGATGTGTCGTACAAAATTTCCTCGCGATAGACGGTATACTTTTCGAGATATCCAAAATTTAAAAGTGCATACTTTCTTTTGGAACTGAGTATATATATCGTCGGAGTTTCTACAAAATCACGTAACTCCAGTTTGATTTAAGCTGGAGCTACGAGGTTTTGCAATAACACAAATATGTTCATTTTATAAATACGAAATTTTGTTGGCCATTGCTGAGTCTCATTATAGTGCTTGTATTGACTTCCCGGATGGGTTTTTTTCCATGAGAGGCCACATTAATTTGATACGTTCGAAGGAAAACTAAAAAAATACTGATCCTCATTTGCTTTTATCTAAATGATTTCTAAAATTATGTTTCTACGGGGGCGGAAGTGGTGCAGTGTTAAGGCGCTGGACTTGTAACACAGGGGTCGCTGTTTCGATCCCCCGCCTCTCCAGTCCTTCGGACGAGACTTAAAACCGGGGTCCCGTCTCCATATGACCTTAGCGACCTTAGCTGTTGAGTGAACGTGAAACTCCATTCAATCAAAATTTTTCTACGGCTCGTTAAAATTATGGCTTTTGTGTGTCTTATGCGTATATTTGAAGATTTGGCATATTGCATGTTAAACAGATTTCTTTAACAAATAGTCTAGGAAATTATCAATTGCATGGGCGCACACTATTCCCCCTTACAAAAAAAATCACCCTCTAGCTTTCATCGTTTCTTTATCACGGTGTATAATCACGTGACTTAGAATTTCCGATAATCTTCAATAACTTTGTCAATACTTGACAAATTTGAATTCGGTTTCAAGCAGAGAAGGTGGAAAAATGTCAGGAATAACATGGACGTGGTAGATTTTTTTTTAAAAAAAAATCAACCGATACAAAAGTTATTGAAGATAAACCAAAACTTTAGAATGTGGACAGACGTCACGCACTAGATGGATGTGGTTGATTTTTGAAAAACAACTGATAAAAAAGTTATTGAAGATAAACCAAAACACTTCGTGCAACTTCGGGCATTATCGTACGTAACGGGAAATGACGACGGTACGAGTATACCAACTTCAAATGGCAAAGGGGGTGTCTCACGAATAGGAAAAATAACATGGGAGTCTGCCCACGCTTGGAATTTAATGAAATTTGGCGTGAAGTTAGTTAACTAGATAACGGTTCATATTCATGAAATGTTTCAAATCGCACATTCCAGAAAACAATTTTCTCGGAATTTTAAGTTTTCGACCTGAAAAAAGAGGGTACCCCGATTAAAACAGTGTGCAAGCGTTCTGGTTGTTAGTTTCATCGCGTAATTTTATTCTAAAAATAATGCCCAGTAGTCAGTGATGCTGTATGAAACAAAAATATATATAATTATGTACAAAAAATTGTTTAATATCAACTGATGTAAGGAGGTAACCAAAAAATTCATTGTTTTTAAATAATTTAAGCAAATTCTGTTCAAAAATTTTCTTTGTTCCAGTTTTTGTCAAGATTTGAAAATTATGTAAAAGTTGCGCACACATATACTGATGATTATCGTGAAATATCGAGAAAAAATAAAACCGGTAAAATGTTGCTTTTGGAATTTCCCCCTGAATAGTGCACATTTCCAAGAATGGACAAAATTAAGATTTTTTAAAAATGACTTTTTCCAAATGTTTTGTTTACTTTTTTGGTTATTTTAGTTTACCTGAGGATAAATCAAGATGCAAGGCATTTTTTTCGGTTATTTCCTGTCATCTGTCTGTGTGTCTGTCTGTCTGTTGGCATTTTCTCAAAAATTCTTTTTTCTCCCAATCTATTATGTAAATCTTTTTGAAACTTGATAAAAAGTATCCTTGGGTTAAAGGAGTACAACTCTGTGTATTAGAATTTCTTTTTGTCATAAACCTTTGTTGCTGTGGCAGCATAAAAGGGGAAACATTTCTTATAATAAAAATAAGCTCTTTTTGTAAAGTTTTACACAGCCACGAGGCTTTAAATTTTGTATGTAAGTTTGCTAAGGGGTAGACTTCAAAGTTGGTTACAATATTTTTGTCCAGGGTCACATTAGATCTTGTCCTAGGTGTACCTACTTTACAAAAAAGAGAGGAAATTTTCTATAAAAATCATTTTAAATTATTCAAGTCAGCCATGATTCATGAAAGCTAACAACAAGAGTTATTTATAGATCTTTTTAAACATGAGAAAGCAAATAAGAAAAAAAACGATTTCTCTGATGGCATTTGACAATCGTGTAAAAATGAAAATATTGTTGTGATGCATAAGAAACAGATAATCCAGCTCCCATGTGACTATTTAGGGCTATTGATGTCTAAACAACATGTTAATCATATGACATCATTGAAATGTGTATAAATTGTGTATCAATACAGGTTAAGCTATGGTCAAAAAAATAATTTGAGGAAATAAATGCACCCTGTTTTATCCCAATAGGGCCACGTTTTGAAATAAAAAAGCACATTTTCAACTGTGTAACTGACAAGATATAATGCTGTAACAGTCTTTTACTGAATCATAGAGGGCCTTCCATATCATGTTAGTTCATTAGGGGCGCTTAGAGCAAAAATATTTGGTTATGTATTGGTTACCCGGAAGGGCACCTTTTGATGCTTTACCATACCGGTTCTAAGCGTCTTTTCAATTTCATAACATTTGGCTTTACATTTATTGCATGTCATAGTCTCACTAAAAATGGTGCATAGACAATGTGACCAAATAGTAAAGCAAACTTGCAATGTGTATATGTATGCCTATCTTGGCTTCCATACATGTAATTTTGTAAATATAAGTAATATTTATATCAATTCTATGTTTTTTCCAATGAGTATTTTGGGCATGAATATTGCTGTAGGTTTGTACTGTATGCTACAGTTGATTTTACTGAATATAAAAATGTTTTTAGGAGCACAATCAATTTTTTACTGAATAGAAGTTTTGGACCAAAACATCACCTTCATCAATAATATGTATTATATGACATTGTTACCGGTTTTGGATTTCTATATAATTTGGCTCAAAGTAAGAGGAAATATGTAGCATGTTTTTGTGATGATATGGAATCTTGACAAAGACTCCAACATACTTAACTTTGGAATTCAATTTTACTCTTTTCCAAAATTTTGCTGAAAAATATGTATTTTTCATGATTAATTCAATAAAAAACATTCATAATAATTTCCTCAAATACCTTTTCTGGTATGAATGTAATGCCTTATGTGTCTCGGATCAAATTCAATTGACAGATCTTGAAAATACACAAAACTAAAGTTTTGCGACACATGAAAAAGGGGCCATGTTTCATGTCATAGTGGGAATAAGTCAAGGTGGCTTTTTGGAATCCAGTTTGGATTATCTAAGAAACTAAATGCATTTTCATAGCTTGTGTATGGTCCTATATCACCATGCAGAATTAAAAGAAAATTCATGCGTGGGCAGATTTGAGACACCCCCTTTAAGGTATCCAATTCCAATAATGCAAAATCCCTCAAACTGAATACATGTAATATTGAGTTTATGTACAATTAAGACTGGAACATATTGAGGCAAAATGAGATTATGTTCATTGACTTCTTTCGCCTCAATTCTTTCCCAAGTCTCTTCTAATCGGGACGTTAAAAGAAGGGCTTGTTCGGGAAAGAATTAAACGTTTCAAGTATTCAGAAAGAATTACAGTACCAGGGAAGACAAACTGAAAAAATTGTTATATTGCTTAGGCGTTTGTACCCCTTCTCCTTAACGACTAAGTTAACGAAATTTAAAAATGCAAGTCCCTTCATATTTTTTTGTATGTGAACTTAACCAAAAAAGTATGTTGTACAACTGACCAGTTTGGACGTGCTCCCGCCGTGATGTGGACGTGGAAGCGTGCATGTCGTTGGTGGGGAGTCAAAACCTAGTAACTACAGCTTGAATAAGCTGGAGTTACGAGGTTTTGACTCCCCACCGACGATGTATTACCAGGCTAAAACACTATTTTATCAATTGTAACAATTCAATCAGAACCCATCTAAGATTCTATACTTTGAAAAAGGATTACCTATACATCGAAGGAGGACAGAATGGATTAAAGGAGTTTTGTAACTTATATATATATAATTATATAAACAAAATTTAACCCTTTCTCGAACAAGTCTTTTTCCCGTTTTACAAACGAAATCACGTTCAGTTTAACTTACGTAATCTTTCTAGACATCTGATTGGACGAGAAATGTGCACTTGACAAATCAGAACCAATCAGATTGGCTGTTGTGTTGTTACGTTCACATCTACGCCATACGGGGCCATGGCCCTGCTTTTGATATTCCTAGAAATCTAAGAAACTTTGATGCAAAAGAAGTAAAACCTTATAGGCCCCAACCCGCGTTTTTTCTACTTTTCTACCATATCTTCAGTGCTTTTTCTAAGCTCTATTGTACGCGAGTCAAACCTTGATTAACATCAAATCTGTCGTCTGCAGCAGCTTTTGAATTGGACCACCGTAAAATTTTGTCGTTTGGGAAAGGGTTAAAATAGGAACAGTCTAATTTTTTGACGTTTAGGAAAAGGGTTTACTAGATCTAATTCATTTTCAAAACAACAATTGCCTTTCTGTTTAGATATCATAATTTTATATCAAGATACTATCACTTCATAAGCCAGTGGTTTTCAGTATACGAGTATTTCTTATCCTTGGCGAAAATTACATTTGTTATCTCATTAATCGAAATTAAAATCGAATTTTTCCTTAACTCGAAACAAGCGGTTTTTGTATTTCTGCAGTTCTGTTATATGTCGTGCTATATGAAAAAGAATATTATTTTCATCCAGCAGATGCTATTTGCGCACATTACTCAGTCACTGCGAAATACGCCATTGTCAAGACATGATGTTCGCGAGGTCGACAGACCAGCAAACTAACAGAGTGATGTTGGCAGACTAGCAGAGTGATGTTGGCAGACTAGCAGACTAGCAAAGTGAAGTTGACAGACCAGCAGATTAGCACCATTACATTTGCAGACTAGCAGAGTGAAGTCAGCAGCCCAGCGTTTTAGAAAAAAATCAACAGACCAGAAATTAGAAGAGTGGGGTTGGCAGACCAGCAAACTAGTAGAGTGGGGTTGGCAGACTAGCAAACTAGTAGAATGGGGTTGGCAGACCAGCAAACTAGTAGAGTGGGGTTGGCAGACCAGCAAACTAGTAGAGTGGGGTTGGCAGACCAGCAAACTAGTAGAATGGGGTTGGCAGACCAGCAAACTAGTAGATTGGGGTTGGCAGACCAGCAAACTAGTAGAGTGGGGTTGGCAGACCAGCAAACTAGAAGAGTGGGGTTGGCAGACCAGCAAACTAGTAGAGTGGGGTTGGCAGACCAGCAAACTAGTAGAGTGGGGTTGGCAGACTAGCAAACTAGTAGAATGGGGTTGGCAGACCAGCAAACTAGTAGAGTGGGGTTGGCAGACCAGCAAACTAGTAGAATGGGGTTGGCAGACCAGCAAACTAGTAGATTGGGGTTGGCAGACCAGCAAACTAGTAGAGTGGGGTTGGCAGACCAGCAAACTAGAAGAGTGGGGTTGGCAGACCAGCAAACTAGTAGAGTGGGGTTGGCAGACCAGCAAACTAGTAGAGTGGGGTTGGCAGACCAGCAAACTAGTAGAGTGGGATTGGCAGACCAGCAAATTAGTAGAGTGGGGTTGGCAGACCAGCAAACTAGTAGAGTGGGGTTGGCAGACCAGCAGGATAGCAGCATGAATAGTCCACGAGATCGCCAAAATTTGTCATGTATTTGCACCTATTCGGGCGCCGACTTAAACAATCGGCGGTGGAACGTTCTGCCGCCGAATGTTAACTACGTCACCCGAATAATTCCGACGTAGTGTGAATCTCATTATGGGCGGACTACCTTAATTCTGATGAAATCAAATTATTAACATAATACTTTTCCTCATTTCAGAACAAATCTTGTTATTTTCGTTTATGGGCCGTTTCATACGCAAACAGGATATTGGACTCTTTCATAAAAATATTAGTACAGTACACGGTGAAACTGTGCAGTTCACATGCCCGAATCATAAAAAGGGGACTAGGGTTTGGGGTTTGAGGGCTTAGCTCCGCCCTTTCCATATTTTGTCAGTTTACGTAATGTGGTGGCAATTGTTTAAGAGATACAAAATTAAAATGCACACAAAGGCGCTCATTTTGTAGCAAAAACGTTTCATTTCTGAAATTCAATGCAGTTTCATTGGACGCTATAGTACAGGATCATTCTTGTATGATCCAATATTTTTGGAGAAAGGATTTTCTTTTAAACAGATTAATTTATATAAGGTATTGGGTGCTTTTAAACCTGTATGGGCATTTTAAGGTGTAGTGATATAACATTGTTTTTTAAGTTGTAAGTGGGGCCCATACAGCTTTTTAGGATGGGGAGAACAATGGTATGATTGTACTAATGCAATCATAAAAAAGGATATGTTCCTATCACTTAGATCTCTTTTGTAATTAAATGGAGATTTAAAACCAATCTTTAAATTTCTCAAGGACGCTCAGTGAGCCCATTAACAAACAACAAATATCTAAAAAATTTCAATTTCAATTCTATGGCTACTCTCTTAAGAACAGAACACATTCTCTCTTTATTCCATTATGATAGAATGGTGCTCTGTTCCCGCGGGGTCATTTCACGTCCAATCTCGGGGCATTGGCTTGATTTCGGTATCCAATCGTTTGCTATACACAACCAAACAATTCAAAAAGCTGATACAGTTTTTCATTGGCTGACGCTTCAAATTACCGGCTTCAGCTAAAAATAGAAGCGACGTAATGTATACGTAATCAAACAAGATAAAACTGAATGATTTTGATTCGATAATTCAAATGTTACCGGCTTCAACCAAAAATAGAAGCGACGTAATGTATACGTAATGATCATGCAAGATAAAACTGAATGATTTTGATTCGATAATTCAAATGATGTGCTATAATTAGATTATGACGACCAAATAGGCTGTTGATGTACCAAAAACGGCAGAGGTCATATTTGATGGTTAATCAATAGACATCGGCATTGGAGAGTATTCTATGGCATATAAAGGCCCATATAGTCACGCTTATCGTCCACTTCACTTCCAATAGCTTTCATGGCGGAAAATCATGTGACACAACAATGTCAGAAATTCTTAATTCGTTCTTTTAATGATGAAGTATTTGAAGCTGGTTTGGTGTAGAGGAGGTGAAATAATTTTGGGATTTGCTGAATGTGAGATACATATTTTTTTAAAAAAAGGCTGGTAACACAGTTTTAGGCGATGAGGTAAAGGACCTCTACGGATAAGGCGAGAATTCTCCCTAAAAGGCTCAGCTCGATGGGTCAATTCTCAAAACTAACATATTGAGAAACAGAATTAAGCTTTATGGTTAGGTAGACAAATAAAGGAAATAAACACCGATTTTTATGTCATTTTAAAAGTTCTAATAGGTGCAGATAACTCTTGATTTTAGTACCCACCTAAATGGTTTCGTTTTCTTACACTACCGGTATTCAAACTTTTTGCTTGGTCGTCAATAACTTTTTATTTGGCGTATTAACAACATCCAGGATATTTATGACATTATGCAGCTGTTCTGTTTTAGGGTAGAATATCCGTAATGTGACCATTTTGAGATTCATAAAACATCGTGTTTTTTCCGAGCGGCTTGATTATTTATCCAAATATATGCGGACAAGATCGTAAACATTCTGCGGTGGAAAGTTCCACCGCCGAATGTTTTCGACGTCGCCCGAATAATTCCGACGTCGCGCAAATCTCATCAAGGGTGGACTACCTCAAACCATTTTCAAATTGGTCATATATTAACAGAAATATTGAAAAGATATCGGACAGTTTGCGTCATGTGGTAACCACCGTGCAAATGCGAGATCCGTTACATATTAAGTGATTCAATATATCATATTTTACTGCATTACTATTGCACCTCATCCACCATAAGCTCCGTTTTGTTGGAGCGACTAACATATTAAAATTATAGTCAATTAATAAATGATATAAACATATGCCCATATATGGATTTACGACCCAAAATTAATACTGAAGTATCATTATAATTTCTCACATTTACGTTTGGGATTCTGGTCGGTAATTAACCCGTGAGAGGTAAGAAATACAGTGATCAAGGGCGCGCAAAGCAACCTCGACATTTTAGAATGTTTTTTTTTTTTTTAACCTTGACAAAAATTAGAATATAAAAATTCTAAGTTTTCTCGAATGTAAGAATTTGATTTGCGCGATCCATTTCACTTCTTTCAACTTTTTATATCCGGTAGAATTAGTTTAAAAAAAGAAATCTGTACATTTTATTTTCTTCAATAATCCGAAAAGGAACTCGATTTTTATTCTTTATTGGTAGTTATTCGACTCATAACGACTATCATCTTTATAGAAGCTGATAAGACTTCTTAATTTGGACAAACTGAATTTATATTAGCAGAATTTTAAATAAAGAAAATATTACTAAGGTAGAATACCCGTAATGTGTCAATTTTGAAATTCATAATACATCGGATTTTCTCGAACGTCGTCGTTACGTATCCGAAATTCTTCGGGCTCGGTCGTAAACATTCGGCGGTGGAAAGTTCCACCACCGAATGTTTTCAACGTCGCCCGAATAATTCCGACGTCGCGCAAATCTCATTAGGGTCAGACTACCCGTAAGGCAGCTGTGGTGTTTATTATTTCACTATTCTTTTCACAGTTCAAACGAATGATAACAAAATGGCGATCGTGTTCGGCATGTTGTGTTACGCAGTTTTCTGTGCATCTTCGGTAGCAGGACAAGTAGCAGGTTCAAGTAAGTGTTACGGTATTCCAGTCATAATTAGATACACGACACTTCGTGCAACTTCGGAATATTCCGCTGCTGAGATTGGCGAGGTTATCCGGATAATCTTGTAAATTTCCGTTGTCACGAAAACGGTTTTAGGCGGAAATGCACGAAATGCTTGATATCTTATGATGGGTGGAACACTAAAAGTAAATAATGATTCTTTCTATCTCTTGGAAACCACATATATACAAGGGTCATTTTCACCAATTTTGAATTTAAATCAAAAGTCTTGATTTGAAACACATTAAAATCGGATTGGACGACAAATATGTCTCGACCAATGAGATTGCTTATGATGGAGTATAACCATTCTAAATTTATTATTTCAAATCCAAACCCTATGTATCAATGGGACAATTCTAATGACTACCCACTATACTATAATAGTATATAGTTTATGAGCAATAAATAAAATCTTGCATTTTGAAAACCCATTGCCCCCTCTTATCTGTAGCTCTGATAGGGGTAGTTTTCATGCATCCTCAAAGTTCCGCACACCCCTGCAATTCTTTGCTATTTATAAGATTTCTTTTAATTGGTTTTATTTTTTTTATAATAATAATTTTAAAAAGCAATATTTGAACCTTTCGCCCACCAGTTCATCTACATATAGTTCCCACACTCGCTATCTCGTTTCTCTCGTTCATTTCATATTAAAATTCATCATTTACAACTTATGTTAACTTTCAGTCTGTGTCGATGATTGCACAAACAAACAAGACGGTGATTACCAGTCGTGTCAGGGATGTAACGTCTATGTTTCGTGTAGCAATGGCTTCATATACGACAACCGACCCTGCCCCGCCGACCTAGTCTGGGACGATACTTTAAAGCGTTGTGAGTGGTATTCGTCTACGTGTCAGGGAAATAAAGGTAATAACACTGAATTTTGTGCTAAAAATAGACTGGGTTATAGTATTCACAATATATATTTACTATAATTATTGGAAGTATTTCTTTTCATACATGTTACGATGTATGAACATATTTTTGGCATATCAGCAAAAAGTGCAATTCATTTTCAACCACACCGGAAGTACGATACATACAAACTCGTTCTTTCCTGGCAACGTTTAGATGTCTTCCAGCATTTTTTTCAGTTTAGTTTACAAAACCTATTTTTCAGTGTGTGGAGTAAATGAAGAATTCTTCCCTCAAGTTGGAAAATGTTTGTGCATTCCTGGCTACAAGCTTGAGTACGGGAATTGTGTCCTAGGTAAGAGCAGGGGTCGTATTTAGGCTACCAACATTTATTAACCCAGACTGCAAAAGTTTAAGCTTATCTAAATTGAAAGAAATTGCAGACGGCATTTTACATATGATGAAATTTTGAAAGTGTACCTCTTTTGGGGTTGAAAACATGGTGGGGAATGAAGAAATTGCTTGTCACAAGCAATTTCTTCATTTTTCACGATGTTTTCCATGGTCATTATTTTGTGGGGAGTCAAAAGGAGTCACTGTGTGGTAATGGGTTAATTTGGTGTCTAAATTAGATCTACATAACGAGCCAACTGGCTTGGTTAAGCGTTGCAAGAGTCGTGGACTCAAATGGTAAGTTGGTAGAATATTACGCTTTGATATTTTGAAATTCAATACAGCTTACAGAAATGTATTTGACCTTGTGATACAAGTAACAAATGACACATAGTATCACGGTGGATACTCACGTTATATAACAATTTCAGAAACTCTTCAATACTTTTGTTAGTATGGGACCGATTTGAATTCGGATTGAAGCAGAGAAGGTAGACGGGCGTCACGCATTAGATGGGCGTGGTGGATTTTTTTTAAAAAAAATCTGATAAAAAAGCTATTGAAGATCAACCAAAATTGGTTGATCTTCGATAATTTTTTATCTGTTGATTTTTCAAAAATTCCACCACGTCCAGTTTATTCCTGACATTTTTCCACCTTCTCTGTTTCAAACCGAATTCAAATTGGTCAACTATTAACAAAAGTATTGATGATTTTCTGAAATTCTGAGTCACGTGATTAACCAACGTTAGTATACTCCCTTCAGAATGAATAGAACTTGTCACAAAAATCATTATGCTGGCCATTTTAATTTTAAAGATTTCCGCATTTTCTTCATTTCCGATAATAACGTTTCTATCAAGAAAGAACAAAACACGAGAAGAATCATTCAATTGCAATTGTGGTTTGCAAAATTCTTTAAGTCTGGACCTGTCTAAAATATTGCCGTCTGGTAATGGGTTAATTGAATTAATTTCTAAGTTCCGGTTGTTCGTTACAGATTGCTCTGACAACGCCGTAAGAGGTGACACTTTCATCGAGTACCCCGATATGGAGGTCACGTGCCTGTGGTACGCCAAATTTTCCACCAATGACCTACAATTCTGCTTAAACGATTGTCGGTTCAACGGTGCGTGCCGGAGCGCGGTCTACTACGATCAGACAAAGATCTGCTACCACAGCCCGTGCGATCCAATCCGAGAACCAGTGTTTGGGTCCGAGGAGCAAGGCGTCACTAGCTTTTCGAGAAATGTTCCTGGTGCTACCCTTTACGTTAGAAATTGTAAAATACCTTGAAAAAGAGGACCAACCCTTTCCCATACATGTCCTTGTTTTGATGTCCATATAATAGAAAGCGTTTGGAAATATACTAGAACAAAAAAGATACGCAACCCCAATTTTTCGTAATATTTTCGACAAAATATGTTTTTAATGGATATTGAGTACATTTTTAATATACCTGCATCCATACGCATAGATATTGTGTCATTTTTTCAGATGTCGTAAATTCATCACGTGATTCATAGTAAATTGTTAAAAACTGATTTTCCCCCTGTCGTGGTTTCTAAATGACTACTATCATAACAAATTTTCTTCAAACACAAGCTAAAACATAGACCAAGAAGATGCCAAAGCGTTCATAGACTTTTCACTACCCTACGCATTGCACGGCTGTGCCAAAATCAGCGCCAGTCTGCAGTACGGATTTTGTTTGTTTGAAAAAGTCAAAATGTTGTTGCAAAGCATTGATGGGGCAACACATCGACACATTTTCGAATGTTTACGCTGTTGGCTCTCAATGGGACCACAACTGAACGAGCACGGAGCGGACGTGCAAGAGATATGACGTCTGCACGGTGTATAATCACGTGACTTAGAATTTCCGGTAATCTTCGATAACTTTGTCAATACTTGACCAATTTGAGTTCGGTTTGAAGCAGAGAAGGCGGGAAAATGTCAGGAATAACCTGGAAGCGTGGATTTTTGAAAAATCAACTGATGAAAAAGTTATTGAAGATAAACACAAAATTTGGTTTATCTTCAATAACTTTTTTATAAGTTTAACTGTTTTCACGCTCATCTAATGCGTGACGGCTGTCCACCTTCTCTGCTTCAAACCGAATTCAAATCGGTCAATTTTTAACAAAGTTGTTAAAGATTTTCTGAAATTGTTGCATCACGTGATTATCCACCGTGGTCTAGGCAGAACCGTATCATCAGGTTAACGCCAGCTACGGGATAGGTTTAAGAATGCAATGGAGACCGCTAATAAATCGCATGGACTTCACAACATTCGAAAATCGGTTCAAACTGAACGAAAGAGAATGTGTTTTTCGACCTACATACACTTTTTTTTGTCAAACTGTGTTGACGCCCGGTGTAAACTGGGTGTTTTCTTATTAATGGAATTTACTACAAACAAGATTTTGTGGAATTTATAAGGTGAAATGTTAATGCTTTAGATGTATTACATTTTGTCCAAATCTGATTTGTTGTCTTTGCGTAAGAAGGAATTGAAAAGGAAGTTGCGTTTCTTTTTTTGCCTAGTATATATAGAATAAATTGTAAATAAGTTTTATGAAAATTGACTCTATAAAAGAATCAGACACCGAACTACGTCTAGTCTGGTTCCTGGTTGCACCCTTAACCCTTGCCAAAACAACAAACCGAGAATGTTCCTTTGAAAGCTGCTTTCGATGACAAACAGGCTAGATCTACTGATCAAGAAATAATTTGTGTACACTTTAACACAGAAATATCGAGCCAAAAAAGAAGAAAATGCTGAATATCAGCATATTCGTCTCTTTGTCTCGAGATTTTTCCAATCGATTTCTTTAACCCTCTCCCAAACAAGACCCTAATATAAAAGGCTTAAGAAAACATTGAGGCAAAAGAAGAAACTGCTGATAATCAGCATTTTCTCCTTTTGCCTCAATGTTTTCTGAGCAATAATATTAACAAATCTTACATTTAGTAACATTCATTTTATCGTCTGCAGCAGCTTTTAAATTGGAACAGTCCAATTTTTTTTTTCGTTTGGGAAAGGGTTAAGGGACGTCAAAGCCATGGATTGTTTTGGAATAGGGTAATCATTTCAGAACACCATGGATCCCGATCAAACTTTGTTTTTGCACAAACTGATCTTGATCCATGTTTGTCTCAAATTACGCCATAACCAACATTGTATATAGTGCTCCCACGCTTTTCTGATATTTATAAACAAACCTTTAACCTTTTAATACATGTTATTTTAGAGACGCACGTGCAAATTGTCTCGTCAATATTATATCAAAATACTGATTATCATCAATATGGTTTCATTTTGATCTTTATAGCCTATGATTAGTAAATTGATTTATGTTCGTATTTAACTTCAGATAAAAAATAAACAAACACATAAAATAATATATGATATTTTTTTTATATTTTAGACTACGTTTTCCTAAAAATCAAGATGTCAAGTAATTCCAAAATTTCCGATTTTTAACTCTGATTTGTCGCCTTTCATAGTTTCAAGTTTGGATCTGTCTTGTAAAATTTCGTTAAATGGGAAAGGGTTGATAAAAATGAATTGAAATAGATTGGAGAGAAGTAAAGACCTTTTTCCATCAATTGACCAAACGCCAATCGACAGATCGCTCCGCCCAACATAGAATTTAAGGCAAACAATGTGCATGTGGTCGGTAATAGGGAACGATTTTATCCAGTTAATCGTGGCTTAAATTCGGACAAACAAAGTAGTATTTCGTAGTTGTTGTTATAAAATCTCGTAACTACGGCTTTATATAAGCCGTAGTTACGAGATTTTACAACAACACCGACGCGGTTTATCAAAACATAACTGTGAACCTAGTCTATTGTTAGCACAAAATTTTTGCCATTGGTATGTCGATTGTTTTGATTGTCAGTCGATAAATCGATACAAAACCACGTGCAACGATGAACAATTGGGGCATAACATTTTTGTGATCGTTCATTGGCTAATCGATGTTTTTGATTGACAGTCGGCGTTTGGTCAATTATTAGTATTTGTTGTATACATAAACTCCATTAATACTTCTCCAATGAGAAAACCCGTTTTTGAAGACCTACTAGCCAAATTACGGTGTATAATCACGTGATGCAACAATTTCAGAAAATCTTCAATAACTTTGTTAAAACTTGACCGATATGAATTCGGTTTGTAGCAGAGAAGGCGGACAGACGTCACGCATTAGATGGACGTGGTGGATTTTTTTTTAAAAAAATTGGTTGATCTTCAATATCTTTTTTATCAGATGATTTTTCAAAAATCCATCACGTCCATGTTATTCCTGACATTTTCTACCTTCTCTGCTTCAAACCGAATCCAAATTGGTCAAGTTTTGACAACGTTATTGAAGATTATCGGAAATTCTAAGTCACGTGATTATACACCGTGACATACACCATTCCACATCCACAATAAGAGACATGTGTAGCATATTTTTGGACGTGGCATGGAGGCGAAGTCGTATGTGACCGGGATTTAGCCCATTACCAAACGACAAAATTTTAGACTGGTCCAGATTGAAAGATTCTGCAGACGATAATTTCAAGTGAATGTTTTGTGGGTCTTTTTTGATAGAAAACATTTTAGGAAATGAAGGATTTGGTTGTCACACGCAATTTCTTCTTTTTTACACAATGTTATCCAAAGCCATTTTCTTGTGGGGAGTCAAAAAGAGTCACTGTGTGGTAAGGTTAATAAAATCATATTAGATAAGACTTGAGAAAACACTACTTTACGACAAAAGAAGAAAAAATGCTGATATCAAGAAGTGTCTCCTTCTGTCTCGTTATTTTCCGTTTTATGAATATTTTGCACAAATCATAATTTGATCAACATCGATTATGTAGTCCACAAGAGGTTTAAAGTTTGAACAGTCTAATCTTCTGTTCGGTAAAAGGGTAAAAGTGTCAAATAGCTTCGAAGAGACATATAAGTAAAGGTGGTTTATCAGTCTCAAAGAGACATATATACCATGCCTTGTAAGTCATATCGATGGAATGTCCATTCTGACACTGAAACGAACTAGAAATGAACCAGGATCTGGAAAAACGTCCTTTAAGGGAGAATGCTCCAGTTTTTCGGAACACTCGGTCTTTACTGTAGTAAATTAAATGTTTCGTACCAATATATTTCGCTAACAAATTTTAGCTCGATTTTTCTAAGAAAATGAGAGCTTATACTGTCACCCGGGCGTCGGCGTCGGCGTTGGCGTCGGCGTTGCAACAAAGGTTAAAGTTTTTTCAAACATCAATAACTTCCATACTATCAAAGGGATTCAACCCAAACTTGGAATACTTATTCACCATCACACCCTCTACCTTACTATCAGGGTTCATGACCCTGGGACCACTCTATTTGGAGTTATGCCCCCTCTATACTAAGCGACTTAGAAAGTCGAGCGCGCTGTCTTCGGACAGCTCTTGTCAATAATGTAATACATCATTACAATTTACCATTTTCGACGGTAAAAATGTATTTATTATGCGAAACTGATTTCCTCATGATGGAAATCGATTATTTAGAGCAAAACAGTCGTAAGTGTGTATGCAGTTACCACTGTTTTGCGTCATTTTATTCATGTGTAGCTGATTAAAATTGCTATAATTCATTAATAAGTGCGCTGACCTATGCATTTTCCTTTTGAATTATTACCAAGACATGTTGCTTAATACAATGAGGGAGTTTTATCAAATTCTATTATGTACTCGTAGAACTAGAAATATTTCCAAAAATATGCAAAGTTTGACATAAAATACTCCAGCTTCGTTGATTTAACCGTACACGTGAGCATGCTGTTTTATACATTTACGCGTTTATAGTAGCACATATTTTGGGTTTTCTGTTCTTATTAAATGTAAGACGTTGCTTTTAATCTGTTTTCGGGACTAAACGATGAATATACAGCATTTTATTAGCATTTTAGTGACCTTGGACAGGTGCAAGAAATTGTGCATTTTTTCGATGTAGGGGTATATGATACAAATGCCTATAAAATTCAAACAAGATCGCTGACCATCCATTTTAATTTTATTTTTCAATTGGTAATAACATGTAATTTCAACATACAAAATATAAATAAATTCTATTGTTGGGAAAAAATTTAGGAAACTGGAGCATTCCCCCTTAAGGCTTTTTTGCATACGCACAGTCTGATCAGGATCCACGTTGTTCTCTAATAGCTTCTTTGTGACCTGTAGTAATTTAAAGAAAGTAGCATGGGTGCATATTGGACTGCATTTGACAACAGGCTGATTTTCAAACTCAATTTTTAAAAAATGCTATGAGGGACGTTTTTCCAGATCCCGGCTCAAATATATCAATAAAGATGATAAAATATCCCCGTCACTACATCTGTCCGGACAGGCGGTGTTGTCGACAACAAAGGGCAATAACTCACAAAATAAGCAAGGTAGAGTTATATCCCTTGTACATTGCATTTCTCCTTAGGATTTCTATCTACCCGTAAAGTTTCATGATCATAGCTACTTCACTTTCAGAGATATGCTCCAGACAAGTATACTCAGTTCCAAAAGAAAGTGTGCACTTTTGAAGTTTGAATATCTCGAAAAGTGTACCGTCTACCGCCAGGAAATTTTGTACGATACATCTCAAGACTATTGACAATCCATATATTGATGAAGAAATCACATAGCGCGAACCAATTTGCGGCTTAGTTGCGACTTTGCATTTTTTAGTGTTTCACGTATGCCTAACGTGCTGGATGAGTTATTTATCTGAAATTAAACTTACTGCAATCCTTTTGGCATAGCTTAGCATAAAATCCCATTTTCCTTACTTTGTACATAGTGCATTGGCGGGAAACGAATTACAATTATAACACGTTTCCGTAAAATGCATATATAGCGAAAGAAGAACTGCATCGGATTTTATTTGACCAATAATGACTCTATGTAATTATGCTTTGTGTATGCGCCAAAACGTCACGTAACGTCAAGGTAACGTCAAATGACGTCATCAATGACGTCACTTGACCGCCAATGCGTTTCCTACGCCGAAAACTAGTTCATGCAGAATTTCCACAAAATATCACATTTCGAATGTGGGTTTTGTTATATTGAGTGTTATAATGGAGATAATAACAAGTTAAGCGGTCTTTATTGCGCAATAAAAACCTCTGTGCTCTGGACTACATGTTATGGCAAATACCTCGGCGCTTTGCGCCTCGGTTTTTACCTACACATGTAGTCCGTCGCACATCGGGTTTTATTTGCGCAATAAAGACCGCTAAACTTGTTATTATTTCATAAGTAACGTCGGTGAGCAAGACCAAACCTGGTGAAAACAAAAGCCATCAAAAAATTGAATTTGGACGGAATTTATGTACTAATAGCAAATGTCCGTTTGTATAGCATCTTAATGGCATACAAATTTGTTGTAGAACGTTGTTGCACCGTTCGACGACAATTTACTAGACTGCTTACGTAGCGATTACTAACGTTGACGCTCACGTAACGTCTACATGAAAGTTCAAGCTTTAACATGGAAATGGCTTTGAAGGCATGGTCAAACCATACAAAGGCATATAAGCGTGTAACTCTTTCCAAAGAAGAAGTTGTAAGCAGTGCAAATCTCAACATCATCAACACCATAATGATCTGGCTGCGTGTATGCAGTATGAGCAATTCTGTCGAAATCTGTTTTGATGACAGTTTTATTTAAGGTCTAATCTGAAGTATGATATCACTTCTACGCCAAAAATTGCCGTAAACTTTGTGAAAATTAGGGTAAAAGCGAAAGGCAAAAGTGCACACTTTCTTTTGGAACTGAGTATATTTTGTACACGGAAGCACAGACAGACAGACAGACAAGCAGGCAGACATATATACAGGTTGATTCCAGTATAGTACCCCCCCCCCCCAAAAAAAAAAAAAAAAAACATTCGTTTTGCGAGGGTATAAATATCTAGCATACGTATATCCCTTTCCCAAAAATACTGACACGTGTTGAATAACCTTGCTATACAAGAAGCGTAGTTATCTATCGAGACAAATGCAGAAAATGCTGATAATGAGCACTTTCGTTTTCGGGTGTCTTTTTTTTCATTTTTTGTCTCAATATTTTTGTGATACATTGTATAAAGTACACAAATCATAAATTCATGAACACCCGTTTCGTAGTCTTATCTGGACCAGCTTTCTAAGAAGTTTGGGAGTGTGCCATATACAGCTTTGAGTAGAGACGATGCTAATGAGCACCCACAACATATGGCTTTAATTTGAAATAACGAATTTAGAACGGCGTTACCCTCCGCTTATCTGTGTCTCTATCTACGAGAGAATTCGTTAGATTGATCGGTCAAAGGAACCATACTTATCTTAAACCCGTTCCCAAATAGCAAATATTTGTATATCTATTGACACCACGTGAAAGCTACAGCAGGCGCTAAAATAATGTATGTTGAAAAAGATAGGATGAGTGTACAATATAGCACCGACAGTATTGAGACAAAAGGAGAAAAATGCTGATCATCAGCATTTTTTTCTGGTGTCGCAACAATTTCAAAATTTTACCTATTATTAAGGACGTCAAAACCACGTTTGTCTTGGAAAGAGTAATAAGGCCATGGCCATAATTCTTATCTATCTTAAGGCAAAGTAAGGTTGGACAGATTGAGTTCAAATAATCAAATATATTGCCAATACTTAGACTACATTAGAAAATGGAATATTCCAGGCTCAAATCACTTGTATTCTTGAGTGCTTTTCTATCATGTCTAATCGAAGTCAAGTGCAGCAGCCAAATTGGAGATAGCTTTAGTCAAGATGGATTCGATGACGGTAACATAATGAATGGTATTCTAAGCAGGCTTAAGCAGCTTGAAGCTCGTGATAAGAAACATCAACAAGACATAGCGGATCTCCAGCGCACGATTGAGAGTCAGAACACGCGGATATCAAAGTTAGAAGATGCATTACAAGATACCATGACGTCAAAGGTCAAAGTCGCCAAACCAGAGTCTGATGACGGACATGTGAATGGAACTTTTGTTACCCATACCAGAGGTCGCATTTCCAGAAGTCAAATGGGTAAAAAAATTCTCCTTTTCTTATGTTTTAGAAGCATTTAAAAATCGACTTCGACGAACCTAATAGGAGGCTTTGAAAAAACGTTGGGCAAAAGAAGAAAAGCTGATAAACAACATGTTTTTTTTCCTTTTGCCTCAATATCTTAGCTATATTGTTTATGGTTCTTGTATTAATTAATAACAGCCATTTTCTCATATGTAGTAGATTTCATATTGGACCATCATAAAAGGTACGGTTAAGGAAGGGTTAAGACTAGTAGAGACGAGTCCAGACAGTGCAAGAGAACCACATCGACCTTGAACAGACTTCGAGTAGACGTAGGATGCAGTCAAAAACCATAACTTTGCTCAATTTTAACATACCCAATCTGGATTTTAACCTTTATCTTTTTGACAAATTCATTCCGATTTCTCTTCAAACAATCAAGCTATCAAACAAAACACCCTTTGAATGTCGTCTGACTCGAATACTGTCTATTGACAATGACACATTTTCATTTACAGTAACAGGCCTCCGGCCCAAAATACAATAGAACATACAATTTCAAACATATACATCGTAATGGGTTAGTCCCTATAAATCGTTCATGATAAGGTTTAAGTAATGAGCAATATTACGTAATTCAGAATCGTTTTTGGTTTGTAAAAGTTTATAGAAATGGTCAAGAGTAGTTCCAGATCTGTACCAGTTAAACAATATAGTATCACGAATTTCAGTATGTTTTGGACAATGGAAAAACGCATGGAATTCACATTTTAAATAGTTTTTGGTAGATGTTTCAAAACCCACTCTAACCCACTTTCTTCTTAAGCCATGAACAGATCTAGCCTGGCATCTCTAAGCGACTTAGTTAACTTGCTTGATGCGTATGTTACAGGAAAATCACGAGAAAGGCGACAACAAATTAAAGCCTGTGCATTTTACGCGTCGATCGACAATCATCATCTTCAGCATCTCGGAGCTAACCAGGACATCACATTCGACAAGGTCTACACAAACGTCGGTAATGGGTACCATCCGAATTTAGGTGTGTTCATCGCACCGGAACCGGGCACATATGTATTCTCGACCACCATTATGGATGTAAACAAACACGACTCACGATACTATTACAGCGTCAACGGACAAGCTCAAGGGAACTTGTTTATACACGGGCTAAACTCTTATCTCTCGTCCTCGAGCAGAACAGTCGCATTCTTGCTGAAATCCGGGGACCACGTTGCCATTAAGAATGCAAATGTCAACGAAGGGGTTTATGGGTACGAATATAGTTCCTTCAGTGGGTTTATGGTGAGTTTTGATGACAGCGCCGGTGTTGTTGTAGGATAAAGGTACTGGGATAATGGTTACTGCTTCTGACTACCCCAACAAAATCACAATTAATGTGCAAAAAATGGAAAAAAAGTAATTCTTAGTTATCAGCAACCCGTCTTCACGAACGTGTTTCTCAGCCATTCCACGAAAATTGACCCATTTACTGAAAATGCATGTCGCCGACCTTCATTGCATTATTTAACACCTTTATCAATTAGGTACAACAAAAAGCAAGATATCTTTAATCACGGGACATAATTTGCAATAAAGTAGTATGGTTTTTAAGTTATTCAAACGATTTTATGAATGTGCTTGGTTGTGTTGAATATTGCAAAAACGTCAAAATGTTGATGTCGCCGAACAATTTTTTGTTCTAAACTACCGTCCAAATCAGCCATTTTTTTACTTAGACTTTGTTCTCTTATACATTATTTTCCCCAAACCCTACTACAACGACTAAATTAAGTATGATTCCACCATCATACATGAAATAGAATTTAAACATGTCTGTTTGTATGTCGCCAGATTTGCCTATGTGACCGTAACGAACTTTCAAAGGCATGGAAGAAAGTCAACTTTTCTCTCAATTTGCCGATTTTCAAACTATTTTGGTCCGGGAATGGCTTAGTTTAACTATCAAAACCCTAAAGTTTATGAATATCTTAGTATTTCTTCACTAAAGCAAAGAACATGGACAAATAGAATTTGTCGCATTTCGTTTACTATGCTTCCGTTACGTCCGTGTAGCCCACAATAATGAACGGACATTCCTAAATCTGTCAAATTTTGACAGAGTGGTTGCCAAACTGTTGAAATAGAGGCGAGTTTCAAGTATAATCAAGAGTATAACATTTTGAGAGACTGGAAAGTCCTTTGGTCGCTATGCTTCCGTTACGCATATTTTTCCGTAACGTACTTCAAAGGACGCCCTGAGTTAAACTAACAGGAATATTTCAATACAGTGAACAATATAATACACTGCAGTTATCAAAGATTCATTATATCGGCTACTGCAAGTAGAAAAATGGAATGTTGAATGAGAAATTCGACGTGGAAGTATGTAAATATAGTATTATACAAATTCATTTCCAGATTAGCAATACAAAACTTCTTTATTTATGCTCGATTCTTTTTCAATTTGACGTGCAAAAGCTGGAATCTCAAACAAAAAACAAAGTAATGCGGGATTTACGTATCTACCCTTTTTGTTTTACGGTCAAAATAACTGTTACGGAGCATGTATTATTTGGTGGTAGCATGTCCTGGATATAAATGAGATTTATTTTGTTGATTAATTGAGTTTGCATGAATCAAATGGAATTTTACATTTCCGTATAGTTAAAATTTGTCTAAATAGAGCTTATTATATCATGTTTTGTCACATATGCTATAAGAAAATGTTACGGAAGCATATATTTGGGTACACTATTTGTGCGTAAATTACGATACATAAAACATTTTGATGTCAATTGATTATGATTAACTCAGAAAGTATATGAAGTAGGAATACTAACAAAGCCGCTTAATTGTGTTTATCTGTGAATTCACATAGTAATATTCCGTTACGAAATATAGACTCTTCGTTACGGAAGCATATACTATATTTTATGGAATATTGAGCATACACTGCCATATGTGGGCGATAGATTAGCAAACATACCCCTTCAGGTTCTATCTAAGTATGTTACACAACATGTTTGAAACAGTTCGTGGCTTCTCAAGTAGACAGACATGGTTACAGCAGCCTTTTGATGATTTCGAGCAAAACACATAATTGCCTAGGCCATAAAATATGCCCCTTTTGGTCCTAACGCCATTTCCATTTCCTAATTCCACCATTAGACATTTTGCAGCTTTGTACTGGTTGTTCTTAGAAAACCTGCATACATCGCTTTTGTGGCAAATAGAATAAGACACAAACATTTTCCTTTTCAATTGGGCCAGACGATTATGTTAACAGGAATAATTTCCTGCAAACGTGGCTTGAAACTCACTTGTCACAGTTTAGTCCCCAAGTTTCAGGAGCAGGTATGCAGGGTGCATTTTCCCTTCTTTTTTGTAATGCTGATATCGAAATAAGACATACCAAGGCTGTGTTGTTGCACATTCTCTTTAGTTTTCATTAATCCTGACATCTTTTTTCCCGAAACTAAATCTAGATATTTGTATTGTCGGGTGTTGAATAGTTTGTAAAGAAAGGGCTTCTCTATATTTCTTTTCCGAAAGCTGGTGTTCCCTTCTACTAGGTAATTGGCTAAGACAAATTACACCGCTCTCTCACCATTGGAATTACAAATACTGATCCTTTGACACACGTTCACACGCTAAAAGCCTAAACCTTGTGTCAACCATGGCCAATCCAATCAATCACCAGGGGGTATGACAGTCTAAGGCACTGTGGTTTTGGATATGATATCAAGCTTTGGATCTAGTCAAAGTGACTGTAACATCCCAACATTTATTCTACTCCCAGTTCGTTTGCTACATTTTTATTGTCAGAATCAACATTCATCTTCTTTCAGAATTCGTCTATTTCGACTTCGTCTACAATATATCATATATTTTTCATTACTAGACCTATATGATTCATTTTAATTTTCATTTCAATATTTTAATGTATATGCATTTTTCTTTTATTTCCTGTCAATAAATGGAATAATTATGCTTGACATAAAATTGTATCAAATGATTCATTTTTATTTTTTCCTTTGTAATTCATATTTTAATTTTTTGTGGAGTTATTTGTTAACGATTTTTGAGAACCATATTTTTATTTAGGGATATATGATTCGCATGAATAACCAATTTACTTTAAAATAGTATGTGTTCTTATATTATAAATGATTTAATTAGAAATAAAAGAAATTCAGAAGAGAAGGGGACGAATAATTGCACACTTACCGAAAATTGTTCAATTTAACACCCCTTCAAATTGAAACATCCTTACAAATTTACACGGTCAATGCACACATGTCTAGCACACCACCGAATTATATATTTCTAGATACACCTCCCCTCGAAATTAATATTTTATAACATGTTCATAAATTAAGAAAAACAACGCATTGTTTTTAACAAAAAAATAAGATATCATACTGAAATATATAGCAGACAAATTTAGACGAAATGGAAACGGTGTACAAAACCTGAGTAGACAAGGTGGCACCGGTTTTCAAAATAGACGAATTGGGAGTAGTTGTTGTTGGTTGGTTAGTTGTTGTAGATCAATCGAAATTGAACCCTAGAAATTGTCCGTGGTGGTACCCGGTTGACCACTTTGTGGTGCATATACAGACATATCTGTGCAGACTGTTGTGCCCGATGCTTACCATGTAATTGTTACTCTGAGTGTGATATTAAATAATAGCAAAGGTACCAGTTGGGCAATTTTGCCAATGAGATTAATAGTTTAAGGGTACTAAAAGAAACGTTTATTGATTCATTCGTATTATTGAATTTAGTATTTGTTTTATACCAATTTGTTGTTTCTTTTTTGTAAGAACCTTTGCGTTTAGCGTTTAAAATTCTTTGAAAGAAATGATACTAATGGTAATAATTAGGTTATGGAAATTATCTATTTTCCGTAACACAATGGCCATTTTTTCCACGATCATACATACTAAGAAATAAAAGCTCGAGAGCCAGATGCACTGGAAAAGATAATCTGAAGAAGCATTACTATCGGAATATTTACTTTTAAATTTACTTTGCAAGATGGCTTCAAAAAGAATACAAACGATCACTAACACTTTTAAATTGCTCGAATATTGCGTTAAACAGTGAAATACTCGTTTTGATATCACCACACAGGGTTACAGCTGAATTGTTATCATTTTGTCCTTGTAAGTTGTGCAAATGGTTGATGATGGTCCAACAAACAATCTTTTTGATGTTGGGTTATAACATTGGCCACAGCTCACGCTATATGTACCTCGAGTTGCTTTATATGCTCCGTAACAGCTAGGTTATAGTGGTATATTTGAAAATGCGATAACTCAGCAGGGCTTAAAATGTTGTGGGTAAAATTTTAACCATACATTGTAGACATGTGACACTTTATTCTAACATAAAACTTGTGCTCGTGCAGAAAAGTTCATTTTTCAACATTTTCGTTTTTGTAAATGAGTCAATTTTCGTGGAATGGCTGTTCTACGCTATTGAGTAGACCATATCAGCAATATAATTATATTAAAGACAAGTCTTCAATTTTGCTGCATGTATTTAATAAATGCCAATTTAATCTTCTTGTATTGTTTGTCTATGACCAAAATTAAAAGCATTTGAGACAAAGGTTGACAAAACCTCTAATAGTGGCTATTTTGCATCCAAGTTAGGCCTAAACTATATTATTCGTCTGCATCGTTGCTTTTCTTTGCAGAATTCATGTACCACATCATATCTATATTCCCTAGCTGTTTTATATATCTTGACTAAGAACGCATCATTCTTCTAATCATACGGGTTAGATTTAACCCTTTCCTAAGGGATGGTAGACTAATCCAACTGAAGACTAC
This sequence comes from Fragum sueziense, assembly GCA_963680895.1. NCBI lineage: Eukaryota > Metazoa > Mollusca > Bivalvia > Cardiida > Cardiidae > Fragum > Fragum sueziense. Next base: position 505,116 of record OY804604.1, on the reverse strand, counting down.
CACAGATGACAAAATGGGTGTACACATACCACTCATATACAAAGTAGAACAAATTAATGCATCAAATGCTGTTATCCAGAGGGGGTGGGGTTCAAACAAATCTCCTCTGTAGCCTAATTATTTCATTTTCATGCAGTAATTCAGTCAAAAGTGTGCAATGACAGGAAAACGAACCCCTATTTGTTTTTGACCCCCCCTTCACAGAAATCCTGGATCCACCACTGCCACCAAAACAAAGAACCAGTATACATAATTTAAGTGAACAATGAAACAAAAGACAATAAAGGACATGTTACGTTTTCATTTTTTGATAGACCGACAGAAGAGCAGACAGACAGATGGACAATCAAGAGAACCCAAATCCTTTGATACTTGGGCATTAGTATTGTTCTATCGAATTGCAATGTTTCTTTAATTCTTTCAAAGAAAGAACTTGTTTTGACATGACTAAAATAATAGGCTTGAGAAAACATTGATGCAAAAGAAGAAAATGCTGATAATCAGCATTTTCCCCTTTTGCCTCAATATCTTCTGAGCTAAATTGTACACAGATGCTCTATTTATTATTGTCCACTTTGTCATCTTCAAAACTGGCAACCATTATATTATTGTGTATTAAACGACGTAGAATCAGAGACGGTAACCAGACTAGATTTTTCTTAGAAATGATAACACAAGTGTCTCTCTCGTCAACGAATTTATCTATAATAAGCGTAGAGTAAATACAAAATATGCATGCAATATTGCTATCTACAAGCTATGGCTATATATCTTACAATGTGACATGCTTTAAAACCCTTCCCCAAACAACAAATTTTAGACTGGTCCAAATAGAGAACGATTTCATCCAGTTAACCGAGGCATAATTTCAGACAAAGATTACTTTATGGGTGTTGTTATAAAATCTCATAACTGTGATTTGGTTCAAGCATTAGTTACGAGATTTTATAACAATACCGATGATTTATTAAGACATAACAGTAAACCCAGTCTGACTTTAGCACAAAATTCACTGCTATTCAAAGATGTTGCAAACGACCATTACAAGTGAATGAAGTTCTACATTTCTTGGTCTTTCAGGAAAGAAAACATTGTGGGGAATGAAGAAATTGCTTGTGACAAGCAAATCTTCATTTTCCGAGATGTTTTCCAAAACCATATTATTGTGAGGAGTCAAAAAGAGTCATAGTGTGGTAATCCACACAAGACCTCTTTTTATGTCCCCTATGGGTTTTTGAGAAAAAAGCATTGAGATAAATGAAGCAATTGCAGAAAACCGGCATTTTCTCCTTATGCCTTAACATTTTCTGTTCTATAAAAGTCAATTCTATCAGAATCATTTTGCTATATGCATAAAATTTGAAAACGAAAATCGTTTTCTTATGTTTGAGAAGAGGTTAACAAAGGTATGATATTTACTCCTATCTAAAACAGGTAAAGAATCATTACTTTAAACTTTTTTGTACAATTTATTAAAATCATTGTGCTGTTCATGCTAAATTAAGACAATAAGGCAATATATATAATCTGTGTAAACAAGATGTGCTTGTGAAACACAATTGCCCCAAAACAGCCAATGTTTTCGGACCTATAGACAGACAGATGCACAGACAGATAGATGGACACAGGTAAAACAATATGTCCCCCATCTTTTGATACAGGATGAAAAATAAAAGCAACATTAGTAAGAGCTTAACCCTTTCCCGAACAAGACCCGATTCTGACATCCCTAATAGAAAGGCTTTGGAAAATATTGAAACAAAAGAAGAAACTGCTGATAACCAGCAGTTTCTCATTTTGTCTCAATATTTTCTATGCCATATTCTACAAAAATTCTATCTTCAATAACATTCATTTTGTCATTTGTTGCAGTTTTTGAAGTGGATCACCCAAATTTTAGTCGTTTGGGAAAGGGTTAATAAATCATAACAAAACAAATCTCGGGTGAATACAGGAATGTGGGTAAGTACTTTTCTAAAGAGGTAGCATGTTGAAATAACTAGAAGACCTGAAGGTCTTGAGTCGCTCCACAGGCCTGAATTTTATGTAATATTTAATCCAAGTTTTGATTAGATTGTTCAATGCTTGTGTTTCATAGAGCTAAAAGAAAGTAACAAAACTAGATTGTTCAAAATGTGTGGTTCTTGAAGCAAAGAAAGTGAAATTACATGTTTGCCATTTGAGAAAGGGTAAAAGGAAATGGGAGAACATTCTAGCTTAGGATGTCAAAAGCAATTAAAATTTTCTTTCTTCCCAACAGATCTAAATTAACAGAACATTGATTACTCCAAAGAATTTCATATTTCTAAAAATAGATTTTGAGCTAAAAATAGATTCTGGGAAAAACCCTTTTCCAAAAATAATGCAAAAGGCTGTTAAACCTGAATTTCTTGTAATATCAAGTACAAGTTTTCACTAGATTTTTCAATATGTGTTGCTCTTAAAGCAATTACAAAGTTACTAGAAAGCTGAAAATACATTCATATAAGATCTATTAGTTACCAAGCTTTGCAACAGTCTTTATTAGAGTGAGTTTGGTTATCTAGAGTGAAAAAAAAGTCACAATTAGCAATTTTGTCAAATTGAAAGGCATATAACTGATGATTTTATATTCCTATCTAGCTAAGAATCACACTAAAGCAAGATCCTAACTTCACCTACATCTTGTTTAAGTTTTGACCTGATTATTCAATATTTGTGGGTATAAAGAGTGTAAAATCAAAGTCGAAAACAACAATTTTGTCAAATTCAAGGGCAGATAAATCATGATTTAAGATTCATATGAAGCTGAAAATTACACCAACACAAGATCTTATGGCCAGTAAGATAATGTGAAAGTTTTATGTTGATTGGTCGATATTTATGGTTGTTTGAGTAAAAATAAGGTCAAAAATGGTAGTTTTGCCAATTTCAAGGGCACGTAACTCAAGATGTAATATTCAGATCAAGCTGAAAATTGCACTCAGGCAAGATCTTATCAACACCAAAATTCTGATCAAGTTTTGTTTTGATTGATCAATATTTGTAGTGGCTAGAGTGAAAACAAGTGAAAACAGCCGTTTTTTAATTCAAGGGCAGATAACTCCAGACTTTATGGTTCAATCAGAATTAATTGAAGGAATCTGATAGAAGACCACCTAAGGATCATTCCTGTGAAGTTTGATTGAAATCCATCAAGTAGTTTCTGAGGAGAAGATTTTTTAAGAAAAAGTTGACGACCGGACGCACGGACGGACGGACGGACGGACGCACGACGGACACAACGCCATGACAATAGCCCGCTGGCCTGAAGGCCAGTGGAGCTAAAAATCTTATCAATCCTTGCCCTAACAAAACATGTTCTTTATGCCCCTAAAAGGACAATCGAATGTTTGGGAAAAAATTGAGGATTTCAAAAGAAGAGAAATACTGAATATCAGCAAATTCTCATCTTGTATCAAAAATTTCTGAGCTACATGTACAGTATACACACATTCCATCCTCATCAGCATAATCTATCATCTGCAGCAGCTTCAAGACGAAACAGTCTGGCTTTTTGCTGTTTGAGAAAGGGTTAACCCTTTCCCAAACGACAAAATTTTTTGGGTGTTCCAATTCAAAAGCTGCTGCAGACGACAAGAAGAATGCTAATCAAGGTTGGGTTTGCGTACAATATAGCTAAGAAAATATTTAGGCAAAAGGAGAAACTGCTGGTTATCAGCAGTTTCTTCTTCTGTCTCAATGTTTTCCAAAACCATTTTCTTCCTGGGTCGTCAAAGCCAGGTCTTGTTTGGGAAAGGGTTAATAATCAAATCTAGAATAACTCTCCCAAACAACGCTTTTTGGCACTCCAACTTGAAAAAGCTTTAAAATAAGAGAAAAAGAAGAAATGCCAAAAATCCATATTTTCTCCTTAATGTTTTTTTTTTCTATCACAGTAAAATGCTTTGCCCTCTTTAACAATTTCTTTGTTGTCTGTAACAACTTTCTGTTCAGACCAATCTCAATATTTGCCATTTGGGATAATTTAACTCTTTTCCAAACAAGACCTGGTTTTAACGTCTCTAATAGAAATGACCTTAGAAAGCATTGCAGGAAAAGATGATGATAATTTCCTCCCTTTCCATCAATGCTTTCCATTCTACAATCTTGAAGCATCCTGCTTTTCATTAGCATAGTATCAACTTTATGTTTTTTTTTTCAATACCCATAAATTTGGAACAATCTCAATATTTTCTGCATGGGATAAGTGCAGGCTAAATTGTCATAACTGCTCAATATATAAGATAATATAATTAAAGATGGTATTATCCATGAAACTTCTATTCTTTTGTAAAATACTAAGTATTTCAGCCCTTTCCAAACAGCCAAATGTAACACTCTAGAAAATATGTATTCATGTACAAAGTAGAAAATGTTAACAATTTCTTTTCTTTCTAAGGTTTGCTGAGAAAATCAAAACCAGGTCCCCTTTGAGACAGTATAGCGTAGTTATCATAATATATTCAAGGCACTATCAACTTTGATTTGACCCTTTCCCAAACAACTAAACATTTCCATGGTCTGATTTCAAAGCTGCTACAGACAACAAAATGGGTGTAAATTAATATAAAATTTGTGTATATTATAGCTAAGGGAATGTTGATTGATCAAATGGGATTTAACATCAATTTCAACTGCTATGGTCATAATTATGAGTTGAGCATCTTACCATGGATTCCTATTGTTTCACTCATCAGTACAACCACAAATCCTTTCCTAGCCCCAAGCTGCCTCCCCATATAGCTTTTACTAGTACCCAACCATTGGTACAAATGTAGGAGATAAAATTCAGAAACAATGTTTGTAGCAGCTGGTGTTGAACCTGGGACCTAATGAGAAGGATTCTGATGCGCTATCAACTGCACCATGGCTGCAGCTATGCAAAGAAAATATTAAGGCAAAAGAAGATGCTGATTATCAGCAAATTCTTTTTTGCAACACTTTTTCCCATGCAGTTCATATTAGGGATGTCAAAATCAAGTCTTTTGAGGTGAAAAATTAAATTATTATGCATGATGATTTATATTGCACTACATACAAATTTTGATTGAACTCTATAAATGGTAAATGATAAGCTTTGACAGCATTAAAACATTCCCACCCAAAAAGACCTGATTTGGACACCAAAAAGTTATTAACCCATTACCACCAGATGGCACAATTTTAGACTGGTCTAAGATATTGCAGACAGCAGTTACTTGTTAATGAAATTTCACATTTTATGTCTTTCAGATTAGAAATCAATGTGGGTAAAAAAAGAAATTGCTTGTTATGAGAAATTTCCTAATTTTCTACAATGTTTTCCAAAGCGTATATTTTGTAGGGTGTGAAAAAGCACTGGATTAATTGAAAAAAAAAAAATCAAACAGGATAAATTCTCCAGCATCACAAAGTAATAAGGAGAAGTTATGTAAATCAGCATTTTCTCCTGTTTCCTAATTATTTGCTAGTAATTTGACACATAAGCTATTTCTCATTTGGAAAAGCCTGAATTTCATAATCACAACTTAATTCATTACTGGTAAACTGTATTTATAACAGCTCAATGAAATGTATTTTGAAAGGTAAAGCTTGCTTGTTTTTTGCCTATTTCCTCGCATCACCAAGATCTTATTTTGAATGCTTTCATGAGGAAAATCGCGATGGCTGTGTGTTTTTCCATGTAAACCCAAGGAATCACCATAATTTTCCACCAAATTTTTCACCCGTCTGTATTTCTCTTCCAGTACCACTGTTAATTGCAGCGTTTTGCAAAGAATATCATGAATGTTGCTGTGCGCGACTTTCCGCTTGAAATTTCTATTAACTGCAGCGGGCGAGTGTTCTAGGCTAATAACATGCCAGCTGTACTGTATTTTATACATGTATATATCTTGGTTTTCCATTCACATTCAAAATACTGCATTCAAATGTTTTACAATACCTAGTTACAATATGAACAATATGAGATTTTCAACCAAAGGAGAACTGAAAACAATGTCACAAGAAATGAAGTATTTTTGACATCAACCTTTTAGAAGGCTTACTACAGTACTAGAACTGTCTCAAAGCAAGCAATTTAACCCTTTCCCAAACAAGACCTTGAATTTGATGTTCCTAAATGTAAAGGCTTGGGAAACATTGAGACAAAAGAAGAAAATGCTGATGATCAGCATTTTCTCCTTTTATCTCAATAATTTCTTTGCTATTTTGTACACTAATTTTCTCTTTATCAACATCCTTTTTGTCAAGTACAAAGAGATATTAACTTTCAAATTGTAACTGTCCAATCTATTTTGATTTGGGAAAAGGTAAAATAGCTCCCTTCAGCGCCTTGTCACTAAATAAGTGCTGTCAGAAAATCAAAGTTCAATTATGGCATTGACCTTTGACCTCCAAGACCCCAAAGCAGTAGAGTACCTCCTTGAATCAAGGGCAATACTGCTGTAAAGCTTCACGATCCTAGTTATAACAGTAAAGGGTAATATCTAATTTGTTATCTATGATTATAAATATAAAAAAGTATGAAAATATGGTAATTAGAACCTAAAGTTGGATATCCTGTAGCAGAACTCATATGTTATGCAGAAAAGTGTCAATACATTTTATCATACAAGTTTAAGTTCGTCATTCGGATGATGCTCAATCTCATCACGGTGTATAATCATGTGACTTAGAATTTCCAATAATCTTCAATAACTTTATCAATATTTGACCAATTTGAATTCGGTTTAAAGCAGAGATGGTGGAAAAATGTCAAGAATAGCATGGATGTGGTGGGGTTTTGAAAAATCAACTAATAAAAAAGTTATTGAAGATCAACCAAAATGTTGGTTGACCTTCAATAACTTTTTTATCAGTTGATCTGTCCACATTCTCTACTTCAAACCGGATTCAAATCGGTTCAGTACTTACAAAATTATTGAAGATTTTCTAAAAATATTGCATCAAGTGATTATCCACTGTGAAATGAACAAATGCCCTCTCAACCAGAGGAAACTTTTGCTGCAGGTTAATTTCTAGGGGCATCAAGACAAAGTCTAGTTTAAGAAAGCGTCAACTTTTTCCCAAACAAGACCTGCTTTTGACATACCTAATTGAAAGTGCTTGGGAAAACATTGAGGCAAAAGAATAAAATGCTCATAAGCAGCATTTTCTCCTTTTGCCTCAATATTTTCTATGTTATATAGTACACATATTCTACTGTAAACCAGGATAAGTTCGCGTCAAGAAATGTTCGCGTTTTCATGCACTCGGGCTTGTTCGCGGCATTTTAAGTTTGCGCATCAATGCTGTCCGCGAATCGCGCGAAACAAAATACGCTTTGGGGGAGTTGAAAAATTGATATGTTGAATAATATGGGGAATCGGATAATTACATATTGAATTATGACTCAATTTACGATATTTTAGTCGCCAGTTGACAGTTTGGTCGAAGTAAGTTTCAATCGACCCATTGTTTTATTTCACACTTTATAGTATACAGGATTACAGTTTGTAACACACTGCATAGAATTTGAACGTTACATTAACTTCACACCTATTTACCTATAGCGTCGAGAAGCGATAATGACAGTTTTATTCAATATCATCGAAGGACGATTCAAACCTCGTAGCTGTGGCTAATTTCAAACTACAGTTACGAGGTTTTAAACGTCAATCGACGTTTGCTATCATATTCGGCATTCGAATGCCAAACAACCCCTTTTCTCAATTTCAGGCAGGTATGTATATCTAGTTGAATAAGTTGGTTTATCTTTCAATGTCGGGTTTTTCAATATGTCACAACATCTATGTATTTTTTGATAAAAACGAAAGTAGTCTGAAATAAAGAAAACTTTTCACTTACATTCTGTTATGAAAAAGCTATTTCCCTTGTTTACATAGTAACAAATACCTCTAGTGTAAATAAAACATCTCCCCATAGGTTTTCCCCAAATTTAAAGTATCAAAGCGATTAAAGTTCGTGTTTTTATTGAAAGTAGCCTATTCGCGGCGTTTTAAGTTCGCGGATCACACCCACCCGCGAAAGACGCTAACTTAAAAAGCGCGAAATAATTTCCTGGTTTACAGTATCTTTATAAAGACAAATTTTGTTGTAAGCAAGCTCTTTGAAATTAGACCACCCTTAAATTTTGCTGTTTGAAAAAGCGTTTAGGTACAAGTTTAGGTAAGGTATAAAAGTAAGGCCATGTTTCATCAAACAAGTTTATGTTCGTCATTCGGATGATGCTCAATCTCATAGTCCAAATGAACAAATGCCCTCTCAACCAGCGGAAATTTCTCCAACTTCTGCTGCAGCATCTCTTCTAGTGCGTTCAAAAATAATGCAGACAACAATTCAAAGTGAATGAAATGTTTTGGTCTTTTTGTGTAGAAAACATTGTGGAAAATGAAGAAATTGCTTGTCACAAGCAATTTCTTAATTTTCCACAATGTTTTCAACAGCCTTTATCTTGTGGGGCTTCAAAAAACGTCTATGTGTGGGAATCAGCTATTTTTTTCTAACCAATATCCAAATTTGAAAATTTGGTAATTAGGCCCTAAAGTTGGAAATCTTATAGCAGAGCTCATATGTTATGCAGGAAAGTGTCAATACATTTTATCATACAAGTTTATGTTCGTCATTGGGATGATGGTCAATCTCATAGTCCAGATGCACAAATGCCCTCTCAACCAGTGGAAATTTCTCCAACTTTTGCTGCAAGGTCTCCCCTATGTTGTGTGCTTCCTTGAGAGACATGTTCTCCGGTAAAACAATGTCGACCTCTACGAGAAAGTTGTTACCAAAATGGAAGGCCCTGACAGTGTCTATATAGATAATCTCTTGGTGGTGATTCAAACAAATCCAGGTTATTTTACTCAGGAAGTTAGGATCAGCAGTGTGCCCTGTTAATAACTTTATTTGCTCTGAAGAAGGAAAATAACACAAAAATATTGACAGAATCATGTTCAAACAATTAACCAATTCCGACATCAAAGGAAATTAAGAAATTGCTTGAGAAAAGCAATTTCTTCATTTCCTTTATTGTTTTCTTCTGAAAAAGACAAAAATGTACAAAATGGCATGCCCTTGATGTGTCTCTTGATGGTGGTTCAAACAAATCCATGTGATCTTACTCAGGAAGTTAGAATCAGCAGTAAGCCCTGTTAACAAGTTAATTTGCTCTGAAGAAAACAACCCAAAATATTGACACATGTTCAATCAATTGTGGATAAAGATGAAATAGCTGTGTGCCCTATTGATACCATGATTTGCTATGAAACAAGAGTTGTCCGTGGACAATGTAGCTCGCCTATATAAGAGCTTGGCTCAAAAAGAGGAGTCCAAGGTTGAAGGTCAAGGTCAGGTCAGAGGTCATGGTCTCAAGGTCAAGGTCATAGCATAAGGTATCCATATGGGAAATATCAAGGCTCTATCTGTAATAGTGCATGAGATATAGACCAGGTTAAAGTATTTTGAAAGTAGGTAAAACTCTAAGGTCAAGGTCACTAGGTCAAAGGTCATGGTCCTAAATGAAAGGTCTTGGCAGGTAGTATCTGTGTGTGAAATGTCAAGGCTGTATCTCTAATAATGTCTGAGATATGGACCAGGTTAAAGTTTTTCAAGTGAAGACGCAATGCCGAACACCAGGGCTGTATCATTATCTCCCCGGACATAAAGTCCGAGCTCGCTAAAAGATTAAAACAAAAATATTCAGATATTGTCATACTATTGTAAAAAAATTAAAGAAAAGGCTATTAGTCCTAGTAATAATTTGATAATCAGCGATTTAATTTTTTCTCTCAATATTTTCTATACTATAACATACATATTTCCTATTTTTGATATTTACTATTTTATCATCTGTATCTCCTTTCAAACTTGACTGGTCTTAAGCTTTCTCATGCAATTTGTTTCATTTTTTTTGTTTTGATCAAAGCTTTGGCAGACAGTAAAGACTAAGATCAGCCTGCACTTAGCCAACAATGCCTGCTATCTACTCAATTATGGCAAACAAAAATTGAAATGTCTCGTAAATGGCATTTGTTTGAAAGAAAATAAAAAGTCAGCAGGACAAGGGTTAAATTTCACCGTTTGTGAAAGGGCAAGATGAAACCTTACCATATCCTGTTTTCCACCAGTTAAACAGTATATAAATACTAATTAATATGGCACCTGCCGGGTCCACATAGACAAAACCATATCTGTTAACATGCTCTATAAACTGTTTTGATCCTGAATAAAATACAAAATATGTGTAATTAGTATAGCATCTTCGGGTCCACATATACAAAACCATATCTGTTAACATGCTCTATAAACTGTTTTGATCCTGGAAATGGCAAAAATATGTACAAGTTAGTGGTCAAATCTTTAAGATTTGTAAATTTGTGGGTCATGATCAAATGACCTTGTTATAATATTTTCCTAACTTTTATCAGCAAATAATCTCAGTAAATTTTTCTTTTTCTCAAAGTCTCATTTAAATACTTTATATCCTATATTTCATGGCTTATCAGAAAACTTGCCTTACTCATTAGTTTGAAACCAAAATCTCCTCTAACCTCTTATTCAAAGCTGAGAACATTTGAAAAGGCAAATTGGAAAATACGAGGGATGATCCAAAAGTAATGTCACAAACGTTGTTTTCGGTGATTTTATGAACGTATCCTCATGCAACTTTAGACTCCGAAAGATTAACTTTCGTTTAATACATGTACCAATTTTCATAAAGTTTCGTGTAAAATTACAAAAATAAACTACATTTTTACATAGCGCATCGGTGTCCAGCGCCGCACAACACGTCATTGACGTCATTCTACTCCTACTCAAAATATCGAAGTCTGTGTTTGATTAATGCAATATTCGTTGCGTTCGATCCGCTTCATAAATGCATTTTAAACAACTCGTTCAGCAATTCTTTGAATGCGTTCCTTGAATCAATTCGTTCTCAGTTGGTTTAGGTCGACATGATAAATTCTTCTTAAATTCATCTTAAGATGCGGAAAAAGCGCAAAGTAACATGGACGTTGGCGTTACTCCCCAGCTCCAGATTTCTTCCAGCTCGTTTTGATCTTCAAACGACTCATATTCACTCTCAAAAAAGCTTGCACTAACGGTAGACGTCTCTATCATGAAATGTCCATTCTTTTAGGTTGAATTTATAGTTTCTGTTGCTTCAATCGGCTATTTTGCAAGCCTTTAGCAAAAGTTAAGAATTGCACGTTGCGGGCATTTATCCGATTCTGCCATTATCCCGAATGCGATTGATGAATTCAATAAGACTTATTTAGTATTTCAACGCACCGATTTTATGGAAACGTTCTAAAATTGCTTAGAAATATCATGACGTAGTGACATTTAAATATCAGCTTAATTGTCTTGATTTTTCTCTTATATAATGAGAAACCATAAAGTAATATTACTCTTCAAAAGAATAGTCTAGGACATGCGGCGCATATGCACGACATTGATTCTTTTTGGCATTTTATTTTCTCGGATATATAAACAATATTCAAATAATTCAGAAAAGCATGTTTCCAATAGGATTAGCTTGAATGATAAGTCTTTATTTGTACAAGAAAACGTCGAATAACCAAACTCTTGACACTGTGACATTACTTTTGGATCATCCCTCGTATATCTGGATATGTAACACAAAACTTTTAAAATAAAATCCCCTTTCATGAATAATTATCAACATCTTCTTCTTTTCCCTGAATCTTTTCCAAAACTAACATAAATGCAGAAACTAATCATTGTTTTCGAAAGTGTTCTACTCACCAAAATATCCACAAATAATGGCAACAATATTTGACAAAACATCATTTCTATGGTCCAGAGCTAGAGCCCTAACTGAACTACTCTGTCTGCCATAACAGTAACATAGAATATACAGGGTGAACTTGGTCACTGAAATTATACAACAAAACAAAGTGGTAGGTTGACAATATTTCAGTGTCAGGTTGCTTAAAACTTTTTCTGAAACAACAAAATTTAAGTGTAATCCGATATTAGAAAGTAGCTCTACATGAAAAAATGTATGTTTATATTTAGGACTTGATAACAATGTAACACAGAAAATACTGAGACAAAAGGAGAAAATGCTAGTAACCAGCATTTTCTTCATTTGTCTCAATGTTTTTCAAGGCCTTTTATACAAGAGACATAATAAGCATGTTTTGTTTGGGAAAGACCATTACTGCACGGTGACGCCTTTTGACTCGCCAAAAAGAAAAGGGTTGTGAAAACATTGTGGAAAATGAAGAAATTGCTTGTGACAACCAATTTCTTCATTTACCACAATGTTTTCTATATAAAAAGACCAAAAAATTCACAATTTCATTCACTTGAAATTGTCATCAGCATCATCTTTGAATTTGGACTAGTCTATAAATTTGCTGTTTGGTAATGGGTTAAGCTAGCGCCCTAACTGAACTACTTTGTCTCCCATTCAGTAACATAGAATATACAGGGTGAACTTGGTCACTGAAATTATACAACAAAACAAAGTAAGAAGTTGTCAATATTTTAAAGTCGTCTTTTAACCATTTCAAAAACAACAAATTTCATGATAGTCCAATATGATAGTTCATGATAGTCCAGCTGCATATGACAAAATGTATGTGAATATGTAGGATTTGCGTAGAATATAACACAGAAAATATTGAGACAAAAGGAGAAAATGCTGGTCACCAGCATTTTCTTCTTTTGTCTCAATGTTTTCCCATGCCTTTTATACAAGAAACATCAACACCCGGGCCGCGTTTTACTAACATATATTTTTACAAAAACCTTGTAACAACACATCTGATTGAACGAGAAATAATAACAGTAATTATTCGGCCAATCAGAGTTGTCGTTGTTTTAAAAATGTTCGTAAGTTTGTTAGTAAAACGGGCCCCAGGTCTTTAAAGGCCTAACCCTTTCCAAAACAACAGAATTTCAAGGTAGTCAATTTTGAAAGCAGATGCAGATGACAAAATGTATGTGAATTGTTAACAATATAACACAGAAAATATTGAGACAATAGGAGAAAATGATGGTCTTTTGTCTCAAAATTTTCCCAGACATTTTATATAAGAAACATAAGAACCAGGGGGCCGTTTTACTAACGAACTTACGCAAGAATTTTTCGTACATTTGAACGTAAGTTCAAATTATTTTCGTAAGTGCGCTTTACTAAAATGTTCGCAGCTAGATTTGCGAAAGTTTTTGCGTAACTTTACGATCGAAAAAAGTTTGCGCAAGTTTTTTCGTAAATAATGCCAGTGCATCAATTTACCTTTAAAACGCCCCGTCCTGAATATTAAATGATTCAGAACACTGAAAATAAAGACTAATTATTGTGATTTCTTTTATCCTCGATTAAATTTCTTTAATGAGCCCCTGTGCACCCCAAAAATTTATCGTGTGTTGTGGTGACGTAATATATCGGCATATGCTGACCTCAATTATAGCGTGTAAAACAACCGATGTAAACAATATAGAAAATAGTGGATTTTGTTGACAGACAAGGATAGAGATGAATGGGTAGTCAACTTATTTCAAGGAAATGATAGGCCTGTATTATGATTCGAGGCCATTGTTATCTTTGGAATTTTCCACCTTACCAAACACAACATATGACGATTTCTTGTGTAAAAGTAATGGAAACTTCACTTCTACAAACACTATTCAAGGACACTTTGGACTGAATAAACTTAGGAAAGTGATTGTGGAATTCTTTTTATCCGAAAACAAAATGGATTATCGATGGTAGGTGTTATGTAGTTGTTTGAGTTTGATCCGTTTTCCTGTTCAAATTTTGAACAAAATGTTAAATTTGTTCTACGTTTCTAATCCCATTCCACACTGACAACACACGCCCCGTGACACGGGCCCAGCCTAGACATAAATCGCTCAATTCCATGCTCATTTTAACTTAACATTATTTTGTCAGTACTTGCAAATCAAAATTATGCTTTGAGATTTGAAATGAACATTCTTGAGGTTGACTTGAATGAACAGATAGCGGCAGCCTCGGTGCTTTTCAAATGTTCACGGCCGAGTGCTGCACTCAATGCTGTGCAGGCCTGTTTCAGTATTTTGCAAGCTTTTTCCATTATTTATCAACTTCTTATCACTAGTTATGAATAAAAAACACTGTACTGCAAAGACAAATTTACAAGATTTGTTATTTTTGCCGGAAAACTAATCCAAGATGAGAGCAAAAATGTCCGCCATTGTTGTTTTATTTTTAGAGTTACGACAATTTTTTTCTTACGTTCAAAATTTCTTACGATCGTTTAGTAAAACGCACTTAAGAATTTGCGTACCGGTAAGTTTTTTTTAACGTAAAGTTACACAAAAACTTACGCAAATCTTAGTAAAACGGTACCCAGGTCTTGTTTGGGAAAGAGTTAAGCTAGAGTCCTAACTGAACTACTTTGTCTGTTAGGTCCCTTAAACCCTTTCAAAAACAGCAGAATTTTATTGTGGTACAATTTGAAAGCAGCAGCATATGACAAAATGTATGTCAATATGTAGGATTTGCGTAGAATATAACACACAGAAAATATTGAGACAAAAGGAGAAAATGGTTACCAGCATTTTCTTCTTTCGTCTCAATATTTTCCAAAGCCTTTTATAATATAGACACCAAAGCTTGTTTCAGAGTCATTGCTAAATAATCATTTTTAAACTTTGTTTAATTCACCATTTCCCAAACAAGACCCGCTTTTGATGTCCAGAACAGAAAATGTTAGGACAAACATCATGGTAAAATAAGATTTTTTTTTTACCTCAATAATTTCTATGCTACAATGAACACAAAACATATCTTTATTATTTATTGTCCATTCTTTCATTTGTAGCAGTGTTTATCCAATTTCTAAACAGTGAAGCTTTTTGAAGTCTCAAACGAAAGAAAAATTTTGGAATAAGAAGAAATTGCTTGTCACAAGCCATTCCTTCATTTCACATGATGTTTTCCACAAAGAGAGACAAACGAATGTATTTCATTCAATTGAGATTTTTGTCAACACAACTTTGATCTTTTACCAGTTTGGTAACAAGCAAATTCGTTGAATTGATATCCCCTGCCGAACATATTTTCATTGTCAATAAAGTAGCGCGGAAACGAATATAACTCTGTATGTATATGGCTTCAACAGAACAAATATCACTCTGTATGTATATGATAGCGCGGAAACGAATATCACTCTGTATGTATATAGCTAAAACAGTCAGGGGCAGTAACTCTAAATTCCGCGGTCGAACCGGATAACACCAACGATATGCGCATGTCCACTTTGTAGTGAAGCTGTGTGCCAAGTTACATCGAAATCCGGTCTACAGTTTTCAAGAAATAGTGCGGAAACGAATATCACTCTGTATGTATATGGCTTAAACAGTTAGGGGCAGTAACTCTAAATTCGGCTTGTAGTGAAGCTGTGTGCCAAGTTTCATCGAAATCCGGTCTACAGTTTTCAAGAAATAGCGCGGAAACGAATATCACTCTGTATGTATATGGCTTAAACAGTCAGGGGCAGTAACTCTAAATTCAACGGTCGAACCGGGTAACCCCGATGATATGCGCATGTCCACTTTGTAGTGAAGCTGTGTGCCAAGTTTTATTGAAATCCGGTCTATAGTTTTCAAGAAATAGTGCGGAAACGAATATCACTGTATGTATATGGCTTAAACAGTCAGGTGCAGTAACTCTAAATTCGGCGGTCGAACCGGGTAACCCCGACGATATGCGCATGTCCTCTTTGTAGTAAAGCTGTGTGCCAAGTTTCATTGAAATCCGGTTTATAGTTTTCAAGAAATAGCGCGGAAACGAATATCACTCTGTATGTATATGGCTAAAACAGTCAGGTGCAGTAACTCTAAATTCGGCGGTCGAACCGGGTAACCCCAACAATATGCCCATGTCCTCTTTGTAGTAAAGCTGTGTGCCAAGTTTCATTGAAATCCGGTTTATAGTTTTCAAGAAATAGCGCGGAAACGAATTTCACTCTGTATGTATATGGCTAAAACAGTCAGGGGCAGTAACTCTAAATTCGGCAGTCGAACCGGGTAACCCCAAGGATATGCGCATGTCCACTTTGTAGTGAAGCTGTGTACCAAGTTTCATGGAAATCCGGTCTACAGTTTTCAAGAAATAGCGCGGAAACGAATATCACTCTGTATGTATATGGCTTAAACAGTCAGGGGCAGTAACTCTGAATTCAATGGTCGAACCGGGTAACCCCGACGATATACGCATGTCCTCTTTGTAGTGAAGCTGTGTGCCAAGTTTCATCAAAATCCGGTCTATAGTTTTCAAGAAATAGCGCGGAAACGAATGTAGGATGGACGGACGGACGGACATGGCAAAAACAATATCACCCCCGAACATTTTTTTCGGCGGGGGATAAAAAAATAAATGGGAACAGTCTTATTTTTTGCACTTTTGGTACGGGATAGAAATTTGTATGTACCTACAGTATCAACAGCTATCAGAATAACAGGTAGGTCAACAGTGGGTATTTTGCTTTCCTTGGATGCATTTCATCAATTTGTCATAAAAATTTGTTTTAGACAGGATAAATGTTGTTTCAAAGATGATTGATCATTTCAACCCTTTCCCAAACAACAAAATTTCAAGATGCTCCAATTAAAAAGCTCCTGCAGACAAAATGGATGTTGATAAAAATTGGATTTGTGGAAAATTAGAGCTTAGAAAATATTGAGGCAAAAGAAGAAAATGCTGATTATCAGCATTTTCTTCTTTTGCGTCGATGTTTTCCCAAGCCTTTTTTATTAGGGACGCCAAAATCAGGTCTTATTTGGAAAAGGTTAAACTTAAGTTGAGTTCATACCAACAGTGCCGACAGCTATCAAAATAACAGGAAGATCGACGGTGGGAATTTTGCCTTCCTTAGATGCGTAGCCAATCATGAGTTGTATGGACTCGATTACAAGTTGAAATGAGGCAAGAGACATTATCACAGATAATATAACGATAGCAACAGGCTCTAACCGGGATTTACCTGCAAACAAAAGAAACAGGATTTACCTGCTAAAACAATGCAATAATTTAGTAGCAAAAGATGCAAAATTGTAGAAATTTACCAAAAAAACCCAACAAGCTTGGCATGCTATAACCACCATAATAGCTATATTATTTAATTATAAATACCTAATGAGGATAAAGGGTTTGTACTTTGTTCTTCAGGAATAAAGAAAATGTTAAATATGAGCCAGAATCTGGAAATAGTACCAATATGGTATTTGAGACCAACATGGATGCAGATCAGCCTGTGCACATCCATGCAGTATGATCACTATTCATGGCGCTCTTTAATAGATCCTTTGTGACCTCTAGCAAATTTTAATACAATATTATACAACAATTTAGAACCTGTTAACCCTTTACCAAACATCAAAATTTTGTGGTGGTCCAATATGAAAGTGGCTGCAGAGGATCAAATGGATGCTGATATAGCTATAATTTGAGTAAAATATAGCACAGAAAATATTGGGACAAAAGGAGAAACTGCTGGTTATCAGCAGTTTCTTCTTTTGTTCCAATGTTTTCTCAAGCCTATTCTCTTAGGGACGTCAAAACCAGGTCTTGTTTGGGAAAGGGTTAAATTGCATAAATTTCTAAATAAGGTGTGGGTTGACCTTGATGGATTATAGCCCTAACTGCCAGAAAAACCTGGAATCAACTTAACTTATAGAAAAGGATAACATGACAGGCTTGGGAAAACATTGAGGCAAAAGGAAATGCTGATAACCAGCATTTTCTCTTTTTCCCTCCATATTTCTGTGTTATATTGAACACCAATCCTATCTTTGTACAATCTGCTCTTGAAGAGGACAAAATGGATGTAACAAAAGATAACATTTATGAATGATACATAGCATAAAAAGCATTAAGGCAAAAGAAGAAAATGCTGATTGGTTTCTTCGTTTGTCTCAATGTTTTTTCAAGCATTTTCTATTACACACATCAAAACCAGATAAGACCTGGCCCCAGTTTCTCGAAAAAACTTAAGTACATACTCTTGAGAACATGCTCAACTTCAAAGGAATACTCTCCAACGTTGAAGGGTATTCGATTGAAGTTCACATGGATTTCGTGCGAATTGAGTCTGGTGCTCAGATTTGAGCATGAGAACGTACATAAGTATTTTCGAGAAACTGGGGTTTTTGACATCCCTAAGAGAATATACTGATACTCATAATTCTCTCCTTTTGCCACAATAATATCTTGGTAATATTGTACACAAAACCTATCTATATCAATTACTTTTTTGTCGTCTGCAGTAGCTTTCAAATTGGACTAGTCTTACATTGTGTGATTTGAGAAAGGATCTAACAAATGCCTTACCACCAGGGTACAGATAAATATTTCGTTTTTTGATGGCCCTGGAAGTCCACCATATGATGATGCCCGATGCCAGATCTACGGCGGAGTCTACGAGACTGGATATAATTGACATGGACGCAGATAGGGCGACTGCTATAGCCTTGGCGGTTAATAAACACTGGAATGAATAAAAGACCATATAATGATGCCGGATGCCAAATCCACGGCAGAGTCAACAAGACTGGAGATAATTGACATGGACGCAGATAGGGCGACTGCTATAGCCTTGGCGGTTAATAAACACTGGAATGAATAAAAGACCATATAATGATGCCGGATGCCAAATCCACGGCAGAGTCAACAAGACTGGAGATAATTGACATGGACGCAGATAGGGCGACTGCTATAGCCTTGGCGGTTAATAAACACTGGAATGGATAAAAATAGCATATAATGATGCCTGATCCATGGCCGAGTCTACGAGACTGGAGATAATTGACATGGACACAGATAGGGCGACTGCTATAGCCTTGGCGGTTAATAAACCCTGTAATGGATAAAAGACCATTTAACCCATTATCAAACAACAAAATTTTGGGGTAGTCCAATTAGAAAGAAGTTGAAGACAACATTTCAATGTGATGAAATTTTGAAATTTTATAGTTTTTTGGGTAAAAACATTGTGGGAAATGAAGAAATTGCTTGTGACAAGCAATTTCTTCATTTTCCACAATGTTTTCCAAAGTCATTATAATGTGGGAAGTCAATAAGAGTCATTTTGTGGTAATGGGATAATGATGCCAGGTCCATGGCCAAGTCTACCCAACGCCAAATCCACGGCTGAATCTACGAGACTGGAGATAATTGACATGGACGCAGATAGGGCAACTGCTATAGCCTTGACTGTTAATAAACACTGAAATAAATAAAAGACCATATAATGATGCCGAATGCCAAATCCACCGCCGAGTCAACAAGACTGAAAATAATTGACATGGATGCAGAAAGGGCGACTGCTATAGCCTTGGCGGTTAATAAACCCTGTAATGGATAAAAACAGGGCTCGAATTTCCCTAAAAAAATTGACTGGCAATATTTTGCTAGTGGCTTTTGAAACCACTAGCAAAGAGACAAATTCACTTGCAATCTGGTTTTGTACATTATAATTAAGGTTTTGATTTTGAAAAATAAAAGCCTAATTTGCTCCATAATTTAAAGGACAAGTCGATAACCTAGTGCAATTAGTCTATATTTGAAGCCTTTTCCAGGCTGCATTGATAAGATTTATGGGTGGGGAATATTTTTCCACTTGCCAAAAAAATCTAGTGTCAGATAGAATCACTAGCAAATTTTAATTTTAACTAGCAAAATGCCAGTATGCTAGTGGAAATTCGATCCCTGAAAAATAGCATACATTTTCATATAGAAAAAAATAATTTAACTCATTACCAGACAGCAAAATTTTCTACTCATCCAAAAACAAAGATTGTTGCTGTCGACAATTATCACAAATTTCAAGTGAATGGAATTCTACCTTTTTTGTCTGTCTTGGAAGAAAACAAAGTGGAAAATAAAGAAATTGCTTGCCACAAGCAATTTCTTTATTTTCCACATTATTCCCCAAAGCCTTCGCCTTGTGGGGATAAATATGTAGAGATGGGTTCAGAAGGTCTTTATTCTACAATTTGGAATTAGAGGTATCCGTGTGTGAAATATCAAAGCTCTATCAACAAGAGATGTTTGTAAAACATATATGCCCCCTCAAGGGCCTACATTTGATGTAAGTCAAAGTCCAAGGTCAAGTTAACAAGGTCCAAGGTCATGGTCAAATATGAAAGGTCTTGGTAGGAGGTGTCTATGTGTGAAATATCAAAGCTGTAAATGTAAAAGTAAAATGAAACATAGGCCAAGTTAAAGTTTTTAAAAGTAGGCCAAATGCCAAGGTCAAGGTCATGGTCAAATGTGAAAGGTCTTGGTTGGAGGTGTCCATGTATGAATTATCAAGGCTGTAGGTGTAAAAGGACATGATATATATGCCTGGTTTCAGTCTTTTTAAAAGTAGGTCAAACTCCAAGGTCAAGGTTGCAATATTCAAGGTCATGGTCAAATGTGAAAGGTCTTGGTAGGAGGTGTCTATGTGTGAAATATCAAGGCTGTAGGTGTAATAGGACATAAGATAAAGGCTAGGTTAAAGATTTCTAAAAGTATGTAAAAATCAAAGGTCAAGGTCACACAGGCCAAGGTCATGGTGAAATGTGAAAGGTCTTGGTAGGAGGTGTCCATGTGTGAAATATTGAGACTGTATAGGTAACAGGACATGAAATATAGGCCTAGTTTAAGTTTTTTAAAAGTAGGACAAACTCCAAGGTCAAGGTCCAAGGTCATGGTCAAAAGTGAAATATCTTGGTTGGAAGTGACCATGCGTGAAATATCAAGGCTGTATATGTAAAATGACATGAAATATAGGCCAGGTTAATGTATTATTAATGTAGGTCAAACACCAAGGTCAAGGTCACATGGTCCAAGGTCATGGTCAAATGTGAAAGGTCTTGGTCGTAGGTGTCCATGTGTCAAACATCAAGGCTGTATGTGTAAAAGGAATTGATATATCGGCTAGGTTAAAGATTTTCTTTTTAAAGTAGGTCAAAGGTCAAGGTCACAAGGTCTAAGGTCATGGTCAAATGTGAAAGGTCTTGGTAAGATGTGTCCATGTGTGAAATACCAAGGCTGTATGTGTAATAGCACATAAGATCTAGGCCCAGTTTATTTCTTTTAAAAGTAAGTCAAACTCCAAGGTCAAGGCCACATGGTCCAAGGTCATAGTCGTATGTGATAGGTCTTGGTCGGAGGTTTCCATGTGTCAAATATCAAGGCTGTATGTGTAAAAGGGCATGATATATTGGCCAGGTTAAAGTTTTTTAAAAGTAGGTCAAACCCCAAGGTCAAGGTCACAAGGTCCAAGGTCATGGTTAAATGTGAACCATGTTGAAAGGAGGTATCTATGTGTGAGATATCAAGGCTGTATGTGTAAAAGGACACGAGATATAGGCAAGGTTAAGAATTAAGTGTAAAAATCAATAAAGGGAAATAACTCCAAGTCCAAGGTCATGGTCAATTGTGAAAGGTCTTGGTAAGATGTGTCCATGTGTGAAATATCAAGGCTGTTTTTGTAAAAGGTTATGAGATATATGCCGGGTTTAATTTTTTTTTAAAGTAGGTCAAACTCCAAGGTCAAGGTCACAAGGTCCAAGGTCATGGTTAAATGTGAACCATGTTGAAAGGAGGTATCTATGTGTGAGATATCAAGGCTGTATGTGTAAAAGGACACGAGATATAGGCAATGTTAAGAATTAAGTGTAAAAATCAATAAAGGGAAATAACTCCAAGAATTTGATTGGCAGAGTTACGGTTCTTAAGCACTGCACCTCTCCATAATGAAATCTATTCACCTGTAAAGTTTCATGATTCTACCTTACATATTTTTCGAGTTGTGCTCCGGACAAGAATCAAGTTATAAAATCAACAAAGGGTAATAACTCAGAAAATTTGATCGGCAGAGTTACGGTTCTTGTGCACTGCACCTCTCCATAATGAGATCTATCCACCTGTCAAGTTTCATGATTCTACCTTACACACTTTTTGAGTTATTCTCCGGACAATAATCAAATTTGAAAATCAACAAAGGGCAATAACGCCAAAAATATGATCGGCAGAGTTACGGTTCTTGTGCACTGCACCTCTCCATAATGAGATCTATTCACCTGTAAAGTTTCATGATTCTACCTTACATAGTTTTTGAGTTATGCTCCGGACAAGAATCAAGTTTGAAAATCAACAAAGGGCAATAACCCAAAAAAAATTATCAGCAGAGTTACGGTTCTTGTGCACTGCACCTCTCCATAATGAGATCTATCCACCTGTAAAGTTTCATGATTCTACCTTACATACTTTTTGAGTTATGCTCCGGACAAGAATCAAGTTATAAAATCAACAAAGGGCAATAACTCAAAAAAAATGATCGGCAGAGTTACGGTTCTTGTGCACTGCACCTCTCCATAATGAGATCTATCCACCTATGAAGTTTCATGATTCTACCTTTAATACTTTTTGAGTTATGCTCCGGACAAGGTTTGGTCTACGGACAGACCGACCGACCTACGGACCGACCGACCGACCGACCGACCGACCTTCCGACCGACACTTGCAAAACAATATACCCCCATTTTCTTCGAAAGGGGGGCATAATAATAGTACATGAGATATAGGCCAGGTTAAAGTTTTTTTAAAAGGTCAAACTCCAAGGTCAAGTTCATTAGGTCAAAAATTATGTATCCAGGCAGTATCTCTAATAGTACTTGAGATATAGACCAGGCTAATGTTTTTCAAGTGAAGACGCAACTCTAACACAGACACT
Source organism: Fragum sueziense (assembly GCA_963680895.1). Taxonomy (NCBI): domain Eukaryota; kingdom Metazoa; phylum Mollusca; class Bivalvia; order Cardiida; family Cardiidae; genus Fragum; species Fragum sueziense. The sequence continues at coordinate 482,377 of OY804604.1, read as the reverse complement.
AGGGCTGTGACTAAACCCCAAGGGCATAAAGTCTCAGCTCAATAAAAAGGTATCAAACTGTCATAAGATACGCCCGTCACACTGCTTTATGCTGACAGGGGGGCGGGTTGGTTAAAGTTTCATAGTCCTAGCTATTATACTTTAAAGATATGCCCTGGACAAAAAGGAAGTATGAAAGACAACAAAGGGCAATAACTCAAAAAATAAGCCAGGTATAGTTATGGTTCTTCTGTATCACTGCACTTTTCCTTGGTGAGATCAATCCCAGTGTTTTTTCTCCTTCTTTGGATGGGTCCGTAAAAAGGACCCGTTCCCAATGCCAAATAGTGTACATTTTTCCCAAAATCTGGTATAAAAATTCCCAATACAAAAGTTTTTCCTTCTTTTTAAAAGAAAACTTGTTAATTCCCTTTTATATGTTGAGAAAAAAGTATCCAGAGGCAAACTGGAAGTCCCTACAGTTGATTTCATATACTTAACTAACTGGACTAAATTTTTGTTGCAGTCTGCGATGGAAACATTTTCCAAATTTTTCAGAAATGATGCATTTTTCCCAATTTGGCTGGTTTCGGACCCATTCCCAAATCTATGAGAAAAAACGCTGAATCCATCCATGAAGTTTCATGATTCTAGCTATTATACTTTTAGAAATATATTCCAGACAAGAGTCAAGTATGAAAAAAAAACAAAGTGCAATAACTGAATATATAAGCCAGGCAGAGTTATGGTTCTTATGTACTGCACCTTTCCTCGATGAGATCTATCCATTCATTAAATTTCATGACTGTAGCTATTATACTTTTAGAGATATACTCCGGAACAGATTCCAGTATGAAAAATAATATCAAAGGGCAATCACTAAAAAAATAGGCCAAGTAGAGTTATGGTTATAGTGCACTGCACTCCCCCTTGATGAGATCTATACACCCATGAAGTTTCATGATCCTACCTATTATGATTTTAGAGATATACTTCGGACAAGATTCAAGTATGGAAAACAACAAAGGGCCATAACTAAAAAAATAGGTCAGGTTGAGTTATGGTTCTTGTGTGCTGCACTCCCCCTTGATGAGATCTATACACCCATGCAGTTTCATGATCCTAGATTTATAATTTTAGAGATATACTCAGGACAAGATTCAAGTATGAAAAACAACAAAGGGCAATAACTCAAAAATAGGCTAGGTAGAGTAATGGCTCTTGTGCACTGCACTCAGTAATGTAGAGAAGAATATATCTGCCATGTTTTAAGTCAATCAGACTTAGAGTGACAGAGTTATGCTCCGGACAAAGAAGTGGACACCGCCCAAACGCGCAGACCCTGGATGCCATGGGGGATCCTATAATATGTCCCGTCTTCAACAGGCGTTTAAAAATCCAAGTGAAGTTTGTGAGAATCTTTTTAATACTTTTTCCTACTCTTCCCATAAGGTTCATTAATAATAAATTTCAAGAAAAATTGGTTGACTAGTTTATTTGCGAACAATTTTTAAAATTGCAGTTTTTAATAAGTTTTGGAGCAATGGGGAAATAAACCCTCATTGCCTACTAACCAGATTTAGTACAAAAGACAACTGTGCCAGTCTCTCTGCTCGTTTTTGTAGGTTTGCATCCATCTCTTCCTGTTCATTAACATCTAAAGTGTCAAGCTGTATCTCCTCAAAGGCTCGAATCAGTTCATCTTGTTCTTTATAGTACGACCTGAAATTGATTGATAGATTGATTGATATACTAATTGATTTATTGGTTGATTGATTCCTGTCTGTCTCCTCTTGATCATTAACATATAAGGTGTCCAGTTGTATCTCCTCAAAGGCTCTGATAAGTTCATCTTTTTCCTTATAGTATGACCTGAAATTGATGGATTCGCATATAATCAGACCATTTTATATGGGTCCAAATTCAAAGATGATGCAGAAGACAATTATATATTTTCATCTTTCTGGGTAGAAAAATCAAGGGAAATTAAGAAATTGCTTGTCACAAGCACTTTCCTCATTTTCCATGATACAATGTTTTCCGAGGGTATTGTTTTTTGTATCATTTTATAAAAATAATTCTGTACAAAATCTTCATTCCGTTCATTTATAAACTGCATTTATAACCAATTTTGACATGACAAGGGAGATAAAATAAATGAGCAAATTTTGTTGGATCATAACATTTACCTGCCTTGATCCTTGCAAATTTTTAACTTCTGCTCTTCCTAACAGCAAAATATTAGAATGGTACAATATGAAAGCTGCTGCAGACAACAAAGGGGTATTTGTGAAGAAGGATTAATGTACTATATAGCAGAGAAAATATTGAGGCAAAGGGAGAAAATGATGGTTATCAGTATTTTCTTCTTCTGTCTAAATTTTCCCCCCAAACTTTTGATATCAAAACCAGAGGCGCATTCTTTAGAGCAAGATTTTTAAGATTTCTTAAATATTTTAGATTAAGCTTTTTAGATTCTGACCTAGGTGTTCAAAATGCTCCATACTTCATCATGACGTCATTTGTATGAAGTATGGAGCATTACCATGGTACCCTGGAGCATTCAGAAAAGCTTGGTCAATTCCCTCTGATATTGTTTCTTCAGAGTTAACGGAAGGGTTCCAAACTAAGTAAAGGGTAATGGCGCCTCCAATTGAGCGTCTTAAAAATTTGGCTCTAAAGAAGGCTTTTTCCTGAAACATCTTGAGAAATCTCAAGATATCTCAAGAAATATTGCTCTAAAGAATGCGCCTCAGGTCTTGTTTGAGAAAGGGTCAAGATGTTTTCTGGAGGTCATTTTCCTATCTTACATTATGCTCTTTATGCAAATATGGTCTTTTTGCAATCTTATTAGTTCTTTTTGCACATATGGTTATCAAATAGTATATAAAGTTCAGACATTTAATCTAGCAGAATACAGAATTTTACTGTTTCAACCTAAAGTGATAAAAATATAAAGAAATGTGCGTCTTTACCATTTCCTCAATATCAAAACTGTGGCTAAGGATAATGGAGTTTTATGTCCCACTCAACTGCTAAGGTTATATGGAGACGGGACCTCAGTTTTAAGTTTCATCCAAAAGATTGGAGAGGCAGGGGATCGAACCTGCAACCACTGTGATACAAGTCCAATGCGTTACCATTGCACCAAATCCGCCCCCGACAAAAGCAGAAAATGCTGGTCATTAGCATTTTTTTCTTTTGATTCAATGTCTCCAAATTCCTTTCTATTAGGAGCATAAAAAGTCTATTTACTAATGGGTTAACCCTTTCCTAAACAAGACATGCTTTTGATAGAAAAGGCTTGGAAAAACATTGAGGCAAAAGAAGAAAATGCTGATAACAAGCATTTTCTCCTTTTGCCTCAGTATTTTCCCTGCTATTTCATGCACATATATGATGTTTTTCAACATCTATTTTGTTGTCTCTTGCAGTTTTCAAATGGAACTACCCTGAAATTTTGTTATTTGGGAAAGGGTTAAAATGATCAAAAGAATAAAACCAGACCTGATTCTTTTGCGTAGCTTCTTGTCTTCTTTGGCTTTTCCTCTCTTTTTGTCAGAGAATATTTTCACCGGGGTTTTCCATTCTTCTGGACTCTCTTCTTCTTTGGCTAAAATACATTTTTATAACCCATTAACAGACAGCAAACTTTTGGACTGTTCCAATTTGAAAGGTGTTGCAGACGACAATATCAAGTGCATGGAATTTTTAATTTTTAGGTGTTTTTGTTTAGAAATCTTTATCTTGTGGGGTGTTAACCCATTACCAGACGGCAAAATTTTGGTCTGTTCCAATCTGAAAGGGGTTGCAGACGACAATCTAAAGTTGATGAAATAAAAAAAAAATCTTTCCATTTTGGGTTAGAAAACATTGTGGAAAATGAAGAAATTGCTTGTCACAAGCAATTTCTTCATTTTCCACAATGTTTTCCAATGCCTCTTTCTTGTGGGGTGTTAAAACGGTCATTGTGTGGTAATGGGTTAAACAGTTACTACAAGGCTGTTGAAATCCTCTTTTATTTTTACTTGTCCAAGAACAAGCTTGATTGGATAATTCACTTGTCCAAAGACTGAATCTACTTGTCCTTGGAAATCACAAAAAAAGGAGCCATCAGAGAAAGATTATGCTCCCAAAAAAATGTATGGTCACAAAAAATGTATGCCATAAATGGAAAAAGTTTATTGTCTGTCATAAGCAATGCCCATGTGAAATAAGACGGCTATATCTCTTACTTATCAAAAGTTGTGGCTAATATTAGTTTGTTGCTGAAACATGGAAAGCTAATGTAAAGCTAACATATTAATCCCCCTTATTTTTTTTACATGCAAATTTCAAATAGTTAATAATCCAGGGCATCTGATTTGCTACTCAAATATGAAATTTCATCAAATTCTGACCATTAGATTAGAAGAAATTAGAGAACAAGAGCTTCGCAGAGCGGCGCATATACGCCCAAGAGGGGCTTGTCAGTAAAAATTGGCCATTTTTTCAATTTAAGGGCAGATAATTTAAACATGAAAAGAAAATGGGCATTTTTCCTTAAATTCAAGGGCAGATAATTCAAGGACGAAACCAGTTATCTAAATTCCGTAAGCGGTGTGCAAAACTAGACACCATGGAGATTCATTGTGGCAAGTTTGATCCAACTCCGATCATAACTGTAGGAGGATTTGCGCACACAAGAAATTGCTAATGGACGGACGGACAGACAGACGGACAGACAGACGGACAGATGGACGAGCCGGGCCATAACATAATACGACCCTTCGGGCGTATAAAAAACTGTATTTTAGCCTAAGTCTCCTTTTCCTGTGACAGGGCATCAAATCCAAAAGATGGGACAGAAGTATCTGCGTTATTTCATAGCCTTTAGGGAGTTCAGTGGCATTGTTCACATGGTAAGTTTCATTTTATTTGGCCCAGGGGTTATGGAGAAATCCCTCCAGACGGACGGACGGAATGATGGACAGACAAGGCAGCGGCTATTGTGCTCTTCCTTCGGAGAGCATAAAAACTCCAAAAATCTTGTTGACTCATAATTTAATAGGTACATGTATGAATAATACAATGTACCACTATTTTTACTTTAACACATATCTTGTGAGTCTCAATGCAGAGAAAGGAATTCCTTAAATCTATGGTCATTGGCTATGTCACTCAAAAGTCAAGAGAGCTAAGACTTTCACAATTTTTGAGGTCGACAAGCTGGATGGTGAATTCTAACCCCTGCGAAAAAAGTTCAAGAACTTATTTCTAGCTCTAGAACTGTTCTAGATTGTTCTAGATTGTTAAAAGGCAGTTCTAGAACAGTTCTAGAACTGCCATTTAACAATCTAGAACATTCTAGAACAGTTCTTGAACTTAAATGAACTTTTGGCAGGGGCACTTCTCGGCAGCCCCAAAAGCCAAAGATGGACAAGTTGGGTGTGATGTCAACACTCTGAATACTAGATGGTTCAGGGTTCTCCACAGAATATTTTGAAGCTGCAGTGGCAAATTTTGTAAGAATCTGTCAACCTTGAAACACTGAGTTTATGCAAATAATTCATTGTGAGTAAAAACATCACGGAAAAAGAAAAAATTGCTCATTTCAAAAATATAATGGAAAAAGAAGAAATTGCTCATTTTGAGCAATAATTATTTCTTCTTTTCCCATTATGTTTCATACACAATAATAACATTTACAATGCTAAAGATGCATAATTTTCAACAGTTCTTGGCACGAAATACCTCAGAATGCGTCTATTTAGAGACAATTTTGAAGAGATTAAGCTGTGGGGCACTTTTGAAGCTGTAGGGGCATTATCCTGATTTACATTAACCCTTTCCCAAACAACAAAATTTTAGGGTGATCCACTTCAAAAACTGCCACAAATGACAAAATGGATGTTATTAAAGATAGGATTTGTGTAAGATATGGCAGAGAAAACATTGAGACAAAAGGAGAAACTGCTGGTTATCAGCAGTTTCTTCTTTTGTCTCAATGTTTTCCCAAGCCTATTCTATTAGGGACGTCAAAACCAGGTCTTGTTTGGGAAAGGGTTAAGCTGTAGTGGGGTTGATACAGCTTATTGGTCTGGGGAAAACACTAATGGTTGTTCAGGGACTACTTGACCCCTCTAGTCATCTGATAAGGTTTTTTAAAATTCAAAGTTCAAAATTCAAGATGTTTTTTTCACTTGTGTAATCATCTGAGCTTTTGTAAAATACAAAGTTCAAACTTCAAGATGTGTTTCACTTGTCTAGTGATCTCATAAGGTTTTTTAAAATTCAAAGTTCAAAATTCAAGATGTGCTTGTGAAACACAAATGTGGATTATGTCCCAGAAATGGGTCATAGCAATGTTAGAATGATTACTTGCACACTTTGCCATGGATAAAGCTAAAAGAGAACAGCATATGAACAGTCTCACAAAGATCCATATTCATCTAACATGGTGTCACTTCATGTATTAAATTTAACCCTTGCCCAAACAACAAAATTTTAGGAGTGTCAAATTTGAAATTAGCTGCAGACGACAAAATAATTGTTACTGAAAGTAAAATGTGAAAAATATAGCAAAGAAAACATTGAGTCAAAAGGAGAAAATGATTATTATCAGCATTTTCTTCTTTTGCCTCAATGTTTTCCCAGACATTTCTAAAAAGGACATCAAAACCAGGTCTTGTTTGGGAAAGGGCCGGTTTAATAAGAAAGTGTTAAGTATTAATCTGGTTTCATTAACAAAAGTGACTTATATTTCATTTTTGTGAAAATGGGTCCTAGAACTTTGATTTGTCATGGATTATGATCTATGAGAGAACAACATAAATATTGATTAGGAACCATGTTGGTTTCATATGGTGTCACTTCTGTACAGTTTTATGACTCAGAAAACTTAATTTAACATTTACCTGATAATTGCACCATTGCTTACAGTCAATTGAATTATAGTTATTTGAGAATGGGTCCCAGAACACTGATTTTTCATAGAAAGATCTATAAACAAGAGTTGTCCGTGGACAACCTAGCTTGCCTAAACCAGACCTTGTTGCAAAATAAGGAGTCCAAGGTCAAAGGCACTGGGTCAAAGGTCATAATCTCAAGGTCAAGGTCATGGCATGAGGTATCCATATGTGAAATACCGAAGAAAAGTGCATGAGATACAGACCTTTTTAAAGTTTTTTTAAAAGTAGGTCAAACTCTAAGGTAAAGGTCACAATGTCAAAGGTCATGGTCCCAAATGAAAGGTCTTGGTAGGAAGCATCCATGTGTAAAGTATGAAGGCTTTATTTCTAACAGTGCCTGAGATATAGACCAGGTTAAAGTTTTTGAAGACGCAACAGGATGATACGGGATGGAAAGCTATGCCGACACTAGGGCTGTGACATTAGCTCCCCGGACATAAAATCCCGGCTCGCTGAAAACAATATGGATCTTGATCAGACTGTGCATTCATATTGATCTTATATTGTGTAAAATCTGTGTTATTTTGTCATTTGTGAAAGTTTTACTAAATAAATAACACATTATCTGACATACCTGGTATAATTGTGCCATTGCTTGGTGCAACTTGAGTTATAGTTATGTGTGAATGGGTCCTAGAACACTGATTGGTCATTGATAAATCTGCATAAGAACAACATGGATCTTGATCAGACTGTTTGTATGCACAGCCTGATCTGGATCCATGTTGTTCTCATATGTCATATGGTGTCACTGCTGTATCATCTTTATCACCTAGAAAATCATGCTTTTAAAATAAACATTTACCTGCTATAATTGCCCCATTGCTTGGTGCAACTTGAGTTATAGTTATGTGTGAATGGATTGGTCATCGATAAATCTGCATAAGAACAACATGGATCTTGATCAGACTGTGTGTATGCACAGCCTGATCAAGATTCATATTGGTCTTATATTGTGTCAAATTTCTATTATTTTGTCATTTTGGGTAAGTTTTGGCCAAACACATTATACAACCTACCTGGTATAATAGCACCATTGCTTGGTGCTACTTGTGTGATAGTAATGTGAGAATGGGTCCTAGAACACTGATTTGTCGTGGATAAATCTCTACGTCCCAGCAAAAAACCCTCATCACCCTATAATGTAAGGAAATTGATCATTTAAGCTTCTCTTACTATCGGCTGTATGTGCTCCTGCATGCGGTCTGTGTCTAAAACTTAGGCATAGTCGTGCGATGCACGCATGTGCAACATACAATTTTGGTGGACGCAACCATGATGCAGACTGCACGTAGCAAAGAATTGACTGGACAATTCTTTAGTCTCCCTTACAGCCTGTTGTGCGTCTTTATAAATCGTGCGTTTTAAAACGCATGTGCGTTTTAAAACGCATGATATATAAAGAGGCGCATAACAGGTTGTAAGAGAGGCTTTACCGATTGAAAATTAATGCTAAGACAGATTCTACATAAGAATTTCCAAGAACAGCAATGTGTAGACTTGTCCAAATTCAAACATCTTGCAGATGACAATTTCAAGCGAATGAAATTTTACATTTTTTATTCTTTCAATGTAGAAAACATTGTAAGAAATGATAAAATTGTTTGTCACAAGCAATTTCCTCATTTTTGAATAATGTTTTACAATGCTTTTTTCTTGAGTGGCTTCAAAAAGCATCACTGAATCACTGAATGGTATTGGGTTAAGCAAGGAGATAATTATTGTTCCATATCAGGAATTACATGCCTTTTTACTTTTGTATTCCATTATGAAAATTTACTCAAAAACCCTTGTTATTTCCATTTATCTTATAAAACAAGGTCACTGACTTTTTTCTTTGACACAAATAGGCAATCCAGATAACAAATAAGACCCTACATGGAAATTGATTAACATCATTTTAACCCTTTCCTATACAACTAAATTCTAAGGTGGTTCAATTGGAAAGCTACTGCAGACAACCAAATATGTTTTGATAAGGTAGGGTTGTGTATAAAATAGCACAGAAAATATTGAGACAAAGGGAGAAAATATTATGCTTCCCAAAGTCTATTAAAAAATATTGAGACAAAGAGAAAATGCAATGTTTCCCCTGGAAGTCTATTCTAGAGACGTCAAAACCAGGTCTTGTTTGGGAAAAGGCTAAACAGAATTCCAGTCATATGATAAGGCAGTTGGAGCACCTAACTATGGAGTTCAGTCACTTCTCTCACAAACAACTGCTGCAATATCCTTTAACCCTTTCCCAAACAAGACCTGGTTTTGATGTCCCTTATAGAAATGGTTTGGGAAAACATCGAGACAAAAGAAGAAACTGCTGATAACCAGCAGTTTCTCCTTTTGTCTCAATATTTTCCATGCTATATTGTACACAAATTCTATCTTAAACAAGGCTCATTTATAGTCTGCAGCAGCTTTTGAAATGGAAATTTTGAAAATTTGTCGTTTGGGAAAGGGTCAAGAACCTCCAGAGCTACTCATCCCACTTGGGATTTATGATTATGCATCCATTAGTCAGAGACAAATGTCAGTCAGACTCAAAAAGAAAATTTGCCACAGCCAGGATTGATCCCTGGCCCCGGTTTCTCGAAAAAACTTAAGTATCTTCTCATGCTCAAATCTGAGCATATTGCTCAAATCACACGAAATCCACGTGAACTTCAATTGAATACCAATCAACATTGATTGGTATTGAATAGAAGTTGAGCATGAACTCTTGAGAATATACTTAAGTTTTTTCGAGAAACCGGGGCCTGGACCCTATTATTTGGAAATTACCACTTGTCTGTCATGCCACTTGTTTTTGTAATACTCTATTATTGGTAGGAGCGTAATTTAGCCCTTTCCCAAATGACAACATTTTGGATGTTCCAATTTGAAAGTTGCTGCAGACGACAAAATAGATGACCACAAAAGGCCAAAATGTGTGAATTTATAGCTCAGAAAATACTGAGGCAAAAGGAGAAACTGCTGGTTATCAGCAGTTTCTTCTTTTGTCTCAATGTTTTCCCATGTTTATTCTATCAGGCATGTCAAAGACCAGGTCTTATTTGGGAAAGAATTAAACAATGATCATAAACTCATTATCCTCATACTTTTTATCTTTTTTGAGGTCACCTTTAATTGATAAACAAATCAAAATAATCTTTTAAAAATCTGTACATGGATTTAGTTATCCAAAGAGATAAACTGAGATTTAAAGATAAAATAAAAGTAGATCTAGGTCAAAATTGAAAATATTTAATTTCACACCACTCTAGGCTACTAACCTTTCTGTATTTATTGGTTTAAAGTATTTAACCCTTTCCCAAACGGCAAAAAATAAGGGTAGTCCAAAGTCCAATTCAAAGCTGCTGCAGATAACATAATGGACGTTGGATTTTCATACATTAAACTTTAGAAAATATCTAGACAAAAGAAGAAAATGCTGAATATCTGCATTTTCTTCTTTTGTCTCAATGTTTTCCTAAGCCTTTTCTATTTGTGATGTCAAAGTAAGGTCTTTCTTGGCAAAGGGCTTTAAGTTTAATTAGTATCTTTGTTATTATATCATTGGTTACTACTTAAAATATCTACTAAAGCAGCATGGATTTGATCAGACAGAATGTAAGCAGTTCTAAGCAAAAGCTGATCTGAATCCATGTTATTTACATACACATCACCTCATTTCTATAGCTCTAAAAACAAAGACCTACATACCTGTATAAGAACATTACGAACTTTGTACATCAGTATGTATGTGCAAGTAGATCTGCGCTAGCTCTTTCATTGACTAAAGTTTAGTCAGTGAAAGTGTTAAGCCGCTGGCATTGATCTAATTGCACATATGAGAATTAAACTAGTCTCTTGGCTTTGTACTGAACAATTTGAGGTTCACAGACTGTCAGTTATTGTCAATCATATAGACCTATGGTACATACCGGTATAAGAACATTCCAGTTACCAAGTGACAAACTTCTGCGGACACCATTATGTCCTAGTGCTGCTGTATTTTCATCGACTGAGTTAGTCTCAGACTTTGACGTGAACAATTTGAGTTCAACATTGTTGGGTCTGTCATCCATCGTGTTGTCAGTGGTTGATCCTCATCATCATTCTACAGTATGGGGGTGTGATTTGTTACTTCATTTTATATACACTGAAAATTTGAAAGATAGGACACATTAGTTGAAAACAAATATTTAAACAATTTACGGTTTGTTGCGTCTTACTGAGCCCTTTTCTCAGATGTATTACTTATCTTGAAACTCCTTGTACTTTTTTCAAAAACCGATCCCAACCGACTAGAAAAAGGGCGTGATTTTTTTGTCGTTTTTCTGGTTGGTTGGGATCAATTTTTGGACAAAGTATGAATTGATATTCTACAAACAAGTCATATATCTGAGACTGAGGAAAGAACTCAGTTATGCGGGGTACATGCAACAAACCGCTTGAAAATTGACGCAGAAATAAGAAAATTATTGCACAATTTCTTATCTGAAGTGAGGCAAATTTGTCCGTATTCGTTATCCATCCCATCATGCACAATCTCCACCGTGAAACCCCTACAGTCACTTTGATAAGCTTTTATTTTACAACTTCAAGGGCAGCCTCACAGATCCACTGAACCCCCCATTCTGGATCTGCACATGATGTGGGGGCCAAATTTCTTAGATTTTATTTCCAAATATACACCAACCAATGTCCAAGCCTTCTGCTGCATATCTAGGAGTTTTGTGATGGGAAGGGGGGTCAAAAGGGGGGCAGCCTTCCTATAATTACATAATTTTGAGAGAATTTCTATTATGGGAATGAACAAATCAAGCTCAGAGCGGGAATGGGGTTTGAACAACTTCTTGATCTGCCACTGGCATTGTACAAGGATAGCTCTAATCCAACACTGGGTTGTGAGCTGTGACCATAACAAGACATAACATGTCGTAAGTAATTGGCAAATTCCAGAGTGTGATCCATAAATGTACAGGAAAACAGATCTCGAGGGAGACCCAAGCTGACATGGGATGAAGTTGTACGGAGAGACCGTGAGATCGTTGGACTAACAAACACCATCCCAAATGATCACCAGACGTTGAGAGGTAGACTCCAATCTAGACTGGGCAGTCAGGCCCCACTCTCGGCTGAGGAATAATGATGATGATGATGTTAGTTTGGACTCAATTTTTTTCTCCAGGCCAGACAAAGCTGTGGCAGATACTGGATTTCTGTGAGGGTGACATTCAATAATTATACAATGTTCAATAATAGATCAGTCCCTTTTCCAGTTATTAAACAATTCTGACTGAATTATTGAATGAAAATGTATTAATCAACCAATAAAGCGGGCTTTTTCCAAATTAAATAATGTCATTGTTTTAATAACAAAGAAAGAAGACAAAGGGATAGGCCACCACAAGCCTCAGGCTTTCCTTCGGCCTTGGTACAGGTCAACAGCGCCCCAGTACAGTAATAATGTATACATTGAATAAAATGATTTCCCCAAATACTACCTGGTTTTGACATTTAAGATATTAACTCTTTCGCTGCCAAATTTCCTGGAATTGTGCTTTTTCCAGTGCCATTTTTTTAAAAATTCATAACAGGGCTTATCAGTTTATATTATAGTTAAATCATTATTTAGTGAATTTTAAGCTGAAACCCTCAGGAAGAACTGCACATAAACTATTTTGTTGAATAGCATACTTTTTATCAGGCAGTTTGATCAGATGACCCTGACCTTGACCTTAATGACCTAATTGAGCTATTGTTTTGAAGTCGCCAAAAGGCGACATTGGCAGTATCCTAAGAGGTCGCCAAAAGGCGACATTGGCAGCGAAAGAGTTAAAAGAAAGGATTCACAATATTATGGCATTGAACTAAAAGGCAGCATTTCCTAGTCGGCTACAAGCCCAAACAAATGAATCCCTTCCAGTGTCTCAATGTGAAAATGGGCAGGCTTGCTTAATGAGAGGGAATGAAATGAATCAGTTCACTGATTGTATGGTGTCGTCATCTTGACATACAATTTAACCCAACAAACTTTGGGGTGATCCATTAAAAAACTTTATTAACAAGAGGATTTGTGTTCAATTTAACTCAGAAAATATTGAGGCAAAAGGAGAAAATGCTGATTATCAATATCAGCATTTTCTTCCTTTGTCTCATTTTTTTCCTGAAACAGTTCTTATAAATGAGAGACATCAAATCCAGGTCTTGTTTGGGAAAGAGTTTCACATATATGGTAGGAGATTTACTTCTACAGTAAAATAGATCGAGATGAATTGTGATATCAAGTGACCCAAATCTTATTCTGAAGTTTTTGGATTTCATTTTCACTCTGACAATCTATATGCCCAACCCATTTTCCACCCAACGATTTAGAACATTTCAAGATGTTTTCGACAGGAAAACTGAATAAAACTTTAAGTATATATGATGAATTCAAAGATAACAATGAAATCTTACCAATATAAGATGCAGACGACGAGAAAATCGTTGTTTTTGGTCATTCACATGTGAAGTCCATAAATCATTGAAACGCTTGATGATCAATTTACAAGCGCTCGTTAACAATGAAGAAAAACAATGAAAACATGAATTTAAAGACGGAATAAAATACCGAAAATCAACGTTATATCGAAATGAGATCTATTTAAACGTTTAGTCGATTGCTGAGAGTATCGTTTTGCTGTATTTGGGAAAGCTTGAAATAGGTAACACATATTCTGAACGCTTTTGTAATGGGTTTTCGCGACCCTTGTCAGCATAAGCCCTATTATTTTATTTTGCGTAATGACATATTACGACCAAACCGGTCGATCGGATTTAATGCCTCGCCAAACATTGTGTCCATAGATATATTGTAGTGGTATTTAATACTTTAATTAAACTCAGAAACTTACTCTTGACTGATTTTTGAATTTCCTGTATAGAATCAGTCGGCATGACGTCATAGCCTCACTTTCATTTTTTCATCGAGGGTACTTCCTCGTTCTTTATGATTAAGGGATATCATTTTTGAGGCAGAATATTTAAAAAATCCTTTGTTAAATATCATAAACAAAACTCTCTATATAACCCATTCCCAAACAAGACCTTGTTTTAACGCCCCTTATAGGAAAGGCTTGGGAAAACATTGAAACAAAAGAAGAAACTGCTGGTTATCAGCAGTTTCTTCTTTTGTTTCAATGTTTTCTATGCCATAGTTTACACAAATTCTTTCTTAACCCTTTCACTGCCAAATATTTTTTTCGGACGTGTTTCTCACCGCTGAATTAATTCGAAGAAATTTCGATACCCTGTTCACAAAAACATGCATAACTTTTGACTCATTTGATGGATTCCTTTCAAATTTTCAGCACATACAGACAAATGAAGCACCTATATGTGACCAAAATTTAAAGGTAATTTATGAAATAAAATTTTATTTTTTTTTTTATGTTGTTGGTACTCGTCCCCATAAATTTGTCGACAAAAGTCGCCTATGGCAGGGAACCCCTCGTCGACAAAAGTCGCCTATGGCAGTGAAAGGGTTAAATATGTTCCATTTTGTGATTTGTAACAATATTTTAATTTGACCACCCTAAAATTTTGCCGTTTGGGAAAGGGTTAAAGAATGTGATTTAAACTTTCTAACTACCAACATATTTTTAATAATCAGGCGTAGTCGTCGAGATATTAGTGCTCAAAGTTGGTAATGCTTTAACGAAAAGGACTGAAGCTTTCACCTCCACCAAATGAGTGCAGGTCCGCACTTTATTACTGACGACGTTTTTGATTGGCTGAAGGGATTGCAGTGTTCTGCCAAGGCCGCGTATTTGCGATATTCTCGCAAAAAAATTGAAAATGTCGCCAAAAAATTATGTCCATAGCGATTTCTGTCGCACAGTAAAAAATCGTAATTTACGGGGGCAATCGAGTGAATTTTATGATCGAAAGTGATTTTCACGGCGACACCGTTATATTTTACTCGATTATGATTGGTTGCCGGACCATCAGACGTGCGATATCTGGCCAATTGATTATCGAGAAAAATCTAGTCATTCGTTCCTCTTTCCGTCGACCGCATTTGCGTAAACAAAATGTCAGAAACTTCAGCTAAAAAGCCCCGAACAATTCAAGTTATTTCGGAAAAGGAAGGACTGATTCCTCAATCGCTGATCACGCCGTAACTAAGCCTGAACCCTCTACATCTACCGATACGGCGGCCCCAAATAGAGCTACCGAAACTGTAAACGGTATAAACTGCCCCCATCCGACATTTTCAAGAGAAATGGTTACGGGAGTATTCTTGGTTAGAATATGATATGGAAAAACGTTTTATGGCATGAAAATACGAAGATTAACACATTCAATGTAATGGGTTTAGGGAGCCACAGTAATGACTAGCTCTGGTAAAGGTGTAACAGGATATATGCTCAGGGACAATTCGATGCTCATCAACTACCACTGTCTTGCTCATTAACTAGCTTTAGTAAATTCTAGTTAATTCGTTTTATATTTTTTTCTATTCCATAGATGTTAATTTTATGAATGTCCCCTTATTTTCAGAAATGTCTCAAACTTTTTAGGGTCAGTGAGACATTTGTCTCATCCTATCAAAATCCTTGGCAGAACACTGGGATTGTGCCGACCGAATCAATATATCAACAGGTTGGTGAAATTTCCCGATCGGGCAATATTGCCCAATCAGGCAATCTTGCCCGATCGGGCAATAGGGAAATTAAAAGAAAATAGCAAAAAGTCAAATTGCAGTGAAACGTTTCGGTGTCCAGTAACCAAAGTTTTGGGGCATATAATTGGTTTGACCTCCTGTCACACATTCCCAAAGAAATTTCCCATCAAAGTGGTCTATCTTCATGCACCCAGACTGGGGAGGTGAAGATAGAATTACAGTATACACCAAATGTTATGTTTGTATTTTTGCCTGGAGTAATGGATATACCTGAAAACTTAAAAATGTGTTTGTTTTGATCCCAGATTAACACATTTCGTTTTTAATCAACCACAATGTCAGTCATGGCGAAGACCATCGGACCGGCAGACATGTCCGATGAAATTTCCCTCGGTCTGATATTTTTTTTGCTAATGTCAGTCCCACTGTCTGACCTTGTTTTTGACCTCTAAGCTAGACAATTATAGTTCGGACTGACAAAATTTTATTCCGTCTGACAGGTAACTCATTACTGTCAGACCGAATGTCTGACAATTGTTGTTCTTCGCCATGTCTGCAATGTATGTTCTTAAGTGCACACATCAATCATGTTGTTTTGATAGCACGGGATATTACAGTACATAGTAAGTTTGTATGACCCACATAGAATATGCCACATAACTTTTGGGTGTACACTGTGCTTTTATTGTCACCTCTCCATAGACAAGAATACATTGTACATTGCTGATTTTACCAGTCTAGAAATAATCAAAATGGCGGACCCTGGTTGGTGAAAAAAGTTTACAGTGATAAATACTGGGAAATGTAAGGGTTTGTCCATTTAGTTAATTTCCTATTCATTCCAATGTAAAGTTCTGAAAAGAGTCTGGGCGCATGAAAATAGACCACTTTTATGGAAAATTTCTTTTGGAATATGTGACTGAAGGTCTAACCAACATGCCCAAAAACTTTGGTTACTCGACACCAAAACATTTCACTGCAATTGGACTTTTTGCTCTTTTCTTTCAATTTTGCTATTGCCTGATCGGGCAAGATTGCCTGATTGGGCAATATTGCCAGATCGGGAAATTTCACCAACCTGATCAATGTTGCAACATTTACAATGAATGAATTACATGGTTTTCCCATGTGTATTTTTGTTAATATCAAGAGATCTTGAAAATCAGCCTTTAAGGTAGAAAAATTCTAATGCATATTTACTATTGTCGTACATTTTCGACACATGTCGACAGTTTCCGTATCTACTTTTAGCAACAATATTGCTAAATATTACTTCCCTTTGTAAATAAAATTCCCCGAATACACCCGGAATATCTTTTTCTGGTATGATTCTCCGTTTAACATCAATTTTTCAGAGACATTTTTCGTGTATTTTTATATGATTTGGATTGATATCACCAGTTTGTATATGATAGAAACTTTGATACTTAATGAAACTCCCTATTTAGGAAACAAATTGTAGTATGTATAATAGCCGTTTCTTCCTTTGGTGCTGGTTGGCTCAATATACCGAGGAACCCTACAATAGAAGACACATACATGTATTCTAATGAAATCTATGATGTGATGATCAAACGCCTATCGTTTGAGAATGACGCGTGGATAAGATCATCATTGTTCAGACATTCGCACTCGATTTTCATCACTTCTTTGTCGGCGATCCTTATTTAAATGTGCAAACTCGTTGTCAGTTAATTGTAACGTGGTTTGATCCTTGATTTGATCCCTTTTTTAAGATTCTTTTTCCATTTAAGTCCTTAGATTCAATATGCAATCCAGAAGAAGTGGTATAAGGAAGCTGTAATAGACTATAAAAAGATTAAGTACAATTTTGTCTTTAGAATTTGCATTACTTTTCACAAATAGCGATGTTCAATTGGTTACTAGGTAAAGGGTTAAATGGTGAAAGTCATACGAAATCACAACTGATATGTTATCATTTGTCAACTTCTGAAAGTCTTATACAACGTTTGGGCTTTAGTTATAAGTATATAATTATACCCCCGCAAACGAAGTTTGGAGAGGGTATACTGGAATCAACCTGTCGGTCCAGTGGTTGGATGGTTGGATGGTTGGTTGGTTGGTTGGTTGGTCTGTCTCCAAAACTTTGTCCGGACAACTCCTCCTACACTTGTTGACCGATTTAGTTCATACTTGGCACAAGTGTTTATTGTGACGTGTAGATGTGCAAGACGCAAATTTCACGAAAATCGGACCGATACTTTTTGAGTTATGGCCCCTGATTTGACCCAAAAATGCTTGTCTGGCCAACTCCTCCTACAGTTACTGTCCGATTTGCTTCATACTTGGCTAAGGTGTGCATTAGGACCTGTAGATGTGCAAGACGCAAATTTCACGAAAATCACACCGATACTTTCTGAGTTAAGGCCCCTGATTTGACCAAAAAATGCTTGTCCGGATAACTCCTCCTACACTTGTGGACTGATTTAGTTCATACTTGGCACAAGTATTCATTGTGACCTGTAGATGTGCAACAACGCAAATTTCACGGAAATTGGACCGATACTTTTTGAGTTATGGCCCCTGATTTGACCAAAAAATGCTTCTCCGGCCAACTCCTCCTACAGTTACTGTCCAATTTGCTTCATACTTGGCACAGGTGTGCATTAGGACCTGTAGATGTGCAAGACGCAAATTTCACGAAAATCTGACCATTACTTTCTCGGTTATGGACCCTGATTTGACCAAAAATGCTTGTCCGGATAACTCCTACTTTTGTGGACTGATTTAGTTCATACTTGGCACAAGTGTTCATTGTGACCTGTAGATGTACAAGACGCAAATTTCTCCAAAATCGGACCAATACTTTTTGAGTTATGGCCCCTGATTTGACCCAAAAATGCTTGTCCGGCCAACTCCTCCTACAGTTACTGTCCAATTTGCTTCATACTTGGCACAGGTATGCATTAGGACCTGTAGATGTGCAAGACGCAAATTTCATGAAAATCGCACAGATAATTTCTGAGTTATGGCCCTTGATTTTACCAAAAAATGCTTGTCCAGACAAGTCCTCCTTTAGTTACTATCTGATTTGCTTCATACTTGGCACAGGTGTGCATTAACTTCTGCACATGTGCAAGATGCTTATTTCATGAAAATCAGACCAACACTTTCTGAGTTATGGCCCCTGATTTGACAAAAATGCTTGTCCGGACAATTCCTCCTACAGTTAATGAACAATTTGCTTCCTACTTGGCACAGGTATGCATTAGGACCTGTGTATATGCAAGATGCAAAATTCATGGAAATCGGACCGATACTTGCTGATTATGGCCCCCGATTGAACCAAATTTAAATAAAATCGGATTGACAATTTCTGAGTATGGCTCCTAAATCAACAAAAACGCTTGTCCGAACAAAGGTGGTGGCGGGGGTATTTTTATCACCTTCAGTGATAGATTTCTAGTTAGATATGGGTTAAGGTTCCCTTCATTTGGGGCATTGACTTCTTTTGGGAAAGAAACGGTGCGTTCGAAAGTATGAGGGTACTAAGAATTACCTTTATATATTTTCAAATTTTGCCAGATAAAATGTAGATGTGTGGATTTTATCGTGTTCCTACACATATAAGAATAATTTTGATATCGGTTTTAGAGGGTGCGTGAACTTATTTCTGGCACTCTCAACATTTGTTTCAGAGACATAAATTTCAAACTAGGAAATGAAGAGGCTTTATTTTTAAATAAGCACGCAGTAATTTAGCAAAATATCTCTCATATGCGCACAAGGGTCATATCATTTCACATCAGGCAATGGGTAAACATGTTTTTGATAATAAAAACCAAAATCTAGACACATTTAATGTGTTTATGTCCAAAATTCAGATACTTTTTTGCTTTGAGTGGTGGCCGCCATATTGGAATTTTCTAAGTTGGGGGTGGGATAAGGGAAAATCAAATTTCTAATTAACCTCTGGACAAATTTACGTCATATTGCACATATAGATGTCTAATATAATGTACTATCAGAGAGAAGTGTTTGTCACCCCAATTTCTAAAGTTGCCATTAGGCGTATTCTACCTTAAACTGCTTCTAAAAGCTAGTTTAACATATTTCCAACAAAATCAGGGCCCCAAACCCCTTCCCCTAGTCATAAATAGAACCCCTGATTGGGTAACCATTTTGAAAGAAATTAAGCTACATGTATACAATACATACATCCATTATAATAAAGTCTGTTTTTCTCTACCGAGGTTTGGACTTGTCTGACAGGTCTGCTTAGCCTTTGCAGTTGTCCTCTTTATTCAGACCGGTTTTGAGGGTCAGTGAAAATCAGTGGGGTACTTTTGAAGTCTTAGCACTTGACATTACACAAATTTACTTAACTCTTTCACTGCCATAGGCGACTTTTGTTGCTTTACCGTTCCCTGCCATAGGCGACTTCAGTCGACAAATTTATGGGGGCGAAATATGTGAATATTTTTTACAGCTAAGTGGTTTTCACACATTCTTTTTCTTATAGCACCGTTTTAGTAATCAAAGTACTAGCGTTTGACAGGTGAACAGTAGAATTTGTGTTACAATCGCCAATAGGTAAGATTTTGGTATTTTTATGGGGAATTTTCCAAGCCAAAAGACAACAATATGGCTGCCATTAGATCATACACCGTGACTTGCTATTTATGCCTACAAGCTGTAAATATCACTATGAATGACATCAAAAATGCTGGAAAAGGCTTCGGGATAGTTTGAAATTATGTTTAGTTGACAATTCACAAATCTGTTCCCTCAAATTATTATACTTTCAACAAAACATTAGTCGAGGTTTGCTCACCCAATTTTTTCCATTGTTCTACTAGATTGTAACAATTTGTGAGTTAGATAAAAAAGAAAAAAAATATTGTCATTTCATGAATAACTTTGAAATTTTGGTAACATAAAGATGCTCCATTTGTCTGTATGTCCGGAAAATTTGAAAGGAATCCATCAAATGAGTCAAAAGTTATGCATGATTTTGTGTACAGGGTATCGATTCTTGGAAATATCTTCGAATTAGTTCAGCGGTGAGAGACGCATCAAAGGTCAATATTTGGCAGTGAAAGGGTTAAAGTCATTGTCTGTTAGGGACCTACATCTTTTTGAGGTAGGGAGAGCACTGTTCTTTATTTTCCACAGTGTTTGCCTTTATCTTAGTCACTCATTATTATTATCCTCTGAACAAGCAGCTTCAGGCTTTGAAAGGATGTTAGGGTAACACTGGTTAAGGAAACAAAAGGAATCCAGGGGTCTCATTTGCCAAAATTTGGGGCCGTTATTGGGCCCCATTCCCAATGGCAAAAAGTATCTTTTTTCCCAATTCTCGAGTGAAAACTCCCAATGAGGACCCAGAATGCCCCATGTTAAGACCTTATCTTCATTTACAAACAATTTGAAGACAGTTTTAGCGTAGATTCTTAAACAAGAGTATGTA
Source organism: Fragum sueziense (assembly GCA_963680895.1). Lineage (NCBI taxonomy): Eukaryota > Metazoa > Mollusca > Bivalvia > Cardiida > Cardiidae > Fragum > Fragum sueziense. Next base: position 461,367 of record OY804604.1, on the reverse strand, counting down.
CAAATGCATTTTATATCACTACAGTCTAATTTGCAGCTGACACTGAGTGACAGTATGAAAACAAACTTGTTTTAGTTTTTCCCAATTTAGGTAAAAACATCGCTATTTTTCCCAATTTCACTGGCCCCTGGTAGCAAGACCCCTGGAATCCATGCTTAGATTCTTCAGCTGTCACAATAATAATGACCTATAGCAGAACTTTGAAAGAGGTGTTTAACCCCATCCTTTCCCAAACAAGACCTGGTTTTGACGTCTTTAATAGATAAGACTTGGGAAAACATTGAGGCAAAAGGAGAAAGTGCTGATAATCAGCACTTTCTCCTTTTGCCTCAATATTTTCTGAGCTATATTGAACACAAATTCAATCTTGATTAACAAATATTTTGTTGTCTGCAGCAGCTTTTATATTGAACCGTCAAAAAATTTTGCCGTTTGGGAAAGGGTTAACCCATTACTGCACAGTGACACCTTTTGACTCCCAAACAAGGAAAGGCTTTGGAAAACATAGTGAAAAATAAAGAAATTACTTGTGACAAGGGATTTCTTCATTTACCACGATGTTTTCTAGCCAAAAATTGTAAGATTCTTAGTGTTTTGTCAATTTGAAGCTGTGGTATGCAGGTCCGCAGGAAGCAATTTCATATTGGGTGGGCTCAAGCGCTCATGTCTGAATATTGGGGTGACTAAATTGGATTTTGTCCAAATTTTCAGTGTAAAAAAAGGAAAATTCTGCATTTTTAGCCAACTAGCCCCCTGTTCCTATTGGCCTGGTCTGCAACACCTTTCAAATTTGAACAGTCCAAAATTTTGCCGTCCGGAAATGGGTGAATGATCACTTTATCTTTCCAGGTCGCTGTACATGATGTCAGAGAACTATATGTTGGTGTTGTTTGTAACACTGGACCAGGAATGAGCCATTCTTGAACTATTCACAATTAGAGACTGGAATCAATCAATTAATCAATCAATCAATCAATAATGATCACTTTATCTTTCAAGGTAATGATGTCACAGAACTACATATTGATGTTGTTTGTAACACTGGACCAGGAATGAGCCATTCTTGAACTATTCACAATTAGAGACTGGAATCAATCAATTAATCAATGATCACTTTATCTTTCCAGGTGGTGTAACATGATGTCACAGAACTGCATATTGGTGTTATTTGTAACACTGGACCAGGAATGAGCCATTCTTGAACTATTCACAATTAGAGACTGGAATCAATCAATTAATCAATGATCACTTTATCTTTCCAGGTAGTGATACATGATGTCACACAATTACTTGTTAGTGTTGTTTGTAACACTGGACCAGGAACAAGCTATTCATGAACTCTTCACAATTAGAGGCTAGAATCAATCAATGGATCAATCAATCAATAATGATCACTTTATCTTTCAAGGTAATGATGTCACAGAACTACATATTGGTGTTGTTTGTAACACCGGACCAGGAACAAGCTATTCATGAACTCTTTACAATTAGAGGCTGGAATCAATCAATCAATTAATCAATCAATCAATCAATTATTGATCGCTTTATCTTTCCAGGTAGTGATATATGATGTCACAGAACTATATGTTGGTGTTGTTTGTAACACTGGACCAGGAACGAGCTATTCATGAACTCTTCACAATTAGAGGCTGGAATCAATCAATCAATCAATCAATCAATCAATCAATGATCACTTTATATTTCCAGGTAGAGGTACATGATGTCACAGAACTATATGTTAGTGTTGTTTGTAACACTAGACCAGGAACAAGCTATTCATGAACTCTTTACAATTAGAGGCTGGAAATAATCAATCAATCAATCACTAATGATCACTTTATCTTTCAAGGAATGATGTCACAGAACTATATGTTGGTGTTATTTGTAACGCTAGATCAGGAACAAGCTATTCATGAACTCTTTACAATAAGAGGCTGGAAATACAAGAGAAAAAGTTTGGCGACATGTAAGTTTTTTCAAACTTTAAAGGTTGTCCAATTCAAAAGCTTTTAATTTTTTATTTTATTGGGGTTTTATGCCGTTTTCAACTTCTATGGTCATATCGCGACAGCTGGAGCACCAAACTGTGGGTTCCTGGTATTTCTCGCACCAGTACAACCACAATATCCAAACCAAGCCTCCAGCTGCTCTCTCACATAGATGATTCACACCCATTGGTGAGAGACAAATGACTTTTGTCAAATGTCAGAATGGATACTGGCCGAGCCGGGGTTCGAACTGGAGACCCCTGGATTGACAGACTCTGACGTAACCGATTGAGCTATACGGGCTTGGCCCATTTCTAAAGCTGCTGAAGACGACAAAATGAATATGGATCTTGATTGAATATATCAACAGTTTGTATGAAATATAGCATAGAAAATATTTCAGATAGACGAGGATATGCTGTGTATAATCTATACTAACGGAAAAAAGTAACTGTGCATATATTTCTATATAAAATCTTAAGTACATAAGATAAACGAATAATTTTTTTTTTCAATTTGGAAAACAAACGTTTAACCTTTAATTTTGAATGATTGCCAGTTTGCTATCCCACGTGTTATCACCGTAAAAAGCCCAGAAAGTACGGAAGCGTAAAAATCAAGTTCACAATCAATTTTCAAGTATGAACACTATTGGTATCGATAATGCTCTGCAGCAACGAGACAACTAAACAGTCACAAACAGCTCGTTAAATGTTCTTCTTAAGATATTGACAAAAAACAGAGCCAACTATTCATGCGTTGACGTTGAATAAAGCATGGATCAATATGACATTCCCCAACGCTGTTATGGATGTGAGCTCAATCATCGGACTGTACAAGTGTATACGAGGCGCGATAAGAAGCAATACTGTGGTCCAATGGACCTAATGAAAGCGTAGATCCTGTCTATGCCACTGAAGACGATGTTGTCAACGACGACGTCGTAGCAAGACTACACTTACCACATAAAGTAACGCAACTTTTTCAAATTTCAATATTTTTGTTTTTAACAAACCAGGATCAAAAATGGTACTTTCTATAGTTTGCAAGGAAGGATTATGGCAACGAACATGCCAGAATTACGTCCCTTCATTATGCCCCCTTTCGAAGAAAAAGGGGGTATATTGTTTTGCAAGTGTCGGTCGGTAGGTCGGTCCGTCGGTCTGTCCGTAGATCAAATCTTGTCCGGAGCATAACTCGAAAAGTATTAAAGGTAGAATCATGAAACTTTACAGGTGGATAGATCTCATTATGGAGAGGTGCAGTGCACAAAAACTGTAACTCTGCCGATCAATTTTTAGCTCCACTGGCCGAAGGCCAGCGGGGCTTATGTCATGGCCCTGTGTCCGTCGTGCGTCCGTCCGTGCGTCCGTGCGTGCGTCAACTTTTTCTTTAAACATCTTCTTCTCCAAAACTACTGGACCAATTTCAACCAAACTTCACAGGAATCTTCCTTGCATGAACCTTTTCCAAATTTCTTCAAAAAATTAAATTCCGTGTAGAACTTGAATTTTAATTAAATTAATTAAATTAAATTTTTGAAAAATCTTTTAAAAATCTTCTTCTCCAAAACTACTGGACCAATTTCAACTAAACTTCACAGGAATAATTCTTGCATGAACCTTTTCCAAATTCCTCCAAAAAATTAAATTCCGTTTAGAACTTGAATTTTTATTAAATTAATTGATTTAAATTTTGAAAAATCTTTAAAAAATTTTCTTCTCCAAAACTAGTGGACCAATTTCAACCAAACTTCACCGAAATCTTCCTTGCATGAATCTCTACCAAATTCCTTCAAAAGAATAAAATCCGTGCAGAACTTGAATTTTAATTAATTTAATTGATTTAAATTTTCGAAAAATCTTTAAAATTCTTCTTCTCTAAAACTACTGGACCAATTTCAACCAAACTTCACAGAAATCTTCCTTGTATGAATCTCTACCAAATTCCTTCAAAAATATAAATTCTGTGTATAACTTAAATTTTAATTGATTTAATTAGATTAAAGTTTCGAAAAATCTTTAAAGATTCTTCGTCTCCAAAACTATTGGACCTATTTCAACCAAACTTTACAGAAATGATCCTTGCATGAATCTCTTCTTAATTCCTTCAAAAAAATAAATTCTGTGTAGAACTTTAATTTTGATTAATTAAATTAAATTAAATTTTCGAAAAATCTTCTTTTCCAAAACTACTGGACCAATTTTAACTGAACTTCACACGAATATTCCTTGCATGAATCTCCTCTAAATTCGTGAAAAAAATCTGTGTAGAACTTAAATTTTGATTCATTTAATTAAATTAAATTTTCGAAAAATTGTTAAACAATCTCCTTCTCCAAAACTGCAGGACTAATTTCTACCAAACTTCGCATGAATCTCTTCCAAATTCCTTCACGATTGGATGAAAAGCTTGGCCACTGTGGGCTAGGCTTTATTTTCGCTATATGAAACATAGTGTAATTTTAAGAAAATTTTAAAAACATTTCCGCTCCTTAATCATTTATTGGATTTCATTCTGGCGTAGCATGAATCTTCTTTGGATAGACCTCTATTGTATTCCTTGAAGAATTTCGTAGTCTAATTGTCTAAAAGCCAGTGGAGCGATACAGGGCCATCTTGGCCCTCTTGTTTTGAGTTATTGCCCTTTGTTGATTTTATAACTTGATTCTTGTCCGGAGCATAACTCAAAAAGTATGTAAGGTAGAATCATGAAACTTTACAGGTGGATAGATCTCATTGTGGAGAGGTGCAGTGCACAAGAACCGTAACTCTACCGATCAAAATTTTGGAGTTATTGCCCTTTGTTGATTTTATAACTTGATTCTTGTCCGGAGCATAACTCAAAAAGTATGTAAGGTAGAATCATGAAACTTTACAGGTGGATAGATCTCATTGTGGAGAGGTGCAGTGCACAAGAACCGTAACTCTGCCGATCAAATTTTTGGAGTTATTGCCCTTTGTCGATTTTCAACCTTGATTCTTGTCCGGGCCATAACTCAAAAAGTATGTTAGGTAGAATCATGAAACTTTACATGCAGATAGATCTCATTATGGAGAGGCGTAGTGCACAAGAACTGTAACTCTGCTGATAATATTTTTGGAGTTATTGCCCTTTGTTGATTTTCAAACTTGATTCTTGTCCGGAGAATAACTCAACAAGAGTGCCTTCGTCACAATATACGCCGCCACTTATAAAACTTGAGACAAAAAAAATGACATTGACAAGGATTTATAAATGTTCACACAAAAACCTGTAAAAAGTTGTGTTCACAAAAAGGTTTTTATAAATATCCAGTCAAAAACCTGGAAGGAATTGCGTTCACGAGGCTGAAATATCATTAAGCCCCAGAGACTAAGATTGAAGGGAGCATAACTCTGGCAAAAATCAATGAACCATAAAATCCTTCCTTCATGCACATCTACTAATTGAGGTGATGACATTGACCAAGTGTCATTAATATCCAGCAATAAACTTAGGAGGAGTTGCGTTGACAAGGTTGCAATTTCCATAAGCCCCAGAGACTAAGTTTTTAAGGGGGCATAACTCTGGCAAAAATCAATGAACCATAAAATCCTTCCTTCATGCACATCTACTAATTGAGGTGATATTATTGACCAAGTGTCATTAATATCCAACCATAAACTTAGGAGGAGTTGCGTTGACAAGGCTGCAATTTCCATAAGCCCCAGAGACTAAGTTTTTAAGGGGGCATAACTCTGGCAAAAATCAATGAACCATAAAATCCTTCCTTCATGCACATGTACCAATTGAGGTAATAACATTGACCAAGTTTCAAGAAGATCCAGCCAGAAACTTGGGAGGAGTTGCGTTGACAAGGCTGCAATTTCAATAAGCCCCAGAGACTAAGTTTTTAAGGGGCATAACTCAGGCAAAAATCATCGAACCATAAAATCCTTCCTTCATGCACATCTACCAATTAAGGTGATAACATTGACCAAGTTTCAAGAAGATCCAGCCAGAAACTTAGGAGGAGTTGCGTTGACAAGAAAAGTGGACGGACGTACGGACGGACGGACAGATGGACGGACGGACGGATGGATGGACGGACAGACGGAGAAGATGACGCCAATATACGTCCGCCTCCGGCGGCGTATAAAAACTATGTAAGGTAGAATCATGAAACTTTACAGGTTAATAGCTCTTATTATGGAGAGGTGCAGTGCACAAGAACTGTAACTCTGCTGATCATATTTTTGGAGTTATTGCCCTTTGTTGATTTTAAATTTTTATTCTTGTCCGGAGCACAACTCAAAAAGTATGTAAGGTAGAATCATGAAACTTTACATGTGGATAGATGTCATTATGGAGAGGTGCAGTGCACAAGAACCGTAACTCTTGCGATCAAAATTTTGGAGTTATTACCCTTTGTTGATTTTATAACTTGATTCTTGTCTGGAGCACAACTCTAAAAGTATGTAAGGTAGAATCATGAAACTTTACAGGTTGATAGATTTTATCATGGAGAGGTGCAGTGCACAGAAACCATATAGTCCGTGAGCTGGCTACACCCTAGGTCCCCCCCTACCGGGATTTTATGACACCTATATCATTGTAAAGCTTGATGAATTCCCTTTCGAACGCAACCTGTTGTTTGATATATAAGTGCTGGATAAGCATATGCGGAACGATTGATTATCTCCCCTTGAATTACAAAAAAAATACTTGTTTATAAATCACCATATACACATTCATGGGATCCAAAATAACCAAAATTTAAGCGCAAATGACCAAAATGCTTATAGATTTTATCAATTCGCATCGTTAAATAGTAAAGATAATTTCACACCAAAATTAGCACGAATTATGCCCGTTGAATATGTAAAACAAGAGAAAAATAGCATAGATATTGCCTTTGTTTATTTTTACCTTGCATTTGGAAATCATTTCCACAGGGAATAATTGCTAGAATTTGTATCAATTGCTAGAATTTGTATCAAAGTGTTTATTAGATGCCTTGTAATAAAAATCAAAATGTTGACTATCGACATTCTAGGATATACTCGACATTTCAAATGATTTTCAAGATGGCCGCCGCAAAATGACCACTTGACTAAATATCGAAATACCACTGCCCAATAATTTGTTATCATGTTCTGTATGTAAATGAGATCATTTCTTAGGAAAATTGAGTATTCTAAATCTAAAAGAATGTTGCCATGCTGATAATAGGCTTTTTTGTCATTCTTTTATATTTTCAAAATGGCCGCCAAAATATCAAATATGCAAAAATGATGTATATGTTTTAAATTTCTGCAAATCTTCTGCACTTAATATTGTATTTTCAAATGTATTTTAATTTCCTAATAAAACTACATGATTCAACAAGTAAATAAATGACATAACCTTGAAAATATATATTTCCAGAACGGTCCTAATTACCGTATAAATGGTAATAAATCCCCATTCCCATAAATTAAGTACTGAAGAAAATCCAAATTGATTATTTTCTAGGAGAGATAAGCATTTTCCCTCTTTGACAGAAACCATGTACCTGATTCTTTGATAATAAGTCCACATTGGAGTACGTCATTGGCATCTTTTTGCATGAAGGTTTTAAGTCTTACATGGACAAAGGACGCTTTTGATAATAGGTGTTATAGAGAGGATAAAGACATTAAGACTTATTTTGGCCATAAAGCGTTTAAGCTCTTTTTGTGGGGTGGATATGTTGAATACAAAACACCAATATCAACAATTTTGCCAGGCAAAAAATGGCTTCTTCATTGTTAATTTACATGATATATAATTCAATGCAATAATATATATTTTATGTAATCTGCCTAAATGCTCAAATACGAGCATGGGTCAATGCATAACTGACCTAACCTTTTTTATGTTTAGATTGACATCTTTTCGCTTGAAATACTTTGCATCCAGGCCTATGCGCTTTGACCAAACGATATGACCATAGCAGTTGAATAAGGAGATAAACTCAAATTAATCAACGTTAAAGGTGGTCAAGTGACATCAGTCCAGAAGTAAAGAAGTCCGAGAACTTTCCGAAGAACCACACCTAAACTGCATCAATAACTTCTTTATGAGACTTAAAATTGCAACCATTCATATCCCTTTTAGGAAAGAAGTCGATAGCAGCTAGGTCATGTGGATAGGAAGGGTGTTATCTAAATTGATTACCATTTTTCTCGACAGCATCCATTGTACTTTGGCAATTGTGTACTAATGTAATTTCCTGTTGCAAGCAGCGGTCACATTTTGAGCGTTTGCAGCAACGTTTCTCACGCATGGTCTTTTTCGGATTGTCTAGCAACTTGGCATAGTATGCTTCGTTAATTGCTCCTTTCTTGGGTAATATGTCCAAAAAAATATTTTATTACAACCCCAATTGTCCCAAAACATTGAATACTGAACCTTGTCTGTAAAATATTTAATAGTTTTCTTTGCCTTTGTGATTCCATACCAACGTACCTAGGACTCTAGACATTTTCTCGTTCATAAGAATGCAACAAGTACTGGTAATCTCTTTGCCATTTGCTTATCATTGAGGAATTTGAGACCCAACAGTCTGTAAGTTTGTGCATCCTTTTGCGATCAAGCAATATCTTGAAAAAGATACTGCATGGACAATTCTTACTTTAATTCGCTCATCAAGTATACCAGATCTGTGAATTTATGACACATACCGTTGACAGTGGTTGCAACTTTGCCTTCAGACCGAGAATCATCTTCTTAAGTTTCTCTGTCACGTTATAACCTCCCCCCCCACCACGATATTTTACTTGAGAAAAAGATGGTACCAGTAAACTCATCATGCATGTTTTACTTTCATTCCCGTTTCTATAAAAGTGTCGAATCATAGCAGGCTATCTCTTTTTTTGTGAAAAGGCTTTTAATAACCGTATATTTAGACTATTTTGTGCACATATAATGACATATATAAATCGTGGATTCCTTGGTTGATTGGAAATTGTAAATATGTGTTATTCATAGCTAGCCATTGTGTTTTATGAATTTTACCGCATCCTGGGGTTAGCTTGTTGTCTTCCACAAAAGTAAGAATTCCAAAGCCTAATTCTTGGTGAAGATGTTTGAAATGGATTAAGAAATGCACGAGCATATCTAAAAACTGATAACAAAAGAAAGGATTTCAAATCTTCGGCCAGCGACATATTACAACACGACACATTGGAATATGTGTTTCCCTCTCAACATAATCAACAGAAATTGCAAATTGTGTTTGCTATTTAAATGAAATCTTTCAAAACAAAATTTTGTTACACGAACACGAGGATTCCTCACAAATCAAGTGTCTTCGAAGTACTGATATCCGATAAGGTAAATATGTACAATTTATAACTGTTTATATTATCACATATAAGTATTCTGAATTATAAAGGTGTAAAACGATGTCACTTTAATGCAATTTGATAAAGAAATGAATAATTCAGTTGCTATTATAGGCAATTTTAAATCATCAATTAATGCGCATGACAGTGCAAATATGAAATTGTCCAGTTTCAACTATCGCTTATTAGAATATATTTGGTAAACTGTGTTCCTGTAACATAGCATTCCAATTAATAGAAGGGGTTGGGAAGATTTCTCTTCTGCACAGCATGTCTCCAATAGTTTTGTTAAGTTTAAACTTGGAGCAATATATAAAAAGCATGCATTACAAGGCAAAAATGGTATAAATCAAAGGTGACCATACATGTACTCCATTGAGAATTCATTATTAAATACGCTTTACAATTTTCTTAGTACTTAACTTTAACAAAATAAAGTTTCTTGTGTAAAAGAAAAAACTGTATTTCACATAGAAAAAAATCAAAGAAAGTAGGTTAAAGTTTTCAGCATGTCATTTGCGCTAAATGGAATTTTATTGTCATTTATACGGTAATTTTTCAGAGCATAATATGTTAAGATTCTCCCTTTTGAATGGTAAATCATGAAATTTTAGTTTTCAAACACAACAAGTACACAATTCAGGGGAAAAGATGCAAAAATGAAATACATTAACATAATTAGAGAATATTTGAGATTTTATTTGCCATTTAAGGAAAAGTATGCAAACAATGTGAATGCGAATTTATAAGCCCATATTCGCTTGTTCTGTGTCGCTGATGAATGGTTTATGAACTTATTATTGATCTATTAGTGATCTTATCCATTTGAAGCATTAAGCATTATAAAAATGAAATGCCTCAGCATATTTATTCCCTAGAAAAGCCTTGTTTTAGCCAATTAAACACATATTTCTACTTTCTCATTAATATTCATGAATATGCAAATTAGCTAAATAAAAATGATTTCAAGAAAAATGTCTATCTGAAATTTTAAAACTAGTCTTATGTTTTATTACCAAAATAAGTATATATCTTAAATAAGTATTTTAAAATATTTTATTGCAAATTAATTAATCCAATTACTGAAACGTAGGAAAATGAACTGTTGCCATGGTAACAGGCCTGTCATTTGCTTATCCAGCCCTTTAAAATCAAACAAGAACCTGAATTCATTAACATGTTTCCTGCGCTTCAAGAAAATATAGGTCTTAAAAAACCCCACATGGTGGAGAGGGTTTCTAATCACTAGTAAACAAGTAAAGTAGTCATTTTACAAATTAAACACATATTTTCCACAATCTCATTAATATTCATGAATACGCAAATTAGCAAATTTTCTGAAAAATATCTTGGTTGTGAGAGAAATGTAATGACAACATTTTAAAACTAGCCTCAGTGTTTTCTGACCAAAATAAGTAATTTTATTGCAATTAATTGATCCAAGCGCTGGAACGAATGAAAATGGGTGGTTACCATGGTAACAAGCCAACTACTTGCTTATCCAGCATTTTTAATTCAAATAACAATGTGAATGTATTAAAATACATCATAAGCTTCAAGAAAATATAGATCTTCAAACATCCTACCTGATAGGGAGGTTTAAACTCACTAGTAAAGTCTTGTTTTTATTAAATTAAACACATTTTTCTACTTTCTCATTAATATTCATGAATATGCAAATTAGCAAATTTTCTAAAAAATATCTATATTGTGAGAGAAATATCTTGGTAATAATTTAAAACTATTTTGAAAGATTTATGACAAAAATAAGTAATTTTATTGCAATTAATTGATCCAAGCGCTGGAATGTAGAAAAATGGACGGTTGCCATGGTAACGAGCCCGCCATTTGCTTATCCAGCACTTTTAAATTGAACAACAAACTGAATCCATTACTATACATCATAAGCTTCAAGAAAATATAGGTCTTCAAAAATCCCACTAGGGGGGGAGGGTTTCGGTTATGGGCCCATGGACTAATAACCTTGCCGATGAAATTCTTGGAGTTATTGCTCTTTGTTGAATTTACACTTAATTCTTAAAGTTGCCTATATCTCATGTCTTTTTAGCTCACCTGAGCACGAAGTGCTCAAGGTGAGCTATTGTGGTCACTTTTTGTCCGTCGTCCGTCTGTCCGTCTGTCCATCTGTCCGTCCGTCCACAATTTCGTGTTTACACTCTAGCATCTACAAATATAAGCCAATCTTGACCAAACCTGGTCAAAACATGTATGACCATAAGATCTCGGATGAGTTCGATTTTGGGTCAGATCGAACCAGAAAGTCCGGAGTTATCTGCCCTTGAATGCGAAAAATAGCTAGTTTTGACATTGTTTACACTCTAGTACCTACAATTATTGATCAATCAAGACAAAACTTTGACACAATGTTGTTGACTATAACATCTCACATGAGTTCAATTTTCAGTCTGATCGTACAAGAAGGTCTTGAGTTATGTGCCCTTGAAATTGACAAAATTGCCATTTTCGACCATTTTCTACTTTGTTTACACTCTAGCATCTACAAATATTGACCAATCAAGACAAAACTTTGACACAATGTTGGTGACCATAAGATCTAGGATGAGTTCAATTTTCAGTCTGATCGGACGAGAAGGTCTTGAGTAATATGCCCTTGAAATTAACAAAAATTGCCATTTTCGACTGTTTTCGACTTTGTTTACACTCTAGCATCTACAAATATAGACCAATCAAGACAAAACTTTGAGACAATATTAGGGACCATAAGATGTTGTATTAGTTTGATTTTCAGACTGATCGGATTATAAAGTCATGAGTTATACGCCCTTGAATTTGACAAAATTGCCGTTTTTGACTGTTTTTGACTTTGTTTACACTCTAGCATCTACAATTATTGACCAATCTAGACAAACCTTTGAGGCAATGTTAGGCACCATAAGATCTTGTATGAGTTTGATTTTCAGATTGATAGGATCATAAAGTTAAGAGTTATATGCCCTTGAATTTGACATAATTGCCGTTTTCGACTGTTTTTGACCTTGTTTACACTATAGCATCTTACAATTATTGACCAATCAAGACAAAACTTGGTCACAATGTTACGGACTAAAATATCATGTATGAGCTGATTTTCAGATTGATCAGAGTTATACACCCTTGAATTTGACAAAATTGATGTTTTCGATTGTTTCGGACCTTGTTTACACTTTAGCATCTACAATTGTCCAATCAAGACGAAATTTGAACACAATGTTGCTGAACATAAGATCTTGCACCAGTTTGAATTTCAGCTTAATCATAGTAGAATTTGCTGAGTTTGCTGAGCCCTTCAAATTGACAAATTTGCTGTTTTCGACTGTTTTTACTCTAACAACCACAAATAGCGACAAACCAAGACAAAATTTGGACACAATGTTGTTGACCATAAGTTTGTTTTCAGTCTTAAAGTCACAAAACTGAACAAAACTGTGGCTCATATCATCTTGGTTCAGGTGAGCGATATAGGACCATCATGGTCCTCTTGTTACACATACAGGCTTGGTATCTCACACATAGATACTTCCTATCAACATCGTTCACATTTGACCATGACCTTGGAGTTTGACCTACTTTTTTAAAACTTTAACCTGGCCGATATATCATGTCCTTTTACACATACAGCCTTGATATTTGACACATGGAAACCTCCAACCAAGACCTATCACATATGACTATGACCTTGGACCTTGTGACCCTGACCTTGGACTTTGACCTACTTCTATGATACATTAACCTGGCCTATATTTCATGTCATTTTACACATACAACCTTGATATTTGACACATGGACACCTACGACCAAGACCTTTCACATTTGACCATGACCTTGGACCTTGTGACCTTGACCTTGGTGTTTGACCTACTTCTATAATACATTAACCTGGCCTATATTTCATGTCATTTTACACATACAGCCTTGATATTTCACACATGGTCACTTCCAACCAGGACATTTCCATTTTGACCATAACCTTGGACCTTGACCTTGGAGTTTGACCTACTTTTAAAATACTTAAACTAGGCCTATATCTCGTGTCCTGTTACCTATACAGTCTCGATATTTTATTCACATGGACACCTACTACCAAGACCTTTCACATTTTACCATAACCTTGACCTGTGTGACCTTGACCTTTGATTTTTACATACTTTTAGAAATCTTTAACCTAGCCTTTATCTTATATCTTATTACACCTACAGCCTTGATATTTCACACATAGACACCTCCTACCAAGACCTTTCACATTTGACCATGACCTTGAATATTGCAACCTTGACCTTGGAGTTTGACCTACTTAAAGAAAACTTAAACTAGGCATATATCATATCATGTCCTTTTACACCTACAGCCTTGATATTTCACACATGGACACCTCCAACCAAGACCTTTCACCTTTGACCATGACCTTGACCTTGGAATTTGGCCTACTTTTAAAAACTTTAACCTAGCCTATATTTCATTTTACTTTTATGTATACAGCCTTGATATTTCACACATAGACACCTCCTACCAAGACCTTTCATATTTGACCATGACCTTGGACCTTGTTAACTTGACCTTGGACTTTGACCTACATCAAATGTAGGCCCTTGAGGGGGGCATATATGTTTTACAAACATCTCTTGTTATTTTACATTAAACATGTCCTAACGTCTTGCAAGTTAAGAAACAATCCTAAAAGATAGTTTTACTGATAGTGTGTTGTCAGTTACACAGTAAAAACACAAAAGAATGTCACTGGGCTCACTAAGCGTCATGTCATAACTTCCGGAAAACAGCAGTCGACATATCACTTGAATTTGAGTTCTGAAAAATTCAATTGGCAGGGACTTAAAAGCTCGGCGTCCAAATTTTCTTCCATTTAAAGGTTGTGGTTCCATTTATAGCAAACGCCAAAGTACCGGATCGATCCAGATCATCGACCGGGCCAGTTACAATCAGTCGGTAGGGTATTAGCCAAAGAGCTCTGAACATTGGAACAAATTCCAAATGGCAGCAGATTCCACTTAAATGAACATTGGCAGACATGGATAAGCCATCGCAAATGAATTATTAAACCAGAAGCAAACCATTTTATATCTGTTTTTGACTAAACTTATCCATCCAAAGACGGTCAGATTCAGTTAAAGAGTTGCAGGTCTGTGCTTCGGATGTTTGCATAAAGTCATGGAATTCACCCAAACGCCCAGGCAGGCGGGCTGGGACAAACAAATGAAATGCCAAAGGCGATACTCGTAAGTACGTTGACAATGTGTTGCGCCCTGTTGTCCCTGATATTATGTAGGAAGAGTCAATGACATGTTGCAAAAGGATGGCGCCCCTGCACACACTGTTGCTTTCACACGACGGATGTGCAGCAAAACAAGGTTACTGCCCTTATTCGAGAACACGTCTGCTATTGAACACTTTTGGGATTGTCTGAAAAGGTGCGTTCGTGGTAGTCTTAATCCTTCAACAAACCTGTTTTGCGAACGAACAATCTTTCAGGATGAGTGAACTAAGTTTCTTTAACATCAAACCGCTCCAAAAATGGTGTCGATGTGACGAACATGTCAGTTTTTATGAATACAAGGGATGATTATAACAATAAAATTGTTTGTGACTCTTGAATTTACACCGGGTGTCTTTGGGTTGAAATTTCTGTCTGTAAAAGTCTTAGCATACTTATGATGTTTTGTTTACTATTTGATGAAATGTTACATATGATGTCAAAACAAAAATATTCTTAAATTTATTAACAAGTTCTCAGATATTTGTTATTGAATGAGTGTTGCGTTACTTAATGTGGTAAGTGTAGACGTATCACAAGACGTCTGAGACGGATGTAGCTCTCCATTAACCGACCTCTAACATGCCTTCTGCTGATAGGACTAAATTCTTTACTCAACATAGACGTAACTTTTGCCGCTTACAATCGATTTCACAGGTGGTTGTTCCAATTATGGTTGACTTGTCGCAATGACATCTTGCGTCGACTTCTCGAATGCCGCAAGTCGCAGGTGTTTCTATTTTTTTTACTTGTCCCTGAAATGCCTGTTTGATGTTTCTATGCACACTAAAACGCTTGGCGACCTCTTTCTTAGGCATTAGAGTGCTACTGTCTAAACCATGCATCAACCTACATCTTTGCATAAACTTATCACATTGTTTTCTGTTCAATTAAACAAATTCATATGTTTTTCTTAACAACAAGAAAATTTACAACAGTTTCACCATTTAAACAAATTTCAACCTCACTTAAGAATAACACAGTGCAACAAAACACTCAGACGTAAAGTGCGTTAACGTCAAACGTCCGTTTATGTGCAGTTGGTGGCAGTCAATATTTTGTTAACAAGCTTATCTTAAGGACTAAAAATATTTCTTGTAGATTTGTTGTCCTTTTACAAGAATTACCAGAAAAGAAGTACGCACAGTTACTTTTTTCGGTTAGTATATTTCAAGGGCGGATCTAGGGGTGGGGTCAGGGGGTCATAACCCCCCTGTAATTGGCCGAAAATTGAATTTTTACTATATAACTTCTTATTAAATGCCATCATGTGGGCTTAAATCCCCCCTAGAAAAAAATCCTGGATCCGCCCTTGTATTTGTATAACTTTTCTTCCTTAATTTGTTTTTAACCCTTTCCCAAACAAGACCTGATTTTCACGTCCCTGATATAAAAGGCTTGGAAAAGCATTGAGACAAAAGCATTTTCTTCTTTTGTCTCGATATTTTCCATGCTATGTTACACAAAAATCTCATCCTTTTCAACATCCATTTTGTAGTCTGTAGCAGCTTTCAAATTAGACAGCTCTAAAATTGTGTTATTTGGGTAAGGGTTAAGTCATAACCATGTCTTGTACGGGAAATTGTTAACCATGCCCCCTTTCGATGAAAATGGGGGTATATTGTTTTGCAAGTGTAGGTAGGTCGGTCGGTCGGTCGGTCCGTAGACCAAACGAAACCTTGTCTGGAGCATAACTCAAAAAGTATGTAAGGTAGAATCATGAAACTTCATAGGTGGATAGATCTTATTATGGAGAAGTGCAGTGCACAAGTACCCTAACTCTACCGATCATTTTTTGACCTTGGACCTTGTGACCCTGACCTTGGAGTTTGACCTACTTTTAAAAAAATCAAACTGGGCCTATATCTCGTGCTATTACACATACACCCTTGATATTTTACACATGGACACATCCTACCAAGACCTTTCACATTTGACCATGACCTTGGACCTTGTGACCTTGACCTTGGACTTTGACCTACTTTTAAAAAAACTTTAACCTATCCGATATATTATGTCCTTTTACATACAGTCTTGATATTTGATACATGGACACCTACCACCAAGACCTTTTACATTTGACAATGACCTTTGGACCTTGAACTTTGACCCACTTTTAAAAAAACTTTAACCTAGGCGATATATTGTCCTTTTACACATACAGCCTTGATATTTGACACATGGACACCTACGGCCAAGACCTTTCACATTTGACCATGACCTTGGACCTTGTGACCTTTACCTTGGTGTTTGACCTACTTTTATAATACATTAACCTTGCCTATATTTTATGTCATTATACACATACAGCCTTGATATTTCACACATGGTAACTTCCAACCAAGACATTTCACTTTTGACATTGGACCTTGACCTTGGAGTTTGACCTACGTTTAAAAAACTTTAACTAGGCCTATATCTCATTTCCTGTTACCTATACCATCTCGATATTTTACACATGGACACCTCCTACCAAGACCTTTCACATTTGACCATGACCTTGGCCTGTGTGACCTTGACCTTAGTTTTTTTCATACTTTTAGAAATCTTTAAACTGGCCTTTATCTTATTTCCTATTACACCTACTGCCTTGATATTTGCCACATAGACACCTCCTACCAAGACCTTTCACATTTGACCATGACCTTGAATATTGCAACCTTGACCTTAGAGTTTGACCTACTTTAAAAAAAACTTAAACCAGGCATATATATCATGTCCTTTTACACCTGCAGTCTTGATATTTCACACATGGACACCTCCAACCAAGACCTTTCACATTTGACCATGACCTTGACCTTGGCATTTGGCCTACTTTTAAAAACTTTAACCTGGCCTATATTTCATTTTACTTTTACATATGCAGCCTTGATATTTTGCACATGGACACCTCCTACCAAGACCTTTCATATTTGACCTTGGACCTTGTTAACTTGACCTTGGACTTTGACCTACATCAAATGTTGGCCCCTGAGGGGGCATATATGTTTAACAAACATCTCTTGTTGGTATATGACTTTAAAGTACCATAATTATATTTTTATGACAACTTATGTGGAAAATCTAACTCACTGTAAAACATAGGTACATTCTATTTGATCTCAAGCATTAATTTTTGTCCCATCCAAATTCAAAGCAGAACTTTTCTAATTATCTATAATCTCTATATATCTATCTTTGAATACTGCTTTTCAACCTTGCAAGTAACCTTGAGCAGCTGCCCGTCTGTGCCAAATTTAAAGAATGAGAAAATTTAAGAAATAAAGATGATGATAAAGATGAATGATTGATAATTTGATTAAAAAGAAGGATGATAAGTTAAAATGATTAAAACACAAATGCAGTGCTTAGGGCTTTTGGTGTGAGGTGGTGCAGACAGCGGACTTGAACTGGTTCAGTTCCCCTGCCAGCACAACATCACAGACAGTGCATTCCATTGGGTGATTGATAGGAAAGAATGAATATTTTTACAAGTCGACTCCTGTGTGTATCTGTCTGAAGCTGACAGGATGACCATGTCTGGATTTTAAAAATTGTAGACAAAATGATAAGTACTAGATCTTTTCAAAGATAGAATTGTAGTAGATTGTAAAACAAAAAAGTTTCAAGACAATATTTTGTTCTTTTGCATCAATGTCTCCCAAAGCTTTCAACTATTCAACACATCTGCTGATATTGAAAAGGGTTGGTGAAACCTCTACCATTTTATACCAATTGAAAGATGAATGTCATTTAAAATACCATTTTCTGTCTGTGTTCAGGGCTTTTCTTCCATAAATTGGGAAGGGGCCCTGGTCAGTCATTTTGGGAAATTTTAACGCGATTTTGGTCAAATTGGGAAAAAGAAAATACAGGAGAATAAATCTTCAAATGAAAATAAACTTTCTTAAACAACACTTTGTAACTAGAATAGCTGAATTATAGAACACACACTGCTACTTTGTGACTAGATTTGCCGGTAGGTAATTATCATTATTTATTTATTTTCAAGTTTGGGAATTTTAGTTTTAAAAATTGGGAAATTTTTACTGAAAAAAAGAAAAAAAGAAGCCATTTTCCAATTGGGAAGCCACCAAATTTCGGCCTCTGTTATAGAAGGAAGAAAAGCCCTGGTGTTGTAATCTAACTGTATGTTAGTCTTTATCCTGAGCCCTCCTGAGCAGCAATAATATGTGGTGTTTCAATTGGAAAGCTGCTGTAGACCACAAAATCTATTATGTTGGTAAAGAACAGATTTGTGTATGATATTGATATAGTGCATAAAAGAGGCCAAAGGGAAAATGTTGATTATCAGCATTTTACTTCTTTTGTCTCCATTTGTTTCCACATCCTTTATATATAGTATTCGAAAACCAGGTCTTATTTGGCGAAAAGTTGACCCATTAGTGACGACTTTTGACTCTCTCACAAGAAAATTCTCACAAAAACATTGTGGAAAATGAAGAAATTCATTTTCTACACAGTTTTCTAACCAAAAACAGAAATATTTTCAAAATTTCATGAACTTGAAATTGTCGTCAGCCATGCCTTCCAAATTGGTAGAGTCCAAAATTTTGTCGCTTTGGAAAGGATTAAACAGAAATGTGAAAACTTCCTTATTTTATTTCCAGATGATTTACTCTGTGAAGACGACATGACATTGAATAATGAATTAACAGAACTATCACAAGATCAATCAGTCATCACAGATGCGGAATCTCGACCTTCTTTTTCAAACAGAGAGTCATGTGTAAAAACACTAAACACACCAGAAGATATTCAGATGAAACCTGCAGCTAATGCTGAAAATGACAAAGAAATCACAATGTTAGAACACAGTCCAGTAACTTTTGTCATTGATAGAAGTGATGCTAATATTCCTTCTTCAAGTAACAAAATCAATACTTCAGTACTTCTAAACTCAGCTGAACCAACAGTCAACACAAATGAGAGCATCAAAAATAGTAAAACTAAAAAAGCTGAGAAATTCAATGATAGTCCAGGAGGTTCATATGAGGTCTTGCCAAGTAATAATTTTAATGTAATTGCTGATTCAACCAAATCTGGAACATTACAAACATGTAGCATATCTACAGATAATAGTGAAACAATGGAAACCTCAAGTGTTCCAACAAAATATGATAAAAGTCCTATATCAAGTATACGGACAAGGTCTAAAAGTAGCAATTTTAAGTTAAAGACAGAAGAATCTCAACTATTAGGGTCAAAAGACAACCAATCTGACAAAAGAGAAGAAACAGAAAATATGACTGATATTTGTGATTCACAGCCAGTTGGTGTAAAGTTATCAGATGGATGTAAATCTCCAATGAAGGAAAGAAAATACAAGAAAAGAGTGAGATTGAAACCACAGAAGGTGAGAGCCAGGGAGGTGGATGAATTACTGAAATCATTGGAAGAAAACTTTCCTGATGATGTACGAATTGAAGTTCATGAGATTTTAAACAGTAATGGGACAAGAAACTTGAAGTGTATGTATTGTACCAGAATATTCTCAACAAAATTTAATTTCATTGTTCATATTGATAAACATTTAAAACAAGCATTTGATTGTACAGATTGTGGTAAGAGATTTAGTAATCCAAAAGCCTTGAAAATTCATAGATTCACCCGCGCTAATTTGACAAAGTTTACATGTGAATACTGTACATTTGAGGCTACAACTGCTTGCTTATTTAGGATTCACAACAAAGCTGAACATCAGTGTACCAATACCTTTCAATGTCATATCTGCCCGAAAATACTCAACACAAAATCATATTTAAATGTTCATTTAAAGCAAGAACATGGAATTGGTGAGGACAATTATGAATGTGAAATCTGCGGGTTCAAATGTAAGTCAGAAAGAGGCTTGAAAAAACATCTACAGGGACATAAAACGGATAACGATCTAAAATGTCAGGTATGTGGTAAGGAATTCTTAACAAAGAAACTTTTACGAAGTCATATGGTATATCACGCGGAGAGAAAACATGAATGTAATCAGTGTGGGAAAAGGTTTACTACAATAACAAAACTGCGCGGGCATGAACGCACACACACGGGAATTAAACCTTACGCCTGTACACTCTGTGATTACCGTGCTGCTTTACCAGCTAACTTGAGAACTCATATGAAAATGCATCAGAGGGATGGTTATTCATGGCCAAAATGTAGGAATAATTCTGGTAAAACGAAACCAGATGGAGAGACCAAACCTTTATCCAACAATGAAGCAGAAATTCCTTATGAATCCAACAACCAGAATCCAGACTGGTACATAGAATCATACAATGACCAGAGCGTTCTTTATGGTAATACTGCGGCACCAGTCTATACAGATGGTGTGGCTTACCAGAGTACAAAAACTGACTCACATAATGTCAGTGTTATTGCAAAACCTTGTAACTCCAGCTTTGATAAAGCTGGAGTTACAATGTTTAGCAATAACACCAACGATAAACAAGAGAACCCACAACTGCAAAATAACTACTATAATCAAGGCGTTGGACAAAGTAGGGAGGAATATCCAATGTTATATAATGCTCTGGAAAGTTATCCTGACTATGTTAATCCATATATGAATGACAATCAGTATTATAATTCTACTGGTACTGCTTATAGTGGCCAAGCTGATACTGCAATGGAGAAGACAGCTAAGCAAGATATAGTATCTAACGTTAGTGATGCTAACATGGAAACATATAGTGCAACTAAAATGTCTCAAATTTATGTAAAACAAACATCAAATACTCATCATCAACAACAACAACAACAAATTAATCATCAACATCATTACGTGAACACTCAACAAGACAGTCTAGTTCAACCTCAACAACATCAACCTCAACAACAAGGACAACCACAAACTTTGGCCGGCCATGACCTGTATGCACAGGGTACTCAGTCTGGCTTAACAGAGAAGCAGGGTATTTTATCAGAGAAAGAGGAGCAAGTTCACAGTCATCATCATCAACAACAGTCGCAGCAACAGCATTATCAGAATCAGGCATACACACAATTTAATCAGCAAGTCACTTATCAACCACAAAGCTACGATCAACATTATCCCCACCCAGTGTCACTCATCAAGGTATATCAAAACAGTGCTAGCTCCAATCCCAGCCAACAGCAAGTAATGTACGACTCACAAGTCTATACTGGTATGGGTAAACATCTAAATGAGATTAGACCAAATTTAGACTCAACTTATAGTACTGAAGATTCAAAAAAATATGCGTCAAAGACAACAAAAACAGATTTCACAAATCCCAATGATCGGATTTATCTAGGTCCCCAGGATATGCATGAGCCATACAAGTATGTGTATCAGATTGACCAGCAATTGAATTATGACAAGCAAGCTGGTCAGGAAGGATACAATTTGGATACACAAACTACTTTTGGAGATCTTGAGGAGACTTTTTACGCAGCCAAGAAGGAAAAATTGAAAGAATAATGAGACGGAGCATAAGACTAAGCCTTTTTCAAACTACAAAATTTTAGGTTGGTCCAATTTGAAAGCTAATGCAGACTACAGAAAATATGTTACTGAAATTCAATTTTGTGAAGAATATAGTTCAGAAAACATTCAGGTAAAATGAGAAAATGCTGATCATCAGCATTTTCTTCTTTTGCTTGCTGGCTAGAGATATCAAAACTTTGTCTAGACTGGTCATCAAGGAATTTGTACATTCTATTTTTATGCCCTGGTATCTAAAGATCGGAGGCATATTGTTTTACTAGTGTCCGTCTGTCGGCCCGTCTGTCCGTCTGTACAAAGCTCAAATTTGGTATGTAACCTTTCAATGATATATATATCTATTCCATGCAATATGACCTTCGGTAAGGTCGTTCATCAACCCTTATCAGCCCTTTACGTGAAAGCTTAACATAAAAACTTAACATTGCCATTTCGGGGGCATTCGTGTTTCACAAACACTTCTTGTTTTTAATTGTTGATTCAATATGTACATTGTGATTATTGTTGGGGGAATTTGTTGTATTTACTGGGTATATATGCCGCCAAAGGAAAAAGGCACTCTTGTGATCATCATCTCATTGACAGATCACTGTCTCAATCAATTAAGAAGAAAACTGTCATAGAAAAATATCAAAAGAAAATGATCATGGCTTTAACACTCATTGTGAAAGATGAAAAATGTGCTGGTAGAACTTTGGCATATGTGACCAGTCACGCTAAAAGGGACCTTTTCCGAACTCCAAAAATCCAAATTTTGAAAACTTGTCAGGCTCAGCACAGGTCAACCAGATACCATGAGATACTGCATTCGAAAAATGAACGAAAAGTAAGATAGGAAAAATATTACAGATATAAAAAAGTACATAAAAGTGAAAAGTGTCGGCCCTAGTCTGGCTGCGCGGGCTGCACAGACTGACTAGGGTCGATATTTTTCACACACCCAGTCCCTTTTAGCGCGACGGGTCACATATTCATTTTTTTTCTCAGAGTTGCTAATGCTCTTTGATTTGGTTCGGCAAAATTTATATAGCTTTCGTTGAATGATTTTGAGAATTGATTAAATGCATATTTCTGGCAAAAATTATACATGGATCTGGTGCATAATTGTTTATGAAACCTTTAAAGAAAAGGAGAAATTGTTGTTAATCAGTACAGTAATTTCTCCTTTTTTAGCTCGACTTTTCAAAGAAAATGAGAGCTTATACTGTCACCCGGGCGTCGGTGTCGGCGTTGGCGTCGGCGTTGCAACAAAGGTTAAAGTTTTTTCAAACATCAATAACTTCCATACTATCAAAGGGATTCAACCCAAACTTGGAATACTTATTCACCATCACTACCTCTACCTTACTACCAGGGCCCGTGACCCTGGCTCCACTTTATTTGGAGTTACGCCCCCTTTATACTAAGCAAATTAGAAAGTCTAGCGCGCTGTCTTCGGACAGCTCTTGTTCTCAATATTTTATGTCCCAAATAGACAAATCTTAGTCAATTGTTATCAACGTTCGATTTTTAGCTCCACTGGCCTTTCAGGCCAGCGGGCTATTGTCATGGCGGTGTGTCCGTCGTGCGTCCGTCCGTGCGTCCGTCCGTCCATCCGTGCGTCCGTAAACTTTTTCTTTAAAAATCTTCTTCTCAGAAACTACTGGATGGATTTCAACCAAACTTCACAGGAATGATCCTTGGGTGACCCTCTCTCAGATTCCTACAAAGAGTTTGGATTGAACCAGAATAACTTGAGTTATCTGCCCTTGAACGTCAAAAAAAGCTGGTTTTGACTTTATTTTTACTCTAAAATCTACAAATATCAACCAATCTAGACAAAACTTGGACAAAATATATATAAGCATGATATCCCGCCTGTGTTCAATTTTCAGCTTGATCGGAATTTTACATCATGAGTTATGTGCCCTTGAATTTGACAAAATTTCAATTTTTGACTTTGTTTTCACTCTAACAACCATAATTGTTAACCAATCAAGATGACATTTGGACAGAATCTTGTTGACAACAAGATCTTGCTTTTGTGTAATTTTCAGGATGATTGCATCGCTACAATCTGAGTTATGTGCCCTAGAAATTGACAAAATTTCAGTTTTCGACACTTTTTTCACTTTTGTGGCCACATATATAGATTAATACTGACAAAATTTGGACAGACCATAAGATCTTGCTTGAGTTTGATATTCAGCTTGATTATTGTGGTGTTCAAGACATAAATTATCAAGTCAAAATCATATTTTTAGATCAGAATGTATCTTTATTTTCATGACCACTATGTTACATGCACAATGGCAACGTCTTGAACTAATTATCATAAAAACAACTCTTACTGAACTTTTAATTGCTCCTATCAAAAGTTACTTCCCTTAGTCTACCACAATTATTAACTCACATATTGAATTATGTGCCCTTGAATTTGGCATAATGACATTTTTCAACTTTATCATCACTCTAAAAATCTCCCAAATATTAGTCAATCATTTACCTTCTTTTCTCTTTGACCACATAATTGCTTCTCTTTACTTTGTTTCTGCTCTAAGAATCACAAGAATTTAAAAATATATCGATTTAAGCATTTAGATAAATTTGTCAATTTTTTTATATATACCATGTAAAAAAAGTTTAGCAACACTGACTTTGTTAATTGAAAAAATGTATTTTCTGTGATATTTATTTCACAACCATCATATACATTTTAGCATATGCATTTATGCACAACATTCAAAGGTCGCTTTGTGGTAACGTTAAATATTGTGTTAGAAACATTGTCTTGACGTAGGTGAGGGGTCAAAATAAAAAAAGTTACAATAGAATTCGGTATCGACTGTGCGGCCATTTTCAAGCAAGAACAGCAGTGAAAAGTTTTCTAATCCACTTAAATTGTTTGTACACAGTATCAACATTCACTACTTTATCAAGAGATTGAACGTCATTCGCGTCAGTACGATCACGCACACGTCTTCCTTAAATGCACCGTATGTGCTCTATAGGTGACAAATCAGAAAGAAAGGGATGATAATGGGAGTACATCAATGTTGTATGCGCTTAATTTGGCTTAAAGCATTTAGGACTCTATACCAGTCAAGTCTGGTGCATTCATGGTGTAGCGTTAGGGAAATTACAACGTATGGTCAACGTCTAGAAACCGTTCATCTGTGGAGACGATCACGGATGGAAAGTGTGGATACTCTATGTTGAAATTCTTGTGGAAGCCACTCGGAAGTTTTGGTGTTGATATGGAACGTCTTTGCCCTGACGTTACGAAATTATGACGGTCATCTTGTCGTGGCCTTTTTCTACGACGTCCTTGACCGGGACTATCTCAAACCAAACAAGTTGGCTCACATAGCATCTTCAAATTGTTACTTATGCTTTGAGATGCGCAAAATTCAAAAAGACATCTTTATCGCCGGTTCTGCCACGTAGAAACACATTAGCGATATAACGTCCTTCTAACGTAAGTCCATGGCGTAGTCCCAAGGCGGTGCAGAAAATTCTTTTTAGTGGCCTTTTTTATGCTGGGCAAAGACAATTATGTTCACATCTAAATGTTTTCTAGAACTATGATCCATACACATGAATACCATGGCAGACATGAAAACCGGAAATGCGCACCTGGAGTGCGGGACGCACGCGATTGCGGTATAAAATTCATCTGTTTGTGTTCTCTAGCTATAATCTATTGTGTAAACGTTTGATTTTATGTTAAAACAGAACTATTTTGGTTACTACTGATATTTACATTTTGTTGCAAAACTTTTTTTATTATGTATAGTAAATCACAAGAAATTCAGGCCTGTGGAGCGACTCAAGACCTTCAGGTCTTTCTAGTTAGTATGCTGCATCTTTTAAGTTGGAACAGTGTACACTTTTACCATTTTTTGGAAAGCATTATTTTGTTCACCTATACATGAACAGTATAATGTATACCTCACGATAAATGACCTGGCAGAGCAGCCCATGTTAAACGATAGAGAAGCTCTGCCAGGTCTTTTATTCTGAGGTATACTATACATGTTTATAGGCGTGTTTGTCATCAACAACATCGTAAATCCAGCTTACCCCTTTCCCAAACAACAATAAGTTTGGCTATTCCAATTTGAAAGTTTTTAAGATGAATTTGAAAAATATGAATTTGAAAGTTTTTAAAATGAATTTGAAAGTTTTTAAGACGACAGGATCATTATACGAGGATATGTTGATAAAGATTGGATTTGTGATGAGAAATAGAGCTGAAAATATACTAGTCAAAACTCCTAACCGGCCACTTTGTTTTTCGAATTTTTGAAATGTTTACACATATCTGATCGGAAAGAAGTTTTCTTTTATGGAAAGGGTGGTCATTTGAAAATAATTTCGCACAAACATCGCGCTTTGAAATGTTAATGTGACTCTTTGACATTACATGAAAGACGAAGACCCCCATTTTTGAAAATCACAAAAACTGAGAAATTCAACAGAAATTCAGATTTAGGACGAAATAAAATCTTGATATCGTCCTTTTTTCCCTATTAACGTTGCTAGTAAATTTACAAAGAAACGTGCTTTTCGAAGAATTAATTTACTTCTATTCAATATTGCCCAAATATGAACCGATTTTCTACAAAATACCCCACCCACCAATGTTAAAATCGATGAAAATCAAAATTAGGGGTATAGTGAAACTTATGTAAATTTGAAAACATTCAAGGCGGAATATTGGTAACATTTTCATCTTTTTTAGTTCGAAAATGATTATTCTATACAATGACTAACTGTGATTGTGGTTATCCCGTCAATAAACATGCCATATATGGCAGAAACTAAGTGGCCGGTTAGAAGTTTTGACTAGTATATATTGAGACGAAAGAAAAAAAATGCTGATAATAAGTATTTTAGCCTATTCTTTTGTCTCAATGATTCCCAGGGCTTTTCTATTACGGACGTCAAAAACAGGTCTTGTTCGAAAAAGGGTTAAAACAAGCTGCGGTTACAACGTTTTTGAAGAAAAGTGATGATTGTTTTTCTTGTTTATATTTATGACTTATTTTGTTAACTGATTGAAATAAGATAATGTTATAGTTTGAAAAAAGGTTGTTGTTTTCTTCTTTATTAATTGAACCCAATCCCGCACATTGACTCCTTTTAAACCTCATCCAAACAAGACCTGGTTTTGACGTCCCTAGTAAGCTTGGGAAAACATTGAGAAAAAAGAAGAAACTGTTGATAACCAACAGTTTCTCCTTTTGTGTCAATATTTTCTTTGTTATATTGTACATAATTCCCTTGTATTTTTATCTTAATTTTGTTGTTTACAGCAGCTATTAAATAATAGTACCGCCCTAAATTTTGTCATTTGGGAAAGGGTTAACTCCCTGCAAGATATTTTCTTTGGAAAACATTGTTGAGAAGCATTGATTGTGGCAATCAATTTCTTCAATTCCCACACTAGACATGTAAAAGTCCAATAAGTTAAAATTGTCAACGACAACATCTTCTGATTATGCTGTCTTAATAACGGAAATTATAAACCATTCACCATACAACAAAACAGGCTTAGACCAGTTGGTGCAGTTGGTAGCGCATCCGAATTTGATGAGGTCCTTGGTTCGATATCCGGTCGGGGGGAGGGGGGCGTTCTACACGAAATTTGTCTGCGAACAATAATTTGATACTAGTAATTGTAAATTTATTTGGGCGAGCAGCTGGAGGCTCGGACAGGATGTTTTAGTACTTGTGAGAGAAACAAAAGTAATCCATAGTTAGATGCTTCCATCTCCGCGATATGACCATAGTCACGGTGGATAATCACGTGTAACAATATTTTCAGAAAATCTTCGATAATTTTCTTAATATGCAACCGATTTCAATTCGGTTTGAAGCGGAGAATGTGGACAGACGTCACGCATTAGACGGACGTGGTTGATTTTTAAAAAATCAAATGATAAAAAAGTTATTGAAGGTCAACCAAAATTTTGGTTTATCTTCAATGACTTTTTTATCAGTTGATTATACCCCCGCAAACGAAAATTATACCCCCGCAAACGAAGTTTGGAGGGGGTATACTGGAATCAGCCTGTCGGTCCAGTGGTTGGGTGGTTTGTTTGTTTGTCTGTTGGTCTGTCTCCAAAACTTTGTCCGGACAACTCCTCCTACACTTGTTGACCGATTCAGTTCATACTTGGCACAAGTGTTCATTGTGACCTGTAGATGTGCAAGACGCAAATTTCTTGAAAATCGGACCGATACTTTTTGAGTTATGGCCCCTGATTTGACCCAAAAATGCTTGTCCGGCCAACACCTCCTACAGTTACTGTCCGATTTGCTTCATACTTGGCACAGGTGTGCATTAGGACCTGTAGATGTGCAAGACGCAAATTTCACGAAAATCGGAATGATACTTTCTGAGTTATGGCCCCTGATTTGACCCAAAAATGCTTGTCCGGATAACTCCTCCTACACTTGTGGACCGATTTAGTTCATACTTGGCACAAGTGTTCATTGTCACCTGTAGATGTGCAAGACGCAAATTTCACGGAAATCGGACTGATACTTTTTGAGTTATGGCCCCTGATTTGACCCAAAAATGCTTGTCCGGCCAACTCCTCCTACAGTTACTGTCCGATTTGCTTCATACTTGGCACAGGTGTGCATTAGGACCTGTAGATTTGCAAGACGAAAATTTCACGGAAATCGGACCGATACTTTTTGAGTTATGGCCCCTGATTTGACCCAAAAATGCTTGTCCGGCCAACTCCTCCTACACTTGTAGACCGATTTTTCTCATACTTGGCACAAGTGTTCATTGTCACCTGTAGATGTGCAAGACGCAAATTTCACGGAAATCGGACCGATACTTTTTGAGTTATGGCCCCTGATTTGACCCAAAAATGCTTGTCCGGCCAACTCCTCCTACAGTTACTGTCCGATTTGCTTCATACTTGGCACAGGTGTGCATTAGGACCTGTAGATTTGCAAGACGAAAATTTCACGGAAATCGGACCGATACTTTTTGAGTTATGGCCCCTGATTTGACCCAAAAATGCTTGTCCGGCCAACTCCTCCTACACTTGTAGACCGATTTGGTTCATACTTGGCACAAGTGTTCATTGTCACCTGTAGATGTGCAAGACGCAAATTTTACGGAAATCGGACTGATACTTTTTGAGTTATGGCCCCTGATTTGACCCAAAAATGCTCGTCCGGCCAACTCCTCCTACAGTTACTGTCCGATTTGCCTCATACTTGGCACAGGTGTGCATTAGGACCTGTAGATGTGCAAGACGCAAATTTCTTGAAAATCGGACCGATACTTTTTGAGTTATGGCCCCTGATTTGACCCAAAAATGCTTGTCCGGCCAACTCCCCCTACAGTTACTGTCCGATTTGCTTCATACTTGGCACAGGTGTGCATTAGGACCTGTAGATGTGCAAGACGCAAATTTCACGAAAATAGGAATGATACTTTCTGAGTTATGGACCCTGATTTGACCAAAAAATGCTTGTCCGGATAACTCCTCCTACACTTGTGGACCGATTTAGTTCATACTTGGCACAAGTGTTCATTGTCACCTGTAGATGTGCTAGACGCAAATTTTACGGAAATCGGACTGATACCTTTTGAGTTATGGCCCCTGATTTGACCCAAAAATGCTCGTCCGGCCAACTCCTCCTACAGTTACTGTCCGATTTGCTTCATACTTAGCACAGGTGTGCATTAGGACCTGTAGATTTGCAAGACGCAAATTTCTTGAAAATCGGACCGATACTTTCTGAGTTATGGCCCCTGATTTGACCAAAAAATGCTTGTCCGGATAACTCCTCCTCCACTTACTGTCCGATTTGCTTCATACTTGGCACAGGTGTGCATTAGGACCTATAGATGTGCATGACGCAAATTTCAGGGAAATCTGACATTTACTTTCTCAGTTTTGGACCTTGATTTTACCAAAAAAATGCTTGTCCGGACAACTCCTCCTTTAGTTACTGTCCGATTTGCTTCATACTTGGCACAGGTGTGCATTAACTTCTGTAGATGTGCAAGACACACATTTCATGAAAATCAGACCAACACTCTCTGATTTATTGCCCCTGATTTGACATAAATGCTTGTCCGGACAATTCCTCCTATAGTTACTGAACGATTTGTTTCATACTTGGCACAGGTATGCATTAGGACCTGTATATATGCAAGATGCAAACTTCATGGAAATCACACCGATATTTTCTGAGTTATTGCCCCTGATTGGACCAAATTTCAAGAAAATCGGATTGACAATTTCTGAGTATGGCTCCTCATTCAACAAAAACTCTTGTCCGAACAAAGGTGGTGGCGGGGGTATTTTTATCACCTTCAGTGATAGATTTCTAGTTATCACTGTGTTGTTAGTTGTCCGCTATTTTTGTGCAGTTATTCAAAGATGGCGACAACAATACAACATGAGAGGTAGGTGCCGTAGTTTTTCATCGATAAATTTCTTAAACGGTCGTATCTTGCCTTGATACTGATATCATTATACAGGGGAAATGTAAACCTATCAACGGTTCTATAAATCAAAGTACCAGTGTTGTCCTATCGTATTCAGTTGTTGTGCAAAGACAGCCCAACACGGCAAAAAGTTTTCGAAGCGAGAAAGTTGCTCTTTGAAGGATGATTACATAGTAAACAGCGAACTAGGGAACAAACTATTGCTATAACTTGGATGTTTTTAACATGCTCTTTTCTATGGTTACCGTTATTTTACACAAAAATGTCCAGAATGACCACAAACACCGTGTTTACTAAATGACCAAACAACGGTGTAGTCACAATGAAAATATGCAGACACAACGGTGCAGTTTCTGTGTTATCTGTACGGTGTGGTTATATTTTCATAAACAAATTTTGAACGGTGTAGACATAATGCAATTGTGATCGGTGTAGACTTGAAGTAATACAAAACTTATTATTTCTGGAATGATAATATCGTAATGTTTAATGATAACATTTTAATGGCTGGGAATTACGTTTTACAGTTACTACCGTAATTCTTCAACAATTATGTTAATATATGACTGACTTGTAAATGCTTCGCAGTAAAGAATGTGGCAATATGTCTACAAAATATACTTTAATCAGAATAGAGACAGAATCTATAGTTTCTTCGCTATTTGTCAAAGCAATTCCTTAAGGGTCAAATAGTAGAAAATACCAAGAATCTGCCGGCGTCTGTTTTATTTTGTCTTGTATTTTCAGTTCCATGCTGTTCACTTGTTACTGCTGTCATTTCTAATGAAATTTCGAAAAAGGTTGTGAAGCATTCGGAACAAGACCATTCCAGCCAGATATTAAAGTGCGAAGGAGGGAGATAAATGATCAGACAGCCCAAAAAGGTTTGAAAACTCTGATCTTTAGTATAGCTTGAGTTTATTGGGGTTTTACGTCGTTTTCAACTGCCAAGGGAAGTTTAGTATAATTCCGGATATTATCAAGAAGTCAGACTAGGACACCATCCCCATTTGCGAGCAAAGAATACACAAAATAGACATCATCAACGTAGAAAATAAGGGTTTTGGAATTAACAATCTTTCTATCGATGATATACCCGATTTTGTATGCATGAGTCCTGTACATAAAAAATACGAAGTTCAACACCCCATAAGGTCGTTCAAAAATCTCCGACCTTAATTCCTGATATATCCATTGGACGTGCTGAAACAGATGATACGGGACTCACGAGACATGGAAATAATGGCTGAAATGAATAGTTTATTCCTAGATGTGATCAAGTCATTGAGAAGCATTGATCAACTTGGTAATTGGTTATCTTTTCATAACATGGTCAAGGAAGGTCGGTTCCCGATGGAAAACATTTCATTTCATTTATTTATGGATGTGTGTAAGTTCTACTCTCTTGGAAGTTCGTCAATGCGTTTTACTCCAATAGTTAAACGGTTTTGGCGAATAGAAAATTATCTTTTTCATTGCAAGTGGTTACATTTTATGAGTGGGCCCAAAACATCTTGGTCAGAAAATTGTCAGTCCGGAAGTTCTAAGAGGTTGATTACGTCTGAAAATGCCAAAATAAATTTTGCAGTTCCGTAATTCTATTTTTAAGACTTGATTACTGTAAGTCGACAAAGACGAAAAAAGAAACTGGCCATTGTACCCACATCGTATGGTAAGTCAGTAAACATTGGTCTAAAATGACGTTTACTACATGTTTTGTTTAATATTTTGGGATGGTATTCCTTGTGATAATCATGTCTGTCAGATGTTAACTCAATAACAAATAACAAAAAATGTCTTCTGAAAATTAAATTAAACATACATTGAAATTTTTTAGGCTAAGGTGAATGAAAAAAGAGAAAACGGCATATTTCCATAACTTTTGTTTTCGTTTACTTTGAGGATGGGTTTTCAAAGACCAAATTATTCGAGGGGGATAAATCAGAGCTGCATATGATCTGCTAGCTGTTAGAGCTAGTTCGCCCTATACAACATATCAAGTCTACACCGTTCATAATTTGTTATGAAAATAATAACTACACCGTACAGATAACACAGAAACTGCACCGTTGTGTCTGCATATTTTCACTGTGACTACACCGTTGTTTGGCCATTTAGTAAACACAGAGTTTGTGGTCATTCTGAACATTTTTGTGTAAAATAACGGTAACCATAGAAAAGAGCATGTTAAAAACATCCAAGTTATAGCAATAGTTTGTTCCCTAGTTCGCTGTTTACTATGCAATCATCCTTCAAATGGCAACTTTCTCGCTTCGAAAAAGAATTTCCGTGTTGGACTGTCTTTACACTACGACCAAAAGCGATAGGACAATATTGGTACTTGGCTATATAACACCGTGAATAGGTTTACATTTCTCCTGAACGATGATATCAGTATTGAGACAAGATACGGCCATTTAAGGAAATTATCGACGAAAAACTAAGACACCCACCTCTCACGATTTTACACGGACGCCATCTTTGATTGACCACTCAAAACTTCCGTACAAACTACACAAATCTAACGGACAGCTTACAACACAGTGATTTTTCAAAAATCCAATACGTCCAGCTTATTCCTGGCATTTCCCCACCTTCTCTGCTTCAAACCGAATCCAAATTGGTCAAGAATATTTAGGATTTTCGGATATTCTGAGTCACGTGATTATACACCGTAATGGAAGTAGAAAGAGAAGCATTTAATACAAGAAGACATAAGGATGGTTCACCTTGAAAGACGAAAAGATGACCTTTGTTCCACACATACTCGTATGATATCGCTCTTAAACTTTAATCCTTTCCCAAACAGCAATGTTTCTCTAATTTACAAACGATGAATGGACATAATAATAGGATAATTGGATAGCAATAATCCATGGATTTAGATCTTCCTGTTTTTTTCCGAGCCCGGATAAATCAGTCAGTGTTATCTCCAGCCCAATAGGCTGTATCGGCCCCACTACAGCTTCATGCAAATCTGTGTAATGCCACTACAGCTTATGCTTTGGAAAACCCTGTCAGTATCGTACGTTTTCAACTGCTATGATCATATCGCGGCTGCTGGTGCACCTAACCATGGATTCCTGTCGTTTCTCACACCAATACTACCACAATATCCTAACCGAGCCTCATGTTGTTTGCCCACACGTTATACGATCATTGCGCTAACCCAAAATATAGCGATGTGTAATTTTGAACATATATAAACTATATATTGAGAATTGGGTAATGTCTCTGAGCAGTGGTCTGAGTAACTCAGTTGGTAGAGCTGCCGAGTTGTATACTATTATAGAATAGCGGATCGAACCTCGCGCCGATTTCATTTTTTAATCCCCCTATTTTTTTTTTATTTTTTTTTCCCATACCAAATTATTCTAGAAATTGCAAAAATGAAATAAAAATACATTTACCAATTATGTTTTTATATCCGCGATTTCTAGAATCGTTTAGTTTAAAAAATGTGAAATAGATCTACATCGTAGGAAAAAGATGCACCCAAGGTGGTCGTCTGGTATATGGGTCAGACGCTCTACCGACTGAGCTAATTAGATATGTAGGTTATAACGACTCGAATTACCAATATAGATCTATACTTTATACGTTCATGAATTAACATCGCTTTGTTTCGGGTTAGCGTGATGACCGTATAAAACTGTTACTGCTAGTGTTAAAAAATGTCATATCTTTGTTCTCAAAATTAGCGGACTTTGGTCTTTGTCTTTGTAGTAAAATCACCACACTAGAGGCGTCCATGTCTACTTGTTATCGTTAGAAACGGAAGTGTAGTGCGCATGCCCGTGCGGAGGTCAAATGTCTTTCAACTTTTCCAAAGCTATAATCTGATTGATCCAAAGAAAGGTCACAGAAAATGACCCCTAATGACCGGGTGGTCGTTAGATTTTACTGAAAGATTATATCTAATTTTTTATTAGATTGGTCCGTGCCCTAGTGGACGCTAGGTCTAAACGATTACTGGTCAGACGGCAAATTTTGACCTTTCCAAAT
Source organism: Fragum sueziense (assembly GCA_963680895.1). Taxonomy (NCBI): domain Eukaryota; kingdom Metazoa; phylum Mollusca; class Bivalvia; order Cardiida; family Cardiidae; genus Fragum; species Fragum sueziense. The sequence goes on along the minus strand of OY804604.1, from coordinate 426,830 downwards.
TGAAAGATGTTGTCAGAAGAAATTTTCAAGTTGATGATTTTTTTAAGAATCTATTTTTGGTTTTAGAACATTGTGAATAATGAAAAATATCGCTTGTAACAAGCATATTATTCATTTATTACAATGTTTTTCCGAGCCTTTTTTTGTGATGGGGTCAAAATGCGTCACTGTGCAGTAATGGTTTAAATTTTATGAAAGGTTAACAAAACTTTGATCTCTTCTAATTCAAAAGCTGCTGTAGATGACAAAAAAAAAAAAGAATTTTTATAACACAGGATCTGTATACAATTTAGCACAGAAAATATTGTTAAAGCAAAAGGAGGAAATGCTGGATTTAGACATTTTTCTTCTTTTGTCTCGATCTTCTCCAATATGTTCTATTGTTTAAACAAGGTCTTGTTTGTGAAAGGGTTAACCCTTTCCCAAACAAGACCTGGTTTTGACGTTCTTATAGAAAAGGCTTGGGAAAACATTGAAACAAAAGAAGAAAATGCTGATAATCAGCATTTTCTCCTTTTGCCTCAATGTTTCCTGCGCTGTGTTATTCACAAATTTCAACATAGGTAACATGTATTTTGTCCACTGCATCTGCTCTCAAATTGGACCATCTTAATCTTTTGTCATTTGTGAAAGGGTTAAAACACTCCACTAAAACACGTCGAAAGGCATTGAACTGTTTCCCAGGCAGTAACTCTTTCCGACTCTCCAAATAGAAACTGGCTTTGGAAAGCATCTAATTCACGGTGTATAATCACGTGACTCAGAATTTCCGATAATCTTCAATATCTTTTTTAATACTTGACCAATTTGAATTCGATTTGAAGCAGAGAAGGTGGGAAAATGCTAGGATTAAGCTGGACGTGTTGGATTTTTGAAAGTTCAACAGATAAAAAAGTTATTGAAAATAAACCAAAATTTTGCTTTATCTTCAATAACTTTTTTATCAAGTGATTTTTTCAAAATTCAACCACGTCCATCTCATGCGCGACGTCTTTCCACATTCTCTGCTTCAAATCGAATTCCAATCGATCCAGTATTTACAAAATCATGGAAGATTTTCTGAAAATATTGTATCACGTGATTATCCATCGTGTAATTGTGGAAATGAAGACATTGCTTGTGACAAGCAATTGCTTCATTTCCAACAAAGTCCTTGCACTTACAAACGATGTTAAATTTGATTCACTTGAAATAGACGTCTGCAAAATCTCTAAAATTGGGTCTGATAAAGGGTTGAAACCTTTCCCGGACGACTAAACGGTAGAATCGTCCAAGATGAACGAAACTGCTTGTACTGTAAAACATGGTCTCATTTTATATCATTTTATACATCTTCTACGGGGTAAATTAAATCAACGAAAAGAGGAAACTTTCTGAAACCTGTTCTTTTTCTTTTAATGTTTTTCGTGCCACATCCGACGTCATAATCAAAGCTTGTTTGTGGAAAGGGATTGCTGAACAAGTATATATTAATGGAAAGTAGGCGCAAAGAGCCGGTTTTATAGGTAGGGTCAGTTGAATAGAATATCGGCAAGGATGAAGCTTTTCATTTGTGCTTTGTTCTTTACTTCATTTTTGCATGGATGTACATGCGGTAAGAGTATTTATTACTAGTATTACTATTATACATTATGTATTATTTATATACATTATTTTATTATTTGTAATATTAGATATACTGACCCAAAAAGCAAACGAAACTAACCTCAAACACGTACATTTCATTCATTTTTTTCACAAATTTAAATTAAATTTGAATCGAATGGAGAATGGGGTATGCAAAAGGTATACCACATTTCATTTTACCCCGATTTCGTAGTGAGAGCGTAAAAATGAAACCTGACGTAACATGATAGACCGTTAAAAACCAAGCCAGTTCAATTTCTTGTATAGCCCCCAGCTGCACGAATGACAGCACTACATCAGAGGCGCATTCTTTAGAGGTTTATTTCTTAAGATTTCTTAAGGTGTTTTGATTAAAGCGTTTTTAAGACCGAGACTTTGACCGAGCTATTCTGAATGTTCCATATTTATACAAATGACGTCATCATGACGTCATTTGTACAAAGTATGGAGCATTCGGAACACCGCGGTTTATGAATAATGTAGTGTTCGGAACAACTCGGTCAAATCTCTTTTATATTGTTTGTACAGAGTTGACCGAGGGGTTCCGCACGAAGTATAGGATAATGGCGCCTTCCATTGAACGTCTTAAAAATCTTGCTCTAAAGAACGCTTTATCCTAAAATATCTTAAGAAATCTCATGATATCTCAAGAAATCTCGCTCTAAAGAACGCACCTCTGCTGTTCAATGATCAGAGATATCGATGATTGATATTCAGGTCTGTGGCTGGACCGAACGTCGGCGAACATTTTTGAACAGGGCTACCCCAAATAAATGTCGTTTGAGAAAGGGTTAACACAGAAATGTAGAGGGAGTCAGATTAATAGAATATCGGCAAGGATGAAGCTTTTAATTTGTGCTATGTTCTTTGTTTTATTTTTGCAAGGATTTTCATACGGTAAGTGCTTTTCATTATTTTCTATAATCATAATTTTATCCTTAAAAGGAATTATAGGCCTACTTTTCGGATAAAAATGAAATGTTCGGATGAAACGATAAAAAGAAAATTTCGTTTACTCAAATCTTATAACTATATTTTAGCTTAACCTTTTCCATGCACAAGCCTTGATTATAATGTAGACTTGTAACAAACTTAAAAAGTTCAAGGAAAGATGAACATGCGAATAAACTAGATTTTTTGCTTTGATTATACATTATTTTTGTTGCTATACTATACTGAGATCTTTTCTTCGTCATAACATGAAAAGCTTTGATTAAAAAATAGAATGCCTTTACCACGGTGGAGATTATGCATCACAGGATGGATCCACAACAACGTTTAACTAAGGCTAAATTAGCCCCGCTTCAGGTAGAAAAATCTTCAATAACTGCCTTATTTCAGCTAGGCCAGACACTTTAGCATTTAGGGTACCACTAGTTCTAACAGAAATAATTTTGTAACTGAACGAACTTTTATATCATGGTCAACATATCAAAAGTCCTCAGAGCAAATCTGGGGGTAAATGGTGTTAAATCACGCTAAAAGATGCCTTGATATGATCGTAATTCACTGGTCCATCCTACCCACCATACATGTTCTGGAGTACCACGTGCTTCTCTTACGCTACACTTTTCACATATTATTTCTAATTTGATTGAATTTTATATGAAAATTGAAAAAAAAATGTATTCATTATAAATACAAAGGGGGTGTCTCAAATCTGCCCACGCATGAATTTTCTTTTAATTCTGCATGGTGATAAAGGACCATATACAAGCTATGAAAGTGCATTTAGTTTCTTAGATAATTCAAACTGGATTCCAAAAAGCCACCTTGACTTATTCCCACTATGACATGAAACATGGCCCCTTTTTCATGTGTCGCAAAACTTTAGTTTTGTGTATTTTCAAGATCTGTCAATTGAATTTGATCCGAGACACATAAGGCATTACATTCATCCCAGAAAATGTATTTGAGGAAATTATTATGAATGTTTTTTATTAAATTAATCATGAAAAAATGCATATTTTTCAGCAAAATTTTGGAAAAGAGTAAAATTGAATTCCAAAATTAAGTATGTTGGAGTCTTTGTCAAGATTCCATATCATCACAAAAACATGCTACATGTTTCCTCTTACTTTGAGCCAGATTATATAGAAATCCAAAACCGGTAACAATGTCATATAATACATATTATTGATGAAGGTGATGTTTTGGTCCAAAACTTGTATTCAGTAAAAAATGATTGTGCTCCTAAAACCATTTTTATATTCAGTAAAATCAACTGTAGCATACAGCACAAACCTACAGCAATATTCATGCCCAAAAAACGCATTGGAAAAACATAGAATTAATATAAATATTACTTATATTTACAAAACATTACATGTATGTGTTATGCGGTGCTTTTGTTGGTTCGTGTTTATGCGGAGCTTTGTCGTGTTACCTTCTGTTGCGTAACACGACGTCTATGTAGCTTTCGCTAACGAGGTTCTCTAGGTTTAATGTTCGTTTCTTGGGGAATCTAATAAAAAAGAGATGATCCGATGTATGAGCCAACCTTTAATTTCAACGTATCTTTCCGCGCTTTCAAAGCAATTTGATCTTTGACATTTAATACAATTAGAAATGATAAAAATGAAAATTCTAACAAAGATGATAATGTATGATTGAAGTTCGTCACCATTTTGCATCGCACCTATTTCGTTCTAACGAGATAGCTGCGGACGCCAAATGGAGACGACATTATAATTTAGAAGACTTCGATGACAATTAAGCCCTTTCTACTATTTCCGACTGCATAGCAAAACTTCGTAAAACTCAAATTCAATTTTTTAAAGAGTATACATGTATATCCAAATTAACCAACAATAATATAAACAACAATTTCACAAGTAATGTAAATATTTTAGACTGTTTGATTTAAATGCTTTTCCACAATGTTTTCACAACCGAAATCTGAATGAATTTCTCTTTCCACAATGATACACTAGAACAACTAGTTTGCAGCAATATTTTCAAATTAAACACCACACATCGCGTGTTTAATGCAAATATTGATGCAATTAATCCAATCCAAATACTCGACGCTAATTTACATTTTAGTTATAACGTTACCAACATACAATTCTAAACAGAGTTGAATCAATAAAATCAATAGACTTTTCCCACAATGTTTTCGTGTATTTTCACGTATTTCAAAACACATCATTTTGCACACTAATTTGTTTGCAACATTGTTTAAATGAAACCACTTCATACAGTGTGTTTCATTAGACAAAGTCGCGAACATTTCAAATTTCTAACTCTATGACACGTCGCTTTTTTCCACAATGTTTCTGTATCAAAATATATACAATTCTAAAGATATTTCAATATGAAAGACAACATTATCAAATGACATTTTAACAGTAATTTTACAAATGTTCATCAATTGAATTTTCTACTAATTCAGTATTTTACAATGAAGAATAAAACAAGGCTTACCTAATAAAAAAGAGATGATCCGATGTATGAGCCAACCTTTAATTTCAACGTATCTTTCCGTGTTTTCAAAGCAATTTGATAATGTGCTTTGCCAACACGGTTATTTATACGAAACGGTTGCCATACACCGGATCTAACAAAAACAAGTTTACAAAGCTAGTTGACAGGTGAGAACATTGAGACAAAGTAAGTTTGTTCTGCCAAAGAAGGTGCTAAAACGGTCCTGTTTGTCGGTGTCAAAACATAAGGCGTAAGCCGCCTCTGTTTTAACAAACAATCAAACAAGCGTTAACTAGTCGCGTCACTAATTCGATTTAACAATAACTAATTATTGATCAAAGCCAATTCTAACATGTTTTGCTATTATCCAAATGGTTTCTAATACCGATTAAGATTAACTAAATAAGCCGTATCCTCGGGCTAAGAAATGCTTCCTAAAAGACAAAATTTACTCAAGTTTAAAGTTATGAACACAAAACTTTACAAATACAAAATGAAACATCATTATAATTAAACAATTGTCCATACTCATATTTTTGTATTACGCTATATTGCGTGACAAAATTTTAAGAAAAATCACAAGAAAAATCACCGCGTAATACCACCCCCTCCTCTAATGTAACTTTATTCCTATAAAGTTTTCAAACAAGAGAAGGTGCATTACGTTTTTCATGTCAAAAATAAAATAATCTTTTATAAGAAGTTATGGATAATATTTGTTACAAGTAATGTTAAAACAAATATACAAGTACAAAATATACATTTTTCAAGGCAGTGTCATGATACATTGTTCAGCACGGGTCATATTTAACAGAACTATCAACCATTACCAATTTTGCAAGGGTATGTAAAGATTTTGGTGTTCTATGAAAAAATAGACACAATAAGTTGTAGCCATAATTCTTCTTATCTTTTTCCCTACGAAGGGATTTACATCAAAGCATGTTTTTATTAGCATAGTTTTGTTTGTCAATTTATTTGTAATTTTCATCTCATTCCAGTCAAATGTGACGGTAGGCGTCATTAATCCCGCAACTGTAATTTGTTCAACTGAATCTGGAGTTTCGACTATCCAGTACATGGGTGAAAGTGATAAAGTTTTCAGTGTAATTTTAGCTGACTCGTGCCCATTAGTAATTTCGACCACTAATCTTGTTTTCTTACGAATCTGTCTGCAGTTATTCACTAGAATAACGATTAACAAGAGGAAATTTAGTATACATATGGTAAGTGTCCAATGTTCGAGTTCAAAATGTAATTGTTCCCAAAAATAAATATTATCGTTTTCTTTTGGGGATTTTGTTGGATAAATGAGGGGTGGTAAGGTTAATGAATTAACTTGCTGCACTGATTTCATTAATAATGATATGATCATGACTTTTCTAGGCCTTATAACTACAAGCAATATAGCAACAAGACACAATGTGTCAATATTGTCTTTAAACAAAACGGTTTTTTCTATATACATTCCATTTGACAATACATATTTTGTTAGATTCTTCCATTGTATTAATCTATGTGCTCTATCGGCTACATAATAATTTGAAATATAGCTATCATCATCCTTCGGCAATTGTACCAATTCGTGTGCTCTATCGGCTACATCATAATTGGAAACGTAGTTATCACCATTCTTATTTGAACTATTATATACATTGATACTTTTCTTATCAATTTCCACTGGTGCACAATTTATAACATTGTTTATTGTATTTTCGACCAAATTTTGCGATATTTCAATTTTAACAGAGTTTTGTCGTTGCATTTGTTGTTTTCCTACTGCCAATCCAGAACCCAGCGTCAGGCACGTCAACATCAGGAAGAACAGCAATTCTAAAATATTGAACAAGAAATAACTAATCACGTGATAATGTTGATCAGACATTATCAATCTTTAGTCGAAGAAATATGAAGAATTAAAGATACCTCTCTCTCATTCACTCTCGCTCAATCAACACTTTCGTACAGTAATGACTAAAGATGTGATAGTCAACCTGTGCAACCTTAAAGAAATACCGCCTTGCTGTGTGACAGAATATCCTTATTTCAATTATATGAAGTAACTTTGGTTCGTGGATTACAATGAATAGTTTATTCATTATTTAAATTAAGCATTTAGGAAACTACGACGCTTTTTCTTTATTTAACCTTTTTATCTATTCAATATTTTGTTACTTTCTGTTTATTTTCCATCATCATATTTACTTACATTTTGTATAAATGGTTTGTAACCACATTTTATTCAAAACACCGATATTGTCTTTTTCTACGTCTACCTTGTCTGGTATGTGTTATATAAAATAATCTTTTAAGTTCTTCACTTACATCTTCATCTGCCTCCCAAGTGGGCTTTTCATTGGCATCAGACCATTCAATGAGGAATTCCCTTTTACCGTTCCTGAATCTTTGCTTTAAGATACGGTTAGCCTGATACCAAGTATCATCTTTTATTTTCTGATCTTTATCTTCATTAGCAATTTCATTTTCATTACCTACCGTTTGTGGTTCTGTTTGGTCATTGTCTCCGATACGATTCGAATTTGAATCAACATCGACCGATTGGTCATTTGTATCATTGACATCATTTTGCACATTTGCAGGCACTCTAACGTGCTTAGGGTCCTGATACTTTTTCAAATCTTTCGCATTGACTGGTGCTTTCAGCATTTTATGCGTTTTGCTTTCAGCTATTCTATAAGTATCATTTGTTACCTTTTCTTTTATATAGTAAGGCCCTTTCCACATGTTTTCCAATTTGGGTGTCAGTCCAATGGTGTGTTTATGTACTTTAAGTAAGACTTGCTCTCTAATATTAAAGTTAGATGGTTTAGCTTTAGCATCATGTCTTACCTTTGAATCTTGCTGAGTTGTCTCGGTGTTTTCCTTAGCTATCTTTCTGATTACCTTATGTCTGTCCAGAAGTTGTTGGACATGTTGCTTGGCATCTGGACCCAAAGTCTCTCTAGGAATTAGATCTATGTCAAACGGTAGCCTCATTTCACCACCGAATACCATCTTATATGCACTAAACCCAGATGTTTCCACATTTGGAGAAGATCTGAGTGCTTGCAAAACAGTAGGTAGAAACAAATTCCAATTAGACTGGTCTTTGTCAATATACATACGCAGTGCCTGTATGAGAGTGCCATTCTGTCGCTCACAACACCCATTAGCCTTCGGATTGTAACTGGCCGTACGATGTCTTGTGACATTATATATTTCACAGACTGCATTAACCAACTTTGACAAAAAGTTCTGACCTCTATCAGTTACAATAGCCAATGGTGCACCGTATCTGCAAAATATCTCGTCATGTAAAACACGAGCAATTTCTGTCGCCGACTGCGTACGTAAAGGAAAGGCTTCTACCCACCTTGAGAAACTGTCTACACAGACAAGTATAAATTCGAACCCATCGTTGGTTTTATGAAGAGGTCCAACTATATCCAGATGGATCCTTTCGAAAACGTTTACAACTGGTAATGGATTAAGTGGTGTACTTACATGTTTTCTACTATGTTTTGCTCGCTGACAGGTGTCACATGATTTGACAAAATCAACAATTTCTTGGTACATTCGAGGCCAGTAATATTTTACCTGTATGGCAGCAAAGGTTTTCTTGACACCAAAATGTCCATTGTGGTCATGAAATTCTTCCATTACCTGTAATCTGAGAGTTTTCGGAAGTGCTGTCTGTATAATGAATTTATCTTCTGTAGGTTTTCTCTTACCTCGGCTTTGGTACTTATGAATTAAGATACCATCGACTATCTCATAAAACTCTTTGTTATACATTGTCTTTTTACATTCTTTTTCATCGTCTGGAAGCTGGCCAGTTTCAAGATATTCATACAAACTTTTGAAATCTGGACAGTTCTTCTGCATATTGCTCAGTTTAGACACATCATCAATAGCTTCTGAGGCCGATTCTTCATTTGAATCTAAGCTCAATACCATGTTTGGTTGTTCATATTCAAAACACACCTCTAAGAACTTTCGATCCTGATCCATACCTTTTTCTTTACCACATCTTTGATATTCAGACTCCTTTTCTGAGTTTGACCAGGTTTTGTTTGTTTTTGTTTTATCAGGCTTGGGCTTACCGTTGTCTGTAGATAACCCGCATACATTTGTAACAACATCATTAGTAAGTCTAGACAGAGCGTCTGCATTGTTCAACTCACCTTTTCGATACTGAACTGTGTATTTGAAACCTTGCAAGTAAAGTGCCCATCGAGCAATCCTACCGTTCTGACAGGTTGTGATTGAATTTAAGACTTTCAGTGCTTGATGGTCAGTAATTATCGTAAAAGGTATATCAGTTGAGAGATATGAACTGAACTGTTTAATACCACAGACGATGGCCAAACATTCCAATTCTGACACAGTATAGTTTTTCTCAGCAGCGTGTAATGCTCTGCCACTATATTCAATAACTCGTTCCTTACCGTTTTCATCCAACTGGCCCAATATATAGCCTAATCCCGACCGAGAAGCATCACAAGTTAAGATGAATGGTCTGTTCATGTCAGGAAATGCTAAAATTGGTGCCGAACAGAGTGCATTTTTCAAAATATTCAAAGACTCTTCACACTTGTCAGTCCATTCAAATTTCACATTTTTCTGTAATAATTGGAAGAATGGTGCACATATTTTACTGTAGTCCTTGATAAACTTCTTGTAATAATTTGTTAGTCCTAAAAGACTTTTTACACCTTTTTGATCCTTAGGAGCTTTAAGATTTTGGACCTTTTCTACCTTTTTATTGTCTGCCTGTATTCCTTCTTTACTGATGACATGGCCTAAGTATGTCAGTTTTCTTTTAGCAAAATGGCACTTACTTGGAGACAGTTTTAAGCCTGCTTTCCGCAATCTCTGAAAGACTTCACCTAAATGTTTTAAGTGGTCCTCAAAAGATGACGAGAAAATGATGACGTCATCAACATAACACAAGGCGAATTTCCAAGAAATGCCACTCAATACCTTCATAAGCAACGATTGGAACGTTGCTGGGGCTCCATTTAAACCAAAAGGCATCTTGGTAAAAGAAAATATACCTTGTGAACAGATAAATGAAGATTTTTTCTCTGCTTTCTTCGTCAAGAGGCACTTGCCAAAATGCTTTGCCTAAATCGAGTGATGAAAAGAATTGTGCATTTGACTCACCTATTGCATCAAAGATGTCTGACAGTTTTGGTAACGGATATGCCTGTGGTTTGCTTATTTTGTTAAGTTTTCTATAGTCAACAGCAAACCTATATTCATCTGAGTCAGCTTTCTTTACCAATACTACAGGCGAATGCCAGTTAGACATGGAAGGTTCTATAATTTTGTTATCTAGCATTTTCTCTACCCACTCACGAGTTGCTTCCCTTACCTTTGGATTCTGTTTGTACGGTGGCATTCGAACAGGCGCAGCATCACCCGTTTCTATTCTATGTGTTTGTAAATGTGTACAACCCAGATCATGTAAACCTTCAGAAAAAACATCGCCATTTTTCTCTAAAAGATGGAGAAGTTTTTCCTTCTGTTTTGCACTCAAATCAGAATCCGTAAGGTCAAATGTAGATTTTAGACTGGTTTTAGGGTTGCCTTGCAAATCTGAAAGCCCAACTGTATTTTCATTTTCACACTCTTCTTCTATGTCATCAATTGAAAGAATTGATTTAGACTCAATTGGTACCACCTTTGCTAATATCTTATTAGGTTTTAGAAATACTGTCCTATTTGTTGGATTTAGTACCCGCATTACAGCTCTATGATTTTGTACAGCAACTAAACTTTTAGCACCTATAATATTCTTATTTGATAATGACGACAAAGGCTCTAAGAGTACCTCAGACCCTGGTTTCACTCTTGAAATTTTGACTGGCACAGTAACTTCAGATTGAGGGTCGATTGCAGTTGACCGTACAGTCCTAGCAACACCCGCATTTGTAGTCACAGTGCAAACCTTGGCGGAACCTTCAATGATGAATTTCTTTGACGCAATATCTAAGGTTACTCTATGTTTTTCCATAAAATCGATGCCGAGAATTATGGAGTGATGCAGGTCTTCTATGACATAGAACTTAGCATTCAATGTCAGAGAACCAAAACAAATATCGACGTTGGTTTCACCTTGCACTGCATGGTGTGTTCCACCAACACCGACAATTGTGTTGATATTTGATCTGGTGCATTTGGCATATCCATCATTAAAAGCTCTATCAAAGAATGTCTTACTCATGCATGAAATTGATGCCCCTGTATCGCATAGGGCGTGTGTCTTTTTGCCATTTACCGCTACCGATACAGTATTTTTGCACATTGTTGTCGAGAAGTGAGGATCTATCGAGTAAACAGGGACACTTTTTTGTTTTCGAGATTTCCTAGCAAGTTTCTTGGTCGAAGTTGTTTGAGCACATTGTTTCTTAGAATTTTGAGCACTTTTTGTGTTTTTGTTTTTAATCTTGTGCCCATCTACTGGCGGTGACCGGCAGACAGGCGCGAATCCCTATTGTGATTTGTTATTTTTAGACGAAATATTACTTTTTCTATTTTCCCAACGTGTAAAACATTTAGGTCCAAAATGATCCAAATGACCACACTTATTACAAGTTTTGCCTCGTGCTTTACAATGTAAAAAATCAAGACACTCACCCCCACATCTTGTACAGCTACCATTGTAATTGTTGTTCCGATTGTTGTCGTTTCGGTTGTTGCTGTTGTTGTTGTAGCCACTGTTCCCGTTGTTGTTGTTGTAGCCACTGTTTCCGTTGTTGTTGTTTCTGTACCCATTGTTCCCGTTGTTGTTGTTATTTCTGGGGTTGCTGTTCCACCGCCCACTAGGTTGATTATCTCTATTAGCCACGTTTGTTGCGAGCTGAGATACAGCCGCGATGAGTGTGTCCAATTTTGAATCTCCTATAGCACTCACATTTGTACTTCGGTCTAACGATCCAAACGAATTTATCCTTTCGAATAAAGTTCTTAAATCTTTTAGAGTCGGTGGCGCGTGCACACTTAATGAATTAGCAATTGCACTGTCCATGCCTTTAAGTGCAATCTGCACCTGGAGCTGGTCCGGAATGTTTTGCGTGTACGTGGCTTGTTCCAGTCTATTCAAGAATTGTTCTGTTGTCTCACCTGGAGATTGTGTCATTGTATATACATCTAAACTAGCGGACTTTGTTTTTCGGAACTTTGTGAACAATAATTCTTTGAATCTATCCAGGGTTTCCGGTCTATGTGGCAAAGACTCGTACCACATACGAGCCAATCCATTCAGGTGCCAGGCTAAAGTGGCGATAGCCTGCTGTTCTTTCAAGCCGGTCGCCTGGCAGTATTCCTCGAACCTTCGAAAGTATCTTACGATATCCTGGGTACCATCCCCTTTAAAGGTATCTAGCTGGAACATACCTGCCATGTTGAAAGTCGGCTCTGGCACGCTGCTGTCTGTTGTTGCGGTCCCCACACTCGTCGTCGCTGTCGTTGTGTCAAAGTTCGTTGTAACAGCCGACGTTCCTGTGGGCTCTGGCTCTCCACTCCTCAAGTTGTAGTTCGACGGTCTTGATGAAAGTGGCATCGGATCAGTCGCTCGGCTAATGTTGAGAGACGGGACGACCACACTACCCGGATTCTCCACCACGTGTTATGCGGTGCTTTTGTTGGTTCGTGTTTATGCGGAGCTTTGTCGTGTTACCTTCTGTTGCGTAACACGACGTCTATGTAGCTTTCGCTAACGAGGTTCTCTAGGTTTAATGTTCGTTTCTTGGGGAATCTAATAAAAAAGAGATGATCCGATGTATGAGCCAACCTTTAATTTCAACGTATCTTTCCGCGCTTTCAAAGCAATTTGATCTTTGACATTTAATACAATTAGAAATGATAAAAATGAAAATTCTAACAAAGATGATAATGTATGATTGAAGTTCGTCACCATTTTGCATCGCACCTATTTCGTTCTAACGAGATAGCTGCGGACGCCAAATGGAGACGACATTATAATTTAGAAGACTTCGATGACAATTAAGCCCTTTCTACTATTTCCGACTGCATAGCAAAACTTCGTAAAACTCAAATTCAATTTTTTAAAGAGTATACATGTATATCCAAATTAACCAACAATAATATAAACAACAATTTCACAAGTAATGTAAATATTTTAGACTGTTTGATTTAAATGCTTTTCCACAATGTTTTCACAACCGAAATCTGAATGAATTTCTCTTTCCACAATGATACACTAGAACAACTAGTTTGCAGCAATATTTTCAAATTAAACACCACACATCGCGTGTTTAATGCAAATATTGATGCAATTAATCCAATCCAAATACTCGACGCTAATTTACATTTTAGTTATAACGTTACCAACATACAATTCTAAACAGAGTTGAATCAATAAAATCAATAGACTTTTCCCACAATGTTTTCGTGTATTTTCACGTATTTCAAAACACATCATTTTGCAGACTAATTTGTTTGCAACATTGTTTAAATGAAACCACTTCATACAGTGTGTTTCATTAGACAAAGTCGCGAACATTTCAAATTTCTAACTCTATGACACGTCGCTTTTTTCCACAATGTTTCTGTATCAAAATATATACAATTCTAAAGATATTTCAATATGAAAGACAACATTATCAAATGACATTTTAACAGTAATTTTACAAATGTTCATCAATTGAATTTTCTACTAATTCAGTATTTTACAATGAAGAATAAAACAAGGCTTACCTAATAAAAAAGAGATGATCCGATGTATGAGCCAACCTTTAATTTCAACGTATCTTTCCGTGTTTTCAAAGCAATTTGATAATGTGCTTTGCCAACACGGTTATTTATACGAAACGGTTGCCATACACCGGATCTAACAAAAACAAGTTTACAAAGCTAGTTGACAGGTGAGAACATTGAGACAAAGTAAGTTTGTTCTGCCAAAGAAGGTGCTAAAACGGTCCTGTTTGTCGGTGTCAAAACATAAGGCGTAAGCCGCCTCTGTTTTAACAAACAATCAAACAAGCGTTAACTAGTCGCGTCACTAATTCGATTTAACAATAACTAATTATTGATCAAAGCCAATTCTAACATGTTTTGCTATTATCCAAATGGTTTCTAATACCGATTAAGATTAACTAAATAAGCCGTATCCTCGGGCTAAGAAATGCTTCCTAAAAGACAAAATTTACTCAAGTTTAAAGTTATGAACACAAAACTTTACAAATACAAAATGAAACATCATTATAATTAAACAATTGTCCATACTCATATTTTTGTATTACGCTATATTGCGTGACAAAATTTTAAGAAAAATCACAAGAAAAATCACCGCGTAATATATGGAAGCCAAGATAGGCATACATATACACATTGCAAGTTTTCTTTACTATTTGGTCACATTCTCTATGCACCATTTTTAATGAGACTATGACATGTAATAAAAGTCAAGCCAAATGTTATGAAATTGAAAAGACACTTAGAACCGGTACGGTAAAGCATCAAAAGGTGCCCTTCCGGGTAACCAATACATAACCAATTATTTTTGCTCTAAGCGCCCCTAATGAACTAACATGATATGGAAGGCCCCCTATGTATCAGTAAAAGACTGTTACAGCATTATATCTTTTCAGTTACACAGTTGAAAATGTGATTGATTATTTCAAAACGTGGCCCTATTGGGATAAAACAGGGTGCAATTATTTCCTCAAATTATTTTTCTGACCATAGCTTAACCTGTATTGATACACAATTTATACACATTTCAATGATGTCATATGATTAACATGTTGTTCAGCCATGAATAACCCTTTATAGTCACATGGGAGCTGGATTATCTGTTTCTTATGCATCACAACAATATTTTCACTTTTTCACGATTGTCAAATGCCATCAGAGAAATCGGTGCTTTTTCTTATTTGCTTTCTCATGTTTCAAAAGATCTATAAATAACTCTTGCTGTTAGCTTTAATGAATCACGGCTGACTTCAATAATTTAAAATGATTTTTATAGAAAATTTCCTCTCTTTTTTTGTAAAGTAGGTACACCTGGGACAAGATCTAATGTGACCCTGGACAAAAATATTGTAACCAACTTTGAAGTCTACCCTTTAGCAAACTTACATACAAAATTTAAAACCTCATGGCTGTGTAAAGCTCTACAAAAAAGAGCTTATTTTCATTATATGAAATGTTTCCCCTTTAATGCTGCCACAGCAACAAAAGTTTATGACAAAAAGAAATTCTAATACACAGAGTTGTACTCCTTTAACACAAGGATACTTTTTTATCAAGTTTCAAAAAGATTTACATATTAGATTTGGAGAAAAAAAGAATTTTTGAGAAAATGCCAACAGACAGACAGACACACGGACAAATGACAGGAAATAACCGAAAAAATGTCTTGTATCTTGATTAATCCTCAGGTAAACTAAAATAACCAAAAAAGTAAACAAAACATTTGAAAAAAAGTCATTTTTAAAAAATCTTAATTTTGTCCATTCTTGGAAATGTGCACTATTCAGGGGGAAATTCCAAAATACACATTTTACCGGTTTTATTTTTTCTCAATATTTCACAATATTCATCAGTATATTTTGTGCGCAACTTTTACATAATTTTCAAATCTTGACAAAAACTGGAACAAAGAAATTGTTTGAACAGAATTTGCTTAAAATATTTAAAAAACAATGAATTTTTGGGTTACACCCATACATCCGTTGATATAAAACAATTTTTTGTACATAATTATATATATTTTTGTTTCATACAGGATCACGGACTACTGGGCATTATTTTTAGAATAAATCACGCGATGAAACTAACAACCAGAACGCTTGCACACTGTTTTAATCAGGGTACCCTCTTTTTTCATGGTGAAAACTTAAAATTCTGAGAAAATTGTTTTCTGGAATGTGCGATTTGAAACATTTCATGAATATTAACCGTTATATTGTGTACTAACTTCACGCCAAATTTCATTAAATTCCGAGCGTGGGCAGACTCCCATGTTATTTTTCCTATTCGTGAGACACCCCTTTAAAAAGATAAATATAACGAATAAGTAAAAATAATTTCGCTATAAATAGATTTATCTGCGATCGATTTTCAAAAGTACGGAAGCTCAATGTGACTATGATAGTATTACATCTGTCAGAAATAGATTATTCAAATCGGTTTTACATAATTTGCGAGTAAATTATCCTTACAACCATACAAAATACTTATGTTTGCTTCGGTTTTTATCGTAAAGTTTCTCTTTCTCTGGGCACTTTGAGTGGACAGCGGTTTTTCATTGTGGCACTCTCTACACGTTCAATTTAAATGATTTTTCGATGACTACAAATGTATTTGCCGTACACAAGTTTTGGATAATTTAACTATAGGCCGTATACATCTTGTCCTATTCGATGTACACATCTAACTTTTTGTTTTGGTAAATATTTTGCTTTGCTTAGTTCCATAATTTTGTTTTAAAAAATCTACGATACCTTCATATTCTATATGTTCTCTAGCTCAGTACTCAACAAATCGAAAATATCCGCATATATTTCAGATAAATTGGTTCTAAATGTTAAAAGCATGCTTTATTTATGGTACCCGTCGTCGGATGATCGGTCCTTAAATCCATCCGTCTTGTCAATTAACAAAACGATATACTTACATGAAAAGCTAAATATATCCGCCCTGTATGTAGGTTCCTACATAAACAGATCTTAAAACATTTCACGGTTAAAACCATCAAAACTGATTTTTCATGAATTGTCACATTTCGTGTCAGTCAACTCTCGCTTGGCTGGTAATCTAATTCCGGTGTTGATGATAGACGGTGTTTATGTTCCTTAAAAAAAGATGATCGGGCAAAAAATAGATCCGTTGTTGGAAGTTTTTTTTTCGTTTCACGTGGAATATAGTGTAATTTTATGAGAACTTCAAAAATCTTTTCTGAAACTGTTTATTAGATTTCATAATAGCTAAGCATGAATATTCTCTTTTTTTTTATAAATGTGACCCGTCGCGCTAAAAGGGACCTTATCGGGTGTGTGAAAAATATCGACCCTAGTCAGTCTGCGCAGTCCGCGCAGCCAGACTAGGGCCGACACTTTTCACTTTTATGTAATTTTCTAAACCCGGAATGTTTTCCATATCTCACTATTATTCAATTTTCGCATACGGGATCTGATTGACCTGTGATGAGTCTGACAAGTCTGTCAAAATTTGGATTTTGGGTATTCGGATAAGGCCCCTTTAAGCATGACGGGTCACAAATAATTCCTTGGATGAAAGTTTGAAATAAAACTGGTGCTGACCAAGCAAACTTTGAATAATAAGGGCATAATGGTATTTCGCTGAACTTTTACACAAAGAACAAATAAGCTACAATTAACATTTTTAAAGGGACATTACATTCCGATTTCATTTTTTAAAACTATGTCTTGATGCAAAGATTGGTTATTCTAATGCGTAGACTTGTTATCAGTTTTTTTAAGTTGTATTTTATAAGCGAAAAATACGCATTTAAAGTTGAGACAGAAATTCCATATAAATCGGAACTGTTGTCCACAATAACTTGTTTAATTTTAGCACGAAAATATATATTTTTCGAAAACGTAAAAGAAAACATGCTCTTCCAGAAAAAAATAAAATAACAATATGTAAAAAGTAACTGTGATATGTCATTTTAATGAAAGTCTAAAAGCACGTGGGTGATACAGGTTCATCCTGGCAATCTCGTTCGTTCTATATTTGTATAAAACGCTGTGAAGAAATTGTAACAACAGATTCCCAATTTAATCTTATGGGGTGTCAACATACGTCATTCTGTAGTAATGGACCAAATAGCATCATTTTGGAGAATGTAAACTAATAGCATGGAATTTTGTACTAAACAATAAACTAGGTTTAGCGGTTTACCGTCATGTAACGAAAATTCGTCGGTGTTTTTATCAAATATCGTAACAAGCCGTTAATACGAGATTTTATAACAACACATTCGAAATACCGTTGTTCGAAAAAGCGTCACGACTATTTGGATAAAACCGTTCCCTATTGGTGAAACGGCGTCTTTGGGAGAGTATAATCCATTCATTCTTTGCTTGTTTTTCAAGGTGCACCAAGACCACTTATCTGTTATCAAACCGGCGCATGGGGCGATAGAGTTGTGGAATGTCCAGGATCCTGCTTCTACTTTATAAGACAAGGTATTGCTTGCTTGCTTGGTTGCTCGCTTGCTTCCTTACTTGCATGCTTGCTTGCTTACCTAACCTTACCTTTCCTTACCCTTTTTTACTTTACTTTACCTTATCTTACCTTTCCTTACTTTTTTTACCTTACTTTACCTTAGTTTACCTTACTTTACCTTTCCTTACTTTTTTACCTTACTTTACCTTAGTTTACCTTACTTTACCTTTCCTTACTTTTTTTTACCTTACTTTACCTTATCTTACCTTTCCTTACTTTTTTTTACCTTACTTTACCTTAGTTTACCTTACTTTACCTTTCCTTACTTTTTTACCTTACTTTACCTTAGTTTACCTTACTTTACCTTTCCTTACTTTTTTTACCTTACTTTACCTTACCTTACCTTACCTTACTTTACTTTACTTTACTTACTTACTTCATCCTCTTCGCGCTCTTGTGCACATGAGGCCGTCCTCAAATCACACCAATGCCTGTATTTCTCCCCAGATCCATTTTTCTTCTTTCATCTCTTTCTCCAAGTTTCCTTTTGTCTACCTCTGTTCCTCTTTCCAGTTGAGGTCCAGCGCAATGTTACGCGATGAATTTCTGTTTCCGAAGACATGTCCAATTCAGCGCACTATCTATGTTCACACACTATCTATCAAATCGCTGTCAGAAGGTGGTTCTACCTGGTACTTCTTCAAATATATCTTTTACATCCGCTGGAGTTCCACAAGGATCGATATTGGGTCCACTTTTATTTTTAGTATATATCAACGACATAGTTGAAGACATAAATTGCAGTATTAATCTTTTTGCCGACGATACAAGTTTGTCTCTTGTAGTTCAAAATCCAACTGAAGCTGCCTCTAATTTACAGTCTGACATACAAAAGGTAGAAAATTGGGCAACTAAATGGCTCGTCAAATTCAACCCATCTAAATCAGAATCATTAGTAGTCTCTAAAAAGCTTGTTAAACCAATTCACCCTGACCTCACAATGACAAATATAGTAATACCAAACGTAGAAGTCCATAAACATCTTGGACTGCATATTTCAAATAATGGATCTTGGGATTACCATATCAAAATGACTGTTGATAAGGCCTGGAAAAGAGTAAATGCAATGCGAAGTCTTAAACTTCTACTCGATCGAAATACTCTCCAAATTATATATTTTTCCTTTATTAGGCCAATTTTAGAATATGCAGACACGATTTGGGACAATATTCCGGAATACCTTAAGACTGAATGAGATAAAGTCCAAAATGATTGTGCTAGAATTGTAACTGGTTGTACTAAACTTGTCTCCATAGAAAATTTGTCAAAAGAATCGGGTTGGGATTCGTTAAGAATTAGAAGGAAAAAACACAAACTCATACTTTTTTTTAAAATGATAAAAGGTCTTACTCCAGACTACATGACTTCTCTTGTTCCAAATAGAATTGGCAACAATGTACAATACAATTTAAGGCGTTCTAATGATATCCAGGGCGTAGCGTGCCGAACATCATTGTATAAAAACTCATTTATACCATCTGTAATTGAAGAATGGAACAAATTACCACAAGAAATACGTGATTTAGATTCACTAAGTGCCTTTAAAACTTATTTGGATAGGGACAAACCCACTTCTAATAAACTATACTCCATTGGTGATAGGAAATTACAAGTCGCGCACACTAGACTACGCACTAAATGCAGTGCTCTTAATCTTCACCTTTTTCAAAAGAATTTAGCGGAATCCCCCTTGTGCCAATGCGGTTCAGTTGAAAGTAGCTATCACTACTTTTTTGAGTGTAATCGTTTTCAATTAATTAGAAATAGATTATTCAATTCTATTAGAAATATTACTACCATCAGTCTGGATGTTCTGCTGTTCGGTGATGAAGGTCTAACTTACCACGAAAATGTTAATATATTCTTAGATGTACAGGCCTTCATCAGGGACAGCAAAAGATTCAGACTCTAGGCATAGTAAATGAAAACAATCGAAAGGCGTTTACATCGCATGCTTTGCTAATTACACATTGATATCTCGTATAATTATGTTATATAGTTAGATAGTGATACTGGTGAACATAAATAGAAGCACATGTGTAAAGACAACACCATGAATCAAATATTTACTAGTATGTTATAGAGAACAACCCATCTCGCACAATCCCATCACTATTATTTTATTTTAATAACATTTATGAACATTACAATTATATATAAACCAAGCTTTATAAATCAAAAAGGTTAGGTTGAGGTTTTGACACGAAAAAGTGTAGATACGCAGCAAGTGTGTACCTGCGTTTTTTTGTGTCAACACCTCAGTATATATTCGACGAAACTCTGGGCAATATCTTACCTTTACTTGGAAAAGAACCTTATAAGCAAACGCTTTCGTTCTAATCCATTTTGTATCTTTTGTTTGTATGTTAATACAGTCCTTTTGTAATATATTAGAAATGATATAAATAAAATATGTTTAAACCAATTCAGCGCCATGTTCTTTTGATCTCAACTTTTAGGGGAGTGTTGGTTATTATGTGTAGTCGGGAATTAAATATGAGCCACGTTCTTTAGAGCGAGATGTTTTAAGATTTCTTAAGATGTTTTAGATAAAGCATTTTTAACACTGATCCATACTTCATACAAATAACGTCATCATTTGGAATTTCTGTATAATTTTCCCTACGTAACCCGCATGTCTGTCGTACGTGCTCAATACTTCTGTCTTGTGTGCTCCTGGTACTCTTAAAGACACAGAATGGTCGTAGCAAAGAATTTTCCTGTCAATTTTTTTACTATGTGCAGTCTGCATCGTGATTGCGTCAACCAAAATCGTACGTTGCACGTGCGTGTATCGCACGACTACGTCAAAGTTTTAGACACAGACCATACACAGGAGCACGTACGACCGGTTGTAAGAGAGGCATATTTACCATAGAACTTCTTTTCCCAGATCCAAACTATTTGTGACCCGTCACGCTAAAAGGGACCTTATCCGAACTCCATAAATTCAAATATTGACAAACTTGTCAAACTCACCACAGGTCAACCAGATACTGTATGCGAAAAATGAACTTATAGATCTAGTAAGATAGGGAACACATTCCGAATTCAGAAAATTACCTAAAGGTGAAAAGTGTCGGCCCTAGTCTGGCTGCGCGGACTGCGCAGACTGACTAGGATCGATATTTTTCACACTTCCTATAAGGTCCCTTTTAGCGTGACGGGTCACATTTTGTTTTCTTGTTATTCAGGCATCATGATTAGGGGATGTTCGGTGTGTCGCAGGCCTACTGGAGTTTCGAGGAGTGGAGAGTTTTGGCGGTACTTCTGTAATACGGATTACTGTAACCACTGACGTCACAGAATGACGTCACTTAAAACAAGCTGCAGTCACGAGGTTTTCGTTGAAAAGCATCGACATATATATCAGAAAAAATTTACCGGAGAACCTTGCAAACTACAAACCAAAAACTGTGTAATATAATGAAGAAAAAGCGAAATAATGTTACAACTGTAAGACAACAGCAAAATTCGAACCATCACATGCATTGTTACAGTAGTTTGGAGTTAGTTATTTCTTAGTTTACATAGGCAATTTTTGTAAGCATGTCCCATACTATCACGACCGCATGATAGACTAACATTTAGTATGTCGATCGAGAAAGGATAAACCCTCTTTATGCTAGGTTCCTACTGCCGATCAAATCAACTCGATCAGCTCGATCGCTAAAATTCCACCGATTAAACCCGATCAATTGACTTCCTCTCGATCTATAGCAGATCAAAGCATACCTCTATAGCCGATTTGATTTAGCGAACAGACGGGGCAGAGATCGAGTGAATTGGCATGCGGTCGGGAATCAATCGAGTACAAGTCGTAGTGATCGAGTGCGACGTTGGTGCAGGTCGATAAAATAAATCAACCCGATTACACCCGATCTACGGACACGATTGGTTATTGATCAAGTCAATCTTCTACCCGATCACGACGCGATGAGGTTACAATCAATGTTTTACTCGATCGCATACGAGTATTTTTTACTTTAAAAAACCGAGTAAGAAGACCGGGCGACGAAGATCAAGCTTGATCAACTATTCCACTCCCAAACACCCACATCGACCGAGCTCGATCTGTACTTAACAGGTACTGCTTGTCAGGGCTTGGTCGAGTTGATCTGATTGACAGTGAATACTAGCTTTACGTCGCGCTTCAACAAAAACCTCATTACTGCAGATTGTTTAAGCTGCAGTTACGAGGTTTAGTTGAGAAGCAGCGAATTTTAGCAAAACTAACGCATCCACTGACAGAAGGTTTTCACATTCCGAAAGAAGACTTTTTAACGTTCTCTCCACATGTTGATTTAGTAAACATTGAGGGAAAAAAAGAAAATACTGATGGCCAGACAGATAATCACGTGACACATTTTGTTACATGTTTTACAAAATTATTTTGTTAACATAGGGCCGATTTAAAAAAAAAACACGTATTTTTGTTGAATGCAACTGATCTTTTAAGATCAGCGGATAAAAAATCATTTGACTAACAATCAAAATTCTGATTGACCGTCAATAACTTTTTCATCAGCTGATGTTTATTATATCTACTAATCAAATTAATTTACAATCTCTACTTCAAATTGAACTCAAACTGGTCGTAGTAACAAAATAAATAATGACTTGCTGAAATTGTAGTGTCACGTGATTCCTCAGGCCAGTAGAAACGGGGGACTACATCTTCGCAAGCCAAGGGTGACATCTACGACGTAACGTCGTTTCTGTATTCACACTTGGCGTATTTACTCCGATTTTCTTGGTATCCTGGAAAGCGTTTTCATTGGTTCCAGCGATGTCTTGCTGGAACCAGTCAGATTGTCGACCGCTACGTTTGTTATGAGTAAACAATTCATGACAAAGGGCGGGAAAAAGCATTGCATTTGCAACTCAAAAATGCGAAGATGGTCGATTTTTCCTAAGAATTTCGCCGCAAAAGAATTCCCTATCTTCAATCGACGAATTATTATACTTTCGACAACTTGACCAAAGAAGCAGCTAACTTTTACCTAATCCGCATGACGTTTGACGCGAAAGATAACGCGCGTTAATGACGTCATCAATAATGGACGAAATAACATAAACAACAAGCAAGACCACCGCTAGGCGGCGCTTCGCGATTTCAAGAAAATCGGACTAAATCCGCCAAGGGTGAATACAAAACATGTGGGTTCAACCTTGGCTAGCGAAGATGGGGGGACTAAGGAGGTTACTTTACCTCCCACCCGACCCAAAGTTGACCAAAAATGCTTCAGATTTTCATTATTTTACACTGAATAAGGGAAAACCTATTTCAGCCCCCCCCCCCCCCCCCAATATTCAGACACCGGCTCGGTCAAGGGCCTTAGCCCACCAATATAAAATTGTTTTCTACGGTATTCCCGGCCGTGAAAATGCATACCAATTCTAAATTTGAGGGTCATTTAGTCATTAAGAAAAAAACATGTACAGTAGATAGGTAGAAGTAAATACATAATTAAAGTTTTATTGCAAATGCAAACTGTATGTTGTGTGTACACTGGTTGTGAACTCGGCCAAAGCGTGGGACGTTTTTTCGCGATCATGGTATTCCGTCGGTGTTGTTATAAAACATCGTAGCTACGGCTTCCATAAAGCCGTAGTTACGAGATTTTTATAACAACACAGACGGTTTGTCAATACATATCGGTTCACCCGGTCTATTTTTAGAACAAATTCATTGTCTTATCAGATCTTTAAACTCACATTTAATCGCAAAATATCTGTACCTTGTGGTAGCGAAAAACATCCCTCGCTTTGGCCGAGTTCACCACCAGTGGTGTAGTAATTTAGATTTATCAAGCAGACGATTCCACTGAGTACTCACAATAAGAGGTTAGATGAATACTTAAACAATATTTTGAAACTTGAAAAGCTATTATCCTTTCTTATTGCATAAGATGTGTGTTTTTAGGCCGTTATTGACATTGAATAACGGGACGAAACCGGTCCGATATCGTGAAAACCGGTCTATATTCAGTGCGATATCGGACCGGCTTTGCACTCAAATATCCTCGATTTTACCCTGCAAAATAAACAATTGTCTCTTTTCCCGCAAAATTCTCAACGTCTTAATAAGCGACGTTCGCCTTTTGGCGCCAAATAATGACGTAACGTCGTTTTACCGACGTCACGCAAAACAAAAAATTCTCGGAAGATTTATCAGAACAAAACAACAATGGCGGACATTTTCTTATCTCACCTCGGTTCATTTTTTGCACATATGAAGGGGTTTGGGGTAAGTTATCATTGGAATTTCATGCTTTTTATGCAATAATAGCGTCAATTCACCTTTTTTCAGTCGTTAACATTCTCAGAGGCCCACAAAATACGTTATCGACCTCGACCTTCGGTCTCGGTCGATAACGTATTTTTTGGGCCTCTGAGAATGTTAACGACCTCAAAAAGGTGAATTAACCCTATATTATCTCTTTGAAAAAGCTTTAACCTTTCCCCAACAAGACCTGGTTTTGACCTCCCTAATAGAAATTGCTTGAAAAAAAAACATTGAGACAGAAGAAGAAAATGCTGACAATCATCATTATCTCCTTTTGTCTCAATATTTTCTGTGCCATATTTTACACAAATCCTATCTTTAATAACATCCGTTTTGTCATTTGTGGCAGTTTTTGAAGTGGACCACCATAATAATATATCGTTTGGGAAAGGGTTAAGGACGATACTCCTTTAATATCTTAATTGCGCTTAAAGGTCAAGTTTAAGAAAAATAACGATTTTGCTAATTTTCCCATGAATCACCAGAAAAATGGGTTTCAGTGTAATGTATACAAGGTGGGTAACCCACGTGACATTTGGGAAGCGTTCACACCGAAAAAATCGTCCGCTTCAAGGTATGTTTTGTTTAATTTCTCAGCTTATACGCTACGGATTTTGACGAGATAAAGTTCACGGAACGCGCATTTGAGCGGACCATACCCGTTTGTAACTCACTCTTCTGCGAATCCCGTGGTTTCTTTAAACATTCAAGCGAAAGTTTTTTCGGTGCATGTGAACGCTTCCCACTTTCGTTTTGCACTTAAAAAAACTTTGGCTCGAATGTTTGAAGAAACCACTGGATTTGGAGCAGAGTGGGTTAGAGCCGGGAATAACCCTCTCAAAGACGCGTTCCGTGCACTTTATCTCATCAAAATCAATAGAGTATAAGCTGAGAAATTCAACAAAACATACCTTGAAGCGGACGATTTTTTCGGTGTGAACGCTTCCCAAAAGTCACGTGGGTTACCCACCGTGGTATAGATAGTCATTTCATTAAGGAAAACGTTTTACACATTGAACACAGCAATCAAAATGTCCGTTGACGAATGATATAGAAAAAAAGGTATATTAACGAGTATAATGACGTATAATAGTCGTTTTGATAAAGCAATTCAACTGTATTGTTTGATCAGATTGAACTGACTCCTAGTCTGGTTCCCTGTCGTACTATGTATTTTAGTACGTCAGGCATTCACTTAACATGGCCGCCTCCAGTGGGGTAATTTATTTACAAAGATAAAGAGCAAAGTTCTTTAATTTTGTGAGCAGGGAAGGGTCATTAGAAGAGTAGATAGTTTTACATGACCTCAACGCTAACCCGAAATAAAACGGTTTCAAATTATGTACATTAAAACTATATAAAGGCAATTTGGATGCACATATTACCAGTATTCCGATTAGCTCAGTGGTAGAGCGTCTGACTTGGGTTCAAGAGGTCCAGGGATCGAATCCCTCGTTGGGTAAATGTTTTTTCTTCTACTTTTTAGTTTTAGGTGCTTGTCTCAGAGAAAACCATGCAAAACAGTCCAAAAGCACTTTTCACCGATTTTGATGATTTTTTGCATGGGGAACCACCTATATATGAAATGTCCATTTGCAAAATATTTTGTCCTTATCTCCATGGATACCTGTTTTATGGAGCGCCATCTATGTCAGGGACCTTAAATACATGTATAAGGACCTGATATTTTGACCAAAATTCCTGTCATTTTTTGCCGTTTTCAGCTAAGGAAATCAGGCTTATCCCTATTTGACAGTAAAACACCATACCATCTACTGAAAGTAACTACTCCCTTCTTCTAATTAAAAGAAACAAAATAAGAAAATTACCTTATATACTCGAGTGATGGCCCCTATGTTGTAGGTACCCAATGCAATTTTGCTGAATAAGCACTTTTTGGCTGTTTTCAAGGCCTTAAATCGTCTAAGGTAGGGTTAATTGACAGTAAACATTTACATTTATGGATAGTCCTGCCTTTGGTTAACAAGTTAAAAAAAGATCTAGTCTGGCCCGCCATAATCGTTACCATGGCAACGCATAGAATAGGGGCATTGTGGGGGAATTTTGAATTTCAATTTATTTCCTCACAAAACCAGCCAAATATTGAAACAAAATATTTAACTACCGATTTTTAGAGCAAATGATGTGTTTTATCACACACAAAAAAGTAAGCTAAAATAAGATGTACACAAACGGGTTATTTCCTAGAAGGCCGCCAAAATGGCCGCCAAAATCATTGGATTTGCCATAACTTTTGTACTGATGGTAACAGCAGAGTAAATTTGGTGTCTAACCCTAGGTTTGTGGGGTCTAGGAATCTAATTCAGACATCCTTAATTAGATATAACAAATATTTATTCAAATAAAGTGAGAACAAGAAGTCTCTGATGGCATTCGGCTGCTCAACTGAGTGAGAAAAGTCAAATTATTTGCCTTATTAAGCCATTTTCAGCCAAGGAAATCAGACATATCCCTATATGCCAGGATAATGCATTACCATTTTCTGAAAGTAACTACCCCCTTCTTCTAATTTTAAGAAACAAATCAAGAAAATTTACTTATATACTCGAGTGATGTCCCCTATGTTGTAGGTACCCAATGCAATATTGCTGAATAAGCACTTTTTGGCTGTTTTCAAGGCCTTTAATCGTTTAAGGTAGGGTTATTTGACAGTATTTATTTACATTTATGGATAGTCCTGCCTTCGGTTAACAAGTTAGAATAATGTCTCTCTTGGCGCGCCAAAATCGTTACCATGGCAACACATGGAAAGGGGGTAGTGTTGGGAATTTTTGAAATTAATTCTATTTCCTCACAAAACCACCCAAATTTTGTAACAAAATATTTAACAATCAATTATGACAGCAAATGACATGTTTTATCACATACAAAAAATTAGCCCAATATGATGTACAGAAACTGGTTATTTTCAAGATGGCCGCCAAAATGGCCGCCAAAATCACTGAATTTCCCATAACTTTTGTAACACCGACGGAATACTAAGATCGCGAAAAAACATCCCACGCTTTGGCCGAGTTCACCACCAGTGACAACATAAAATCCGAGCCACAAGCAGCTCATCTTACTTTAACCTTTCCCGAACGGCAAAGTTATGTCCTGTCCAATTTGAAAGAAGTTACAGAAAACAAAATAATTGATATCAAAAGAAGAAAATACGAGTATGTATATAATTGCTCGGACAAAAGGAGAAAATGCTGGTCACCAGAGTTTTTTCTTTTGTCTCAATGTTTTCAAAAGCCTTATCTATCAGGGACGTCAAAACCAGGCCTTGTTTGGGAAAGGAAGGATAATGATTCTCATCCATTTGCGAGATATTTGGTACCTTTCGTCAAATGATTGTTAAGGGGTTTAACATATCTTTCAACAACTGTGTCGGTCATTTTGCGGCGGCTGGATCACCTATCCATTGACTATGGTCGTTTCTCCAAACAGTACTGAGCCTCAAGCTGCTCACGCCCATTCGGCGGGAAAAGATACGTTTTAATTTATTTTATTATTCGTGAAAACGGGTAAGAGGATGTTTAAAAATTCTAAATTTGTTATTTCAAATCCAAACCCTATGTTGCGTGCACTCATTTCAATCGTATCGGTGGGACGATTCCAACGAGTACCCACAACAAAGAATGAATATTTAGTTTGATGAAATACAGCATTTTGAAAAGCCACGATTACCCTCTCTTATCTGTAAAACTCTGGTCTTTTCTGTCTGTTTGATTCTAACCGTTTTGCTGTACAGAGGCTGTTATCCGAGGCCTGGGAAGCAAATTGTGCTAATTTACCCGAAACTCGACTTTAACTACCCCCTCGTTTCTTACCGTATCGTCGCTTTTTAACAACAACCTCCTATCTACAGCTGGAAACAAGCTGTAGTTTCGAGGTTTTTGTTGAAAAGCGACGGAATACAGACCTCCGATTGTTATGGCAATCGAACTATGAAGTCTTTAAAGGTATTATCTGGGCTGTCGGGTCTATTTGTAGCTATATTTAGCAGCAATTACGTAGAAGTCATCGATTAGGTTCCACAAAATATATATCTAAGATAAAGATATCTCATCCAATGTTAGATATTTGTACCAAACATTTCGTGCAACTTTGGAAGTAATCCTTGACAACGGAAATTGACGAAGATATACCGTCGTCAATTTCCGACGTAATCCGTGGCAACGGAAATTGACGAGATATATCCTCGTTAATTTCTGTTTTCACGGATAACGCTAGGATTGAAAGAAACGTGTTGTATCAAATGATGCGGGAAAACCCTAAAGATATATTTTCCTTCGGTACATCAAGAAGAAGAATGTGGGTGAACCATGAGTAAGTTTATAGGGAATGATTTTATACAGTTAAACGTGACGTAATTTCGGACAAACAAATAGTATTTCGTGGGCGTTGTTAAAAGATCTCGTTACTTAACCCTAACCCTTACGAGATTTTGTAATAACACTGACGACTTATGAGAAACAAAACGATAAACCCAGTCTATTTTTAGCACAAAATTCATTGTCATTATACGAAACTTTGTACCATTTTTCTTCAGTAAACACATCACTTAGACCTTTACGAAAAATCCAAATGTTCGAATGAACCAGTTTGAAAGCTACTTTGTATGACAAAATTAATGTGCGAAAGAAGAGATATGTACAAAAAGCTAAAAATATTGAGACAAAAAGAGAAAAGGTTCGGCGCCGTAGTCTATTGGTAGGGCCCGAGCTTCGAGATAGAAGATTGCATGGTTCAATTCCGCGGTTGCCACTGAATTTCTTTTAGCAAAAATATACCTTACGTTGCTCCTCTTCAGATAAATAAATGGGTACACGGGAGAGATGAAAGCCAAAGTGCTATGGCTGCCGAAGGCGCTGACTATTAACGGCCGACTTGAAACTTTAAGGTTTACGAACTGAGAATGAAATGCAGAGCCAGAGGTGAAATTTGAAAAATGCCAGTAATTCCTAAACTGTGTTATATTCTGATTTTTTTCGGGAGAAAGGGCGGAGCCTAGTAAACGGTTATTACATTGAAGATTGAGGAGAAACAGCGTTTTCAATTAGCGGTAAATCGTCGGTGTTATTGCAAATTATTGTAACTGCAGCTTGAATCAAGCTGTATTTACGAGGTTTTTTAAAAACACGTTTTACAATCGCACAGTCTTTCAATTTCGAAATGTTTTCATGCTCGTGCCGCACGTTTTTCCCAATATGTTAACCAAGGTATCGAGAAGTAAACTCGTCGAATAACCTTTTGGCTTAGCCACACCCTTTCAGGTGAATAAAAACGCAATATACATTTCCCTTCCAAATACAAATAGAAGCATTTTGTATGGTTTAGAATTTTAAATCAATGCATACTTATGGAAATATTTGACAAAAATGTTCAAAATTACCTCCCTTGCATATGGATATAGAGTAAAACAATATTTGTAAATTATTTTCTTCTTGAAGCATTATCTTGAAATCCGGCATGGTGAATCAACTTATGTAAGGTGTATTTACAAGTGTGTGTAATTTGATGCATTTCGTATGGCTAGAAAGTGGTGTTTTCATTCTCAGTTCGTAAACCTTAAAGTTAGCGTAAGTCGGTCGAATACGCTTCCGTTCGTAAAAAAGCAGACTTTAAATCGAAACTTTCACTTTTGAGCTTTTTCCCGATTCTTAGATATAAAGAACGTCAAAGCCAAGTCTTGTCTTGGAAAAACTTAATCCGAGGGATATGCAACGACGTTGTTGCAAGTGTAATTTAGAGCCATGAATCCATAAGCTTACAGAGTTACTGATAAATGGGTGATAAACGTTTATTCAAGAAAATAAGACCTATTTTTAATCAAACCATGTCCATGTGTTGTGGGTACGCATTTGAATCGGCTCGCTGAGTGAAACGGTTCAAATGAGTACCCACAACATAGGGTTTGAATTTGAAATGGCAAATTTAGGAAGGTTTTACCCCCTCTTACCAAATGCTCTGCATAGGTTCATAATTACTTATTCACTAGAGTACTGCACTAACCACAGACACGGAGAAATATCAAAAAGTTTTGAGCTTCATGAATTTATTCCATTCGATAGCAAAACACCTCACACTTATAAACATGAATGTTGCAAATGCAGATTACATTCACCCATAACCAAACAACAAACTTTAAGACAAGTCCAAATTCAAAGATGTTGCAGACGGCAATTTCAGGTGAATGAAATTTTACATTTTGGTCATTTTATGTGGAAAACATTGTGGGAAATCTTCATTTTCAGCAATGTTTTCCATAGCCATATTCTTGTGGGGAGTCAAAAGGAGTCACTGTGTGGTAAAAGACTAATAGCCATATTCCTATCTATAATGACTAATAAGATAACACGAAGTTGTTAGATGGACACATAGCCTTACCCATAAAACGTTGTCAAAATGGATAATAGTGAGAACAGGGTTGTTATAATATTTCTTATCCAGAAGGCTCTATCTCCCCAAAAAGGTTGCGATTGTCTGCTGTTTATGGGAAGTCTTCTCCTTCTTTTGCAACTATCGAACGTTGGTAAAATTCGAACGAGACAGATACAGTTCAGTAGCGCGTTCTCTAGAGCGAGTGTTTTTAAGAAATCTTGAGATTTTTAAGATGTTTTTAGACAAAGCGTTCATTAGAGCAAGATTTTAAGCCGCTAAATGTGAGGCACCACTACTTTATACCTCTAACGGAAAATGTCAACGAATTCTAAAGATACAATGTAGGCCTAGACAAAGTTGACCAAGTTGTTCCGTATGCTCCTTAATTTATAGGCGGTGTCACTCCTCGACGAAACGGACCTATTAAATATATAGTGAAATGGGTCAATTTGGCAGCTTCTAGCTCCTCTCAGAAGTCTTTGTGGCACATTTCACTTTGTCTGCCTGACAAACCATTTCTTTGTCTTTGATTTACTACCAAGAAAGTGGTATCAATAGCACCATCAGCTAAAATCACGCACCCGTGAACACATCCACACTTGAAATTTGCAATCTCTTTCGGGATCTGCATGTGACACATCCCCATGAAAGGTCACGACCGCGCAAGAAACTAGTTCCCGACAAATTCATTAAAACACATGCTAGCAGTACACTGATGGTCTGCCAGTATGCAGAACCAAATTTCATGCATCTGCCTATTCTATAGACACAGAATCAATGCAACAAAAGGAGCGAATCCATTTTTGACGGAACTATGTTTGTATACTACGACCCGGAAGCATTTCCCGTTGTGGAGTGTCTCCAGGCCGTGACGTTCCGAATGATCAATACTTTATATAGACTGGTACGCATTCGTGTAATAACTCATTCGAATATTCTCGGATCTTATCGTTACTCAAGATCGGCATGTTGCAACCACGTTCCAAACGTCAAAAGGTTGCAAACAGTCTCGAGGGTCGCGATTGTGTAATAACTGAATCTAAGACTGGGAACAGCTACTGCATCTTGTCCTATGATTAGTCAATAGATACGACCAATGAAACGGTCCGAGGCATTCGACCAATCAGAGCTCATGTTACAAAAGTGTAAAAAATCATTTTGCCGCGCTTTTACCAAGGGACGCTACTCTAAGTCACTTACAGGTGCAAGTTTACAGAGTTGCTTCCCCTTAGCTAGACAGGTACTCATTCGTGTTGAAATAAATCCGCGTAGTAGATTAAAGTAGATAATCAGTCCAGGCCGTGTACATGACCGTGAGATTAGCTACTACCGTTCCTAAATCCGTAGTAGATTTCAGGTGCGGGAACCAGACTATACTTTATACCAATGACGTCATCATGACGTCCTTTATATAAAGTATGGAGCATTTGGAACACCTTGATAAGACTTTTGGTCTTAAAAACGCTTTATCTTAAACATCTTAAGAAACATTTAAACCCTCGCTTTAACCCTTTTCCAAAGAAGACACTAATAGAAGAGGCTTGTGAAAACATTGAGACAAAAGAGGAAACTGCTAATTACAAGCAGTTTCTCCTTTTGTCTCAATGTTTTCTGAGCTACACTGTACCCATATTCTATCTTAAACAATGTCCATTTGTCGTCTGCAGCAGCTTTAGAAATTGACGTTTTGACAATTTGCGGTTTGGGAAAGGGTTAAAGAACGCACTTCTACTTCTGAAGACGATAATGCTGAGTTGATTTCTGGTGAAAAGGGTTGGTAAGAGTACTTAGACGTTGACACAGGAATATAGATCAAGTGCGTGACAAAAAAGACGGCACGCTTCTGTTGTGTTTAACCCTTTCCGAAACGGCTAAAAGTTGGACTTTTCCTATATGAAAGCCGCTGAAAACGACAAAATAGATGTTAGTTGTTAAAGATATGATTTGTGTATTAAATAACACAGAAAATATTGAGACAAAAGGAGAAACTGCTGGTTATCAGCAGTTTCTTCTTTTGTCTCAATGTTTTCCCAAGCCTTTTTGATTAGGGACGTCAAAACCAGGCCTTGTTTGGGAAAGGGTTCAAGTGGACTCTGTTGAAAATTAAATCAGTTTGAATCCAAATATTTGGTTATTCCCATGTGAGACTTAAATTTTGATACCCCTCTTATTCACCATGGTGGTGGGTCGTAGCTATAACCAAACAATTCAAAATCTGTGCTGTATATTTTCTGTATGCTTTTAATGATGTCTTTGTCTATTTTTTCATAAAATCTGTTTAACGCCCGCAGTCTTTGTGAAGATATTTCGGATTTGGTCAGAGGGTAACTTTGACGCGTTTCAATTAATATATCACGGAAAATATTTGAATTATTGAAATCTTCCTCGTGTTTGTATTTGTCGAACGGGAATGGGGCACTCTCTGCAACATACCCTTGTATCTTCAATGACTCCCACAGTCTTATAGTTATTTGTTTCATTGACTGACAATCGAGGGCATGATGCTGATTATTGGGGGCAGTTGTGTCTAAAATGTCGTCAATCAATGTAGATATAGAGAGATCAGTATCTTCTGCAAGGACTTTGGTCAAAACATCTTTTTTGTATGGTTCTATTTCACTTAGATTCACAAACGTAGAAAAATCAGATCTAAAAGTTTCGACTTTGAAAATATAAGTTGGATGAATTTCACACGGTTTACATCTATAAAATAATGGACCCCAGTGGTAATCGTATTTCCTTCTATAAAAACTGTCGATCGCGAATTTCAAAAATTCTTTAAAACTAATTTGTGACTTACATTTCCCGCCATTTTTACCGATAGTCAATGGCGTTGTAGAGGTGGTAAATATTCTGTCGATATACGCCGAGAAAAGCCGAGTGTACGGATTCCTAACGGTGAGCACAAGCCGCGTTGGATATGATCGGGGATCTTTGCGAGAATTCGAAGACAGGTCAGCATCTCCGTGTAGCTCATCCCTGGTTAACTGTCTCACTTTATATACATCCCTGCCTGTATGTGTCAAAATATAGAAAAATCGAGACCAGAATGTCGACCCAACTTTTCCTATTTTACAAAATGTCCATTTATATTCCTCGGAAGCTAGGTATTGCGGTCGCCATTTCCTGTAAAACTTTTTTTTCATGAGATGACGGTACTTGTTACACGTATCATGCAAGTGTTTTAGTCTGAGATCTTGTATATTTGACGGTGATTGGTCGAGTATGTCTTTGCTGTAAGTATTTTCAAGACCGAAATCATACTTTGATCTGCAATAAAGAACGTAAATAGGATCCTGAATCTGAAAGAAAGACAATGATTAAACTACTAGTAATCTTCGTTTGATCAATAAGGTAATTCTTTCATTCATTTAATAATTCATTCATTCATTTCCGTTAACCTATGTGACAGAGCAGCCTGAGACTCGGTTTAGATTTTGGTGTAGTACCGGTATGAGAAACGACAGGAGTCCATGGTTAGGTTCTCCACGATATATTTAATTTGGTTTATAGTGGTCTTACACCGTTTTCATATCGCGCGGCTGGAGAACCTAACGATTGAGTTCTGTCATTTCTCATACCAGAACTATGACATCATCCTAACCGAGCCTCCAACTGCTCGACATATAATTATGTTGACGATATCAAATCACCTGCCTTAATATAGCCATAGCACTTGAAAGAGGCGTTTAAAACTTTCATTCATTCATCCATTCATTCATTCAGATACAAAAGATATGAACTATTGAATTTATGTATTCCTTTAGTTATTTTGAGCGGCGTATTTCGGACGGATAAACATTTTCAAAATTGTCATTGATTTTTTTTATCGACAACAAAGTGTTAACCGAAGCCTATTCAATCCTTTTCTATATGGCAAAATATATCGTGATCTGATTTGAAAGATACTGAAAGAGACAACACGGATATTGATAGATATAGGATTTGTGTACAATATATCAATAACAATATTCGAGAGAGAAGGAGAAACTGCTGGGTACCAACATTGTCTTCTTTTCACTAAATGTTTTCAAAGCTTTTTCTACTACCTTTTGCCCAAACGACAGACGGGTCGCGGCCTTAGTGCAGTTTGTAGCGCATCTGCCCCTGATTCGAGAGGTCCAGGGTTCGATACTCGGCCGCAGTTATTACCCTTTCTGACAACAACGTCACCCATCAATAGTGGGAGAGCAGCTGGGGGTTAATTAAGGGTTTTCAGGTAGTACTGGTATGAGAAACAACAGGAACCCATGGTTAGGTGCTCCAGCCGCCGCAATATGACAATATCAGTTGAAAACGGTGGAATAAACCAAACCAAACGACAAAATGTTAGTGCGGCCCAATTTGGAAACTGCTGCAGACGACAAAAAGCAAATTGTTAAAAATAGAATTTGTGTATAAGATAAAAGAGAAAACATTGAGATTGAAGAAGAAAATGCTGATCTTCAGCATTTTCTTCCTGTGTCTCAATGTTTTCCTAAGCCTTTATCATTAGGGACGTCAAAATTAGGTCTTGTTTGTGAACGGGTTAA
This sequence comes from Fragum sueziense, assembly GCA_963680895.1. Classification (NCBI taxonomy): domain Eukaryota; kingdom Metazoa; phylum Mollusca; class Bivalvia; order Cardiida; family Cardiidae; genus Fragum; species Fragum sueziense. The sequence continues at coordinate 391,343 of OY804604.1, read as the reverse complement.
GGACACCAAAAAAGCAGGTCTTGTTAAAAAAGTGTTACGTAAAGAGTCGTATTCAAAAGGCTGAATATTTGAACCGTTTTTTGGTGTTGAATAGGCTATTCAACATATAATGAATGTGACTGTCAAAGTGTATCAGGGGCTTAACCCATTTCCACACATTAAAACTCGTTTTGACTCCCCAAAAGTCAAAATGATTTAGAGAACACTGCGAAAATGAAGACATTGCTTGTCACAATAAATCTTTTCATTTTCTACAATGTTCTCCTGTGCCATTATCTGGTAGGGAGTCAAACAGAGTCATTGTGTGGGAATGTGTTAAAGTGTGACTAGGACTTAAACCATTCCCCTCTTTAAGATTCCCCAAAAGTACAAAGGCTTAAGAAAACATTGCGGACTATGAAGAAATTGCTTATGACAAGCAATTTCTTCATTTACTACAGTGTTGTTTTTTTTCCAAAAAGACATGGCATTGAGCCCCCTCCCAAACAAACATACTCCTAACATAGCTTCCTATGGGCCTCTTTATAACAAATATTTCGAGAAAAGGAGAAAATGCTGCTCATCAGCATTTTCTTTATATCTCTTCTTACATAAATGCATTCAAGGCTATCAAGGTTGGTCCACATAACTAAGTATAACTGATATGATTCAGTTTCATCAATGAAACTCCACGAAACATTGAAAGTTTCTGGTATATCCGTATTATAGACTTTAATAGGCTTTGATATGTCTGCGAAATATTTTTAACTTAAGGTAGAATACCTGTAATGTGGCCATTTTGAGATTCATAAAACATCGGACTTTTTCGAGCTTTTTACGTATCTGAGCTTATTCGAGCGCGGTCGTTTTCGACGTCGCCCGAATAATTCCGACGTCGCACGAATCTCATAAGGGGCCGACTAACTTAATGGATTGCCCAGTCAACCCTTTACAGGCCGCATCTGTGCGTTAAAACAGATTTATCTTGAACAACCTTTTGGCCCTTCTTGACAACATTGTTAGGTTTGATCGTACAAAGTATTTTAGGAAAAGAAGAAAAAGCTGTTTTTATGCATTCCTTTTAAAAGTTTTGTTTTGAAAGTTTCTGCATAATAAGCATCAATTTTGTCCTCTGGAAATCCGTCCAATTCAGACTTCCAATTCACGCGTTGCCCAATAATGTCAATCTGGCAACCAATCTGATCTATTTTTTCAATCAAGCTGGAGCTACGAGGTTTTGCAATAACACCGACGAAACGTTTAATTCTTACCTGTCCAACTAAACAAGGCGAGACTAAATAAAACTCCTGTCCCGAAAATAACCACTAAATATCCCTTTGAGAATCTCCACATTTTGAACAAATTTAAAAAATATTACAGAAAAACAATAATCTAAATACAAGATCAATTTAGTGACTTAAAGATCCTACAATAATGCTATATACAAGGTTGCGATATTATGATAGATCTATACATTTATGAAATTTACATAATATGAAAACGAGCATAACGCATAATGCAATTTAAAACTCCATTTAGTCGCTTTTCAACGAAAACCTCGTAACTGCAGCTTGCTTTAAGCTGCAGTTACGAGGTTTGCGATGAAAAGCAGGAATGTATTGGTAAAATTTGGCAAATATAATTGCCTTTGGACACATTCAATAGGTAAGTAGTGCAAAATATACACTGCTCAAAATAATTTAACGATCTAAAGCTTTGCACATTTTGTATCTTAAAATCCTCGGTAAAGCTGTAGCCGAGTGTAGTATAGGGTGATCTGCTTAACATCCGATTTCGCTTTGTATCTTAAAACCCTCGGGAAAGCTTAAATAGTGTAGCCGAGTGTGGTATAAGGACGATCCGATTAAAATCAGATATCAACTTTTCAGTAACATCTAAGACCCATCCGTTAGGGTTCATTTTCTGTGACCTTTCTTCACACCAATCAAATTAAGCAAGGGGTCCAACGTACACAAGTTTTTGTGGTCAAAAAGATCGGCAGTGGACAAAGATGGCGGCTAAATGATTGAATTTTGGTTGATTTTGGGGACAAAAACTGAAAGTAAGTATGTTTCTTAGATTTGATTTACCATGTCACCTAGCCGAGGATGTGGAGACAGTATTCACGCGCCTAGGGAAATAGGCCTTAACTTCTGACATGTTCTCAAACTCCATTGATGCTCGAAGTAATGCGAAGCTTTCAGCAGCAACAAAATCCGGAACTGATTGTGACCCGTATAAAATCGCGTTTTGCATAAAAAACGCGATGAAATGAGACTTACCCTCGCTGTCTACACCATTTAAACAATAAGCCCAACAATCTTATTGCACTTTTAATGTATGCAACACCTCGCATTCACGAAAAAACCCTATGTAAGCTGTCTAAGGTGGACTGTGGTCAACTGTACGAAAATAATGTCGCCACCATGTCAATTATTAATCCAACTTTCTCCTGTAAAAAATTCGAATTGCGCTGCATATTCAGAGGCGTAAGTTCGCGTAACAATGAATTTTGTTATAATGAAGTCCTGGGCGTATTATCAAGTCCATTTGACGCATTTTGGGACCCAAACATTATTAAAATAACAATGCGCTAGAAAATACTATGGAAATTGAAAATGAATGAGCAATACATGTGTTCATTTTCCAAAGTGTTTTCTATCCAGAGGGACCCGAAATGTAAAATTACATTCACTTGATATGGTCGTCTGGGGTAGTCTCTGGTTTACCAGGCGCAAAATCAGTTTTATCCTATTTTGTATGCTTTTGGTTAGGGCTTGAGATAAAACATATCAAAATTCATGTAAAAAGAATCGAAAAGGGTAAAGGAAAAAGAGAAGGAGGTGTGGGGGATAGCAGTACCCATTATGATAAACCAGAACAAAGCACAACATTTAATGTGCCCTGCATACCAGAGGTGCGCTTCTGTAACGCTTTACACTTCATACAGCTAAGTTAAGACAGAGGCTGTTATTATCTAGATTTGTCTAAATTCAAGATGTTACAGACGACAATTTCAAGTGAATATAATTTTTTATACTTTTCTTGTTCTCCAAAATGATTAATGATTTCCAAAGCATTGATGTTCTGGGAATTCAATTTGTGGTAATGGATTACATGGTATGTACATTCATGATGTAGAAAATCATCTAGAAATATGACTCATGAGTTTAAAGTTGTAAACAACCTTTCATAAACTAAAGCTAGAGATGAATAGCTGGTGGATTTAATTGTAATAAATTTGACACAAAGCATTGATGGAGCACATTGTTAGGTGCACCAGCTACAAAAGTGAAGCTGAAATATTGTTGAATGCAGCTGTAAACTCCATCAAAGCAGTAATCTACCAAAAACTATCCAACTTTGTGAGGTATTGTTTCTATATTTCAGGGAAAAAGACCATTCAGGAAACAGTTGAATCAAAGAGAATGATGTGTTACAGATTAATCTCCACTTGGATGAGTACCTGAGGCTACACGCTAGAGGGAGAGACAAAACTTTTCATGTTTACTAACGAACTGAATGAATTTGAAGACTTTTTATCCAAAATTCATTGAAAAGAGATAACTATTTTTTAAATGAAGTTTAGCTCTTGATAAATGACCAGGCAGAGCATATTTAGCTATTAGCTAGGTATGCTCTGTCATGTCATTTATCATTAGCTTTACCGGTGTATCAGTTTATTTTGGCTCCTGAGCAGCTATTTCAAGCAAAAAAGACGAAAAATTTTACCAAAACACATTAAACTTTGTTTTTTCTTTACATATAACAGAAGGTGTAACATTTGTAGACATTTTTTGAATTTTTGGGGACTCTGGAACAAAAAATTAGGTGGAGGCCAAGATACCCAGGGTGGGGGGCATGATACCCCGAGGCCAAGATAAACTGTTACAACGGTTCTTATCATGTTAAAGATTTACATGTTTTAGATTAATTGTCATGCATTAATAGACTTTATTTTGGGTTAATTCAGTTTAAAAAAAACTTTGGACTTTTTTGCCAGAGTTTAAAGCAGGATCAATAAATTGTCCCTGGACAAGCATCTAATTCCTCCATGTTCTCAAAAGCTTACCTTATTAGAGAGTTTCAAATAGACTTGTTTGTTAAAATGAGAGTCTTAAGGTTTTTTTGCAAAGTTTTAGATATCTAGCCTTAGATTTCCAAGTAAAGTATTAATGTACTTTGGTTTTGGCAATTCCCAAGCGATATGAAATTGGAATTTGTTTTGTGTAATTAAAGAAAATAGCAGTGGTTGAAGAATCTTGAGTTTGCTTTTTTGATTTATATTTTCACCTCATTTTAATCCTTTCCCAAACAACTAAATGTTGGACTGACCCAATTTGAAATCAGCTGTTTCTAAATGAAGATAGCATTTGTGTAGATAGCTTAGAAAATATTGAGGCAAAAGGAGAAATTATATTATTCCTTCTTTTGCATCAATGATTTCACAAGGTTAATCTATCAGGGACATGAAAAATGAGTTGAAAATAAATGGAAAAAATGAATTATTTGTTCATTCAATGTCCTATCACCTATAAGCCCAGTTGTCCTGCCATGCAATACACTTGTGGAAAAGGATGAAATTGTTAATATAATTACCAGCATCCTTTTCCAGTTAATGCTTTCAAAGGCTTGGTCCTGAATGATCCAATTGGTCATTGGTTCATTATTTGCTAGTAGCCTGGTAGTCTGAAATTGTCAGATGACATTTTAATCTGCTTTTGACAAATGTCTTTGTCTATGGAAAATCTGTAGTAAAATTCAAGTTAAAAATAATTTATCCCGTGAGTGTCTGGAACATCTTTTTAAAATTTTGAAGAGAAAAGATTCATTGATACACCTTGATATTTCCTTTTCCATCAATGATTTTACCATAGCGAATGAAGAAGTTTTCACAGATTTTGGTCATCTACATGTTTTCTCAATATGTACTAACAGAACTTCCAATCAAAGCCATCGACTGCTCTCTCATTTTAATTATTCAAATCCATTGACGATAGAAAATATTCTGTCAAATCAAGGTCTGATCCAGGATTTTTCCTGGGGGCAGGGGGGAAGGGGTGGGGTTGGGGGCGAGCGACTCAACGCACTAATCCCCCACTAGAGTCGCCTTTGCGAATGGCAGAAAGGATACTGGTCGAGCCAGGGGTCTGGTGCCTTTTTCTCAAACAATCCTTGGTCGTGATGTATAGATCTATGAGATGATGCTTTTGAAAACATTGAGGGAAGCGTAATAAAAATGCTGACAATAAGCATTCACCCCCTTATCCCTTTTTATTTTTCTACCATATGAAATGAACATTCAACATTATCGATGGCTCAGCATGAAACATTTCTAACAGCCTATATTACAACTGTTTCGTGCTGAGCCAACGATTTCACATTGTAAGTCAGATTCACATTGTTGTCGGCAACCATTTTCTATTTTGACCAGTCTAGCGGACAAAGATTACTCCATCAGTTTACCATATAGTGGCATTTTGAAATTGATGCCCAACAAGATAGAGGTTTTTTATATAACATTGTGGAAAATCAAGAAATTACATACATATGACAAGCAAGCAATCTTTTCATTTTCCACAATATTTTCAAGCAAGAAAGACCAAAAATCATAAAATCTTTTTCACTTTAAATTACTGTCTGCAACATCTTTGAATTGGGACCAACATCAAATTTTGTTGTCTTGGGAAGGGTTATACAGTACCACATTGTACAAGTTTGACAGGATTTTATTCTGTAACGAGCAACACCAAATAGTATCAGAAGACAAAATGCTTAATCAATCCTTTCCCAAACAAGACCTGATTTTGAAGTCCTTAATAGAAAAGGCTTAAGAAACATTGAGGTAAAAGAAGAAAATTCTGATAACCAACATTTTCTCCTTTTGTCTCAATGTTTTCTGAGCTATATCATAGGCAAGTCCTACCTTAATTAACATCTGTTTTTTGTCTCTGAAACAACTTAAAAATTGGACAACCCTAAAATTTTGCGGTTTGGGAAAGGTTTAATTTAACATAAACTTCTTTAAAAGCTGTAGGTCTGGTCATTAGCATTACAAGACTGGGAACCATCATCCATGAAAATATCTTGAAGCTTGACTGTGGTTTTCATCATCTTGTGTCAAACTTCATAAATCAATAGCATCCATCTTTACAGTGTGTTTACAGAGTTCTTGAAAAACATGCATAAAAATGTTCATTTGTGACTTCAGGTAATATTTCTGGTATGCCGTCTCAGTGAATTCAGACGGTTATGCCAGTTACTAGTATTTCTCGGAATTCATCAGGACCGGGATACTGATCTTTCTGCTACGGTCAAGTGTCTGCCATGGAAGATTAACATCACCTGAAAAATATAAACAAGATTTATTCAAACAACGGCATTATAATAATGACAATGATTAATATAACCATTTCCCAAACAATGAATGATACATACAACCAAGTGTTGAACAATTAGAAAATATTGACGAAAAGGAAGAAAATTTTTGATACCGTCTTATTCCTTTTCCTCGATATTTTTACATCTTATCAAAGGGAATTATTAAGTCACGCAGTGGCAGTAGATCCAGTCACATTCTTACTGAAGCCTGACTGACTCCTACTAAACATAGATCTAGACTATAAATGATTTATAAATATTTTTAACATCACTTCATTCTCAAAGAGAATTCGTGGTTCTAAAAACAACGTTCTTTAATACTTTTCAGCAGTGTTTCCATTGATTCTTAAATCTGGGGGTACAAATGCTTATTTTACAGGATGCTTGCACCCCCTCTTTAAGAGACAAAGTAGGCTGTCTACAAGAACGAGGGGTACAAGATTCATTTTAAGGGTAAAATAAAACCATTAGTGGGGGTTTGGGTATCCTGTTTCAGGTATGTGAAAGGATTTCAAAACAAAACCTTTGGGAAACACAATTCGAAATTTGACAAGGGATCGTTAGATTTGACATGGTGGCGACATTATTTTCGTACAGTTGGCCACAGTCCACCTTAGACAGCTTACATAGGGTTTTTACGTGAATGCGAGGTGTTGCATACGTTAAAAGTGCGATCAGATTGTTGGGCTTATTGTTTAAATGGTGTAGACAGCGAGGGTTGGTCTCATTTCATCGCATTTTTAACGCAAATGGCGATTTTATACAGGTCAAAATCAGTTTCGGATTTTGTTGCCGCCTCAAGCTTTGCATTACTTCGAGCATCAATGGAGTTTGAGAACATGTCAGAAGTTAAGGCCTATTTCCCTAGGAGCGTGAATACTGTCTCCACATCCTCGGCTAGGTGACATGGTATATCAAAGCCAAGAAACGTACTTACTTTCAGTTTTTGTCCCCAAAATCGACACAATTTCAATCATTTAGCCGCCATCTTTGTCCACTGCCGATCTTTTTGACCACAAAAACTTGTGTACGTTGGACCCATTGTTAAGGTTAGAAAAAAGTGAAAACGACTAAAACGGTAAAGCCAAGATGATATCACAATTCCGTGCAGAATCATGTGTATGCAATTGCAAATGGACAATCATACATATCAAAAGATTTAATTGGTCAGAGTAAAAATAACCCTTTCCATAACAAGACCTGGTTTTGACGTCCCTATTAGAAACTGCATGGGAAAATATTGAGACAAAAGAATAAAATGCTGTTTATCAGCATTTTCTTCTTTTATCTAAATGTTTTCAGTACTATTTTTACACAAATTCTATCTTTTTAGATGCATTTGCCATATGTAGCATCTTTCAATTTCAACCAACCTGAAATTCGCTGTTTGGGAAAGGTATAACCGATTTTGTTTTGTTTGTTTGTTTTTGTTTGTTTGTTTGTTTGTTTTTTTTGTTTTTTGTTTTTTTGTTTTTTTTGTTGTTGTTGTTGTTTTTTTGTTTTGTTTTGTTTTGTTTTGTTTTTTTTGTTATTGTTGTTGTTGTTGTTTTTTCATGGGTCACAGAAGATGATCCCTAACTAATGTGGCTCAGATGTTACCGTAACTTAACACCAATTTTAATCAGATTGAGTTGCCTTTAAGGGACACCTATACTCGATAAACAAGCTTATAGAAGCCAGCTTTTTTGTGACGTAGTAGTACAGTATTCGCCTAGGGTTGATTTATTGTATTTTGTAACTTTAACCCGTTCCCAAACAATACCAGATTTTGACGTCGTTCCTGATAGAAAAAACTATGGGGAAACCATTGAAGAACATAGGCAATCAGCTTTTTCTCCATTTGCCTAGATATTTTCCAGACTGCAATTTCCTAACAACATTTATTTTCGCGTCGGTGTAAGATTTCAAATTTGACAAGTCCAAGATGTGTCCTGGTCTTGGATAATTAAAAAAGGCGAAGTGTGTGCGTATAGGGGGGGGGGGTAAGTCAGCTATAGTCAAGTCACGATATTATGGCACATGTTTACTCATTTGGAACACCACGGACAATTCTATCGAATCATACCTTGGATGCAAGTCGTAGAACTACTTTCAGACTATGAATAGAATAGAATAGAACAACAATTCAAAACGTTCGTCTGTGACCAATGTCAACAATGAAGCGACAATGATACTGAAATGCATTGTTTAAAGTTCCATTGCCCTCTCTTTTTAGAATGATTACAACCTGCACGTCCCACAAGTTGCCATGGTTGTTCATTTGAATGACCTCGAAGACTACTTTTTGAAGCGTAGCTACTTTCGGCTAAGAAATGCGATTTTTTTAACATTTCTTCATACACACATTTCCGAGTCGATGATTCGATCTTTGATCGACATTATCCGATGATATCCGAACGATGTTTACTAAGTGTACCTGTGTAAACAAGGGGAAAACTTTCCTGATTTTTCAAAACAAATTTTGTGAGTGTGCTAGGGAGAACCACCGTGTGCAAAATTACAGTAGTGAAGAGTTCGATATTACTTATTCCTTTCCCAAACAAGACCTGGTTTTGGCGTCCTTATTGGAAAAGGCTTGGGAAAACATTAATACAAAAGAAGAAACTGCTGATAACCAGCAGTTTCTCCTCTTGTCTCAATATTTTCTTTGCCATATTTTACATAAATTCTATCTTTAATACCTTCCATTTTGTCATTTTTGGCAGTTTCTGAAGTGGATCGCCCTTAGAATTTGCCGTTTGGGAAAGGGTTAAAAATTTGTATAACATGTGCCATAATATCGTGACCGGTCTGTAGTTTATCTATTTGTGAAAGACACAAAGCGTGGGACGTTTTTTCGCGATCATAGTTTTCCGTCGGTGTTGTTATAAAATATCGTGACTACGGCTTCGAAAAAGCCGTAGTTACGAGATTTTATAACAACACAGACGGTTTGTCAATACATATCGGTAAACCCGGGCTATTTTTAAAACAACTTCATTGTTATTAGAAAAACTATCAAATCAAATCTTTAAACTCACGCTTAAACGCAAAATATTTGTACCTTGTTGTAGCGAAAAACGTCCCTCGCTTTGGCCGAGTTCACCACCAGTGGATATATACTGACGTCAATTAAAAACGCTCCAATGAAATCTGTCGTTATTTTCCTTATGCCTATTACAATGTTGTTGAAATGTATACCGTGTATCATCATTTTGACCGACAATTACGGCAAATGAAAAGATATGCGTTTCTATCCGTTAACATGTCAATTTCCGGTGACTGGTCACGTTTTCTACGTGCGCTTCGTGTATGTACATCACGTGATGAAATTTGTCACATTTTACACAGTAACATGTGTTAGTGGATAGGCAACCACGAATTCAAAGATTTTCTTATGAAACATCCGAATTTAAGGATTCCAAGACTGAATTCTAAAACAGGAGCTCGTAATAAAGCCATTTTTGAATGCGACGAATGCACAAACAAGTCGCGAGACAGTTTAACATATTGTGTGTCTCGATTCGGTGTCTTCATCAACGCGTTAGAATTCTGCAAACGTTTATTGATCGGCCACGCTCAACTAGACCTCACTTAACGCCTGTAAAGCAAGATAATTTTCCACGTTAACGTCATGTACGTTTCAGGTTTGTGACGTTCTGTTGAATAGTCGATAAATGTGGTGGCCAAATAAGTGTTTTTCTGGCAACTGTTGTTGTTGTTTCAAGACACGTTTGAAATAGACACACTGCTTGGAAAATAGAGCTCGTAGATTAGCCATTTTCGAATATGGGAAAATCAAGAACAAGCCGCTTGACGTTTTGACGTCTTGCACTGCACGATTAGGCATCTTGGTCGACGAGTAAGCGTTACAGAAACATTTGCCAATCGGCCAAAGTCAGATAGACCTCATGTAACGCCTGTTATACAAGAAGCTGTCTTACGTTAACGTCATGTGCGTTTCAGGCTTGAGACGTTGAAATCGACGTCGGGTTTAGTATTCACTAACTGTGGTCACCAAAAAAGACGTTTTACGGTATCTTTTGTCGTCGCAAGTAAAGTTTGAACCACGCGCTTCTCATTTTCAAACGGAAATTCTGATACCACTCTGTTTAAAAGTGCCGTTTTTTGTAAACTGTAACAATTTGATAATTTCTTTATCATCATTTTTCAACAACAGATAATCAAATTTACAGAAGGAAATCAGTATTTGTTATTTCAAATCAGATTTACTGAATAATCGGACATATATTAGTGCTGAGGCGTTTCTATTTGACGTCAGTATACATATGTGAGCTGCTACATCCTCAAAACCGCTTCTTGAAGTGGTAAAATTCTAGATAGTTCTAATTTGAAAGTTGCTACAGGTGAGAAAATTGAGTTGATCAGGACCTGCGTCAGACACTTTCAAATCAGGGACCTCGCTCTGTATTGGTTTGATACGCTTTATCAGTTTCCCTTCAGATTGTTTAAAAAGACATTTGTCTCTGGGCAATCAAAAAAATTGTGTACGCATACTTCAGAAAACAACGATCGAACGCTCTAGGATGGTATTCACAAACCAGTACAATTTTAAACTTTTTAGGCCTCGACATATATTTGCACTGATCATCACACCACAACTGTGATGATTTTTGGCACTTTATTACCTAGAAAGCTTTTGAATACGTGATTTTAAGAAAAAAATGACTAAAATGATCGCCAATAAATGTTGTATTAACCGCGGTATACTAATCGGTTTATAATTGTTTGGGCAATATATACTCACCGTCATAAGAAAGTAGCCACTTTTCAAAAAGCCATATCTTTTTCCAATTTTTATGACTTTTTGTTTTTACAAATTCATACGCATTCCCAATGGTTCCTTTTCACACCTCAATAGTTAAATGCTTTCAACATGTCCGGAAAGATGTTAAGTTGTTATATGGGTTCAAAACAGTATTTGGGACACAAAGTTAAGATTTGTTTATATACAGCTGTCATTTTCTGCAAAAGTTGACGCTGTTGAAACACAAACAAAAGTCCCATTTCAATTTTAGAGAAAATCGTTCCGTTGAATTGATAGAGGTCTATGAAAATTTACCACTACCTGTATAGCATGTCTCAATGTCAAAAGTTTGATAATAACCGGAATTGGTTGGTGAATAAAGCGGAGGGAAACATTTTCCGAATAAGGAATTTGCTAAAGACCAAACAGCAACAAAGTTTCAATAAATGGAGCATTTGAGAGGAATTTGGGGGTTGGTTAGGCTAAAACCGGAAACCGCCATTTTGCAAGGGTCTCGTGTGTAATGAAAATCACTAATTAGTCACTAAGCATTTTGAGTAAAAACGGCATCATAAGCACAAATTCTTATTCAGTTTTGCCCCTTTTCTAGTTCTATATATGGCCGTGAATTTCAGTAGTGTGTTCGGTATCAGTTACGGATTTCCTGGAACTACCACCAAGCTACAATAGTTAATGGGATAATTTGACTGTTTTCGGTACTTTCGCGAAAGCATTTTTGCTTGCCCTTTGCAATGTTTTGTAATCATTTCGATACGTTCATAAATAATCCTAAAATTATCGACCATTTGAATTAGACAAGTGGTTACTTTCTTATGACGGGGAGTAGTTAACAAACACCAACATTCTACAAAAAACATAAATTTTATTCATTTGCAAAAATGTTCTTAACCACAAAAATTATATTTCAAATTTGCATTTGAAATATTACATTAAGCATTTTTCACATATTTTATTAACAAGTTGTAGATTTGAATTTTGCAATAACATCAAATCTTCCACGATATAAACTATATATATATTTACCGTAGTATGGTGAATGTCTAAAACCATTGTATGAAATGTTGTTTTCTGTTCAATTGAACAAGTGTGTATGTTTATCTTAAAAACAAGAACGTTCACAACAGTTTGGATTTACTTAGGAATAGCACAGAGCAACTCAACGCTATAAAATAGCATGTTAACTTCGAACCTCCGTGCATGTGCAGTTAAGGACATATTCGAAAGATATTTCTTGTAAATATGTCGTCCATAATACTTTTTCCGTCAGTACACTAAGCAAACAAATTGAATTATACTGAGCAAAAATGAAAACTTTACATCTACATTGCTTGCCATATTACTTCTAAATACAACAAGTAAAGAAATCAAATGAATGTGCTTCGCAATGTTCATTGACTTGGTTGTGCCAGACACTAAACGTTTTGTTGATCTTAATTACAGGGATGAAAAACGGACCCTTTAAGTGTGACAGGGTCCGTTTTTCAGGTGTACAATTTTAACAGAAAGTTTAGAAAATTTAAACACTGAGTTAAACACTGAGAAATCCGAGCAGAAGAATGCAAACCATGTCAGACTGCACGCAATGGCAGTCTGACAACCTACCAGTCAGAAAATGTAAAGAAGCTTGCATAAGATTGTTCAAGCTTTTAAAAAATGATGTTTGAAAAGCAGAAGTTTCATTATGTTGCAAAGCTTGAAAATGTTACAATGCATTCTCCATAGGAAATTTAAATCGCTATTGCATCGACATCCATCTGGGATTAATCCTAGTCAAAAAAGGGTTCAAAAATCCCCTGTAAGACCTGCATGATGTCTACGAAAATCAATCGAAAAGCGTGATAGATTTGTGAATATCAAACATTAAAAATCCCCTATTTGTTTATGTAAAAGGGGGATAATTCACAAAATTGACAGATTAAACCTTCATTTTAGAGCTTGCTACAAGTGATAAGAAATATTTTTTGTGCTTTTTTGGCAATCCGGACATGACAAATTCCGAAAAAAATAGTGAATTGTTTCCTGCGCATGCGCATATGTGACTTTAGATGTACCTAGCTCTAAACGCATTAAGGGCCGTAACTCTGACATTAAAGGAGACAAGGCAATGAAATTTCGACAGAACGATTACTGAAGGCCTGGGAAATAATGTCAAAATATATTTCATGCTTTAATTTCGATACTTTTCCAGAAACAAGAAATCTTGAAGTGTAAAGTTTTCATTTTTGTTCAGTATATATCGTACTTTCTTCGATCATAACTTTGTCAAGAAATTTAATAATGGTGAAAATGTCCTTCGATTTGATACAACCAACAGTTAATCAGAATGAAAGCTGTTATCTGCCGATCACTAATCACAATACAGTTGCGCGCTAAATGTTTCAACACGATATACCCGAAAGTCAAACCAACATTTCACTGTTGATAGATTTTTCTTAACAAGCGACCAATGCATACTTTGAAAAGCTTTGTTTTGTTCATAACCATCACTAACCATCACAATAATGCTGGAATATTCTCCCTTGTTTACGGGCATGTGACACCCTCTTGTAACTGAATTTTATATTTCGATCAATATCAATGACAAATACAATATCAAATACAAATGTTGTGAAGTGCATATACTATGCAAATCTTTTTCCTCGAAAGCCGCAATGCCTGTGCACGAATTCGGTGCAAAAATAACTCTTCTTATCACGTTATTTTTCAAGGGCGTTTGCAAACTTTTTGCATATACGGTACTTCGGTTTTGAACTATACTTTACCAAAACCACTAAAGCATGGTGTAAACTAAGCAATCAAATTGAAATCATACATCATCTATCTGTTGAGTGCAAGTATTCACAATTAAATCAAAATAACGCCAAATTCAAATATTCCTCAATTGTTTTGCTTTGTATGCAAATAACATAATATCGTTAAGTTTGAAAAATCGAGCAAAAAGTATTTAAACCTACTTTCAAATACCTTAAATTGTAGAAAATTGAATGTCGAAAATCATTATATCGAAAGAAATGTTAAATATAACATCAGCATTGTCTTCAAACAAATAAAATGTGGTTTTTATATAATCGAAACAGATATCATACAAAATATCATACAATAAATGTATATTACAACTAAATAGTCTACATATTAAATGATTTTACTAATACTTTTATGGACGTATTTTTATTTATTTTCTCTTTCTCTGTCGCACACTTTCTCATTCTCTCTCGTATGTGAAACATGAACTGGACAAAGGCAAAACTAAAGAGCAAATTATGGCACAATTATGGTGAAATGGAAAACAAAAGTGTGTGACTCGGTTACAATATACTGGATTTACAAATGCAACTTACGGAAGGTTATCTTTTGCAGGATACACAAAGTTTTTCGAAAAAGACTATTTTGTTTAAGATTAAATTATAAAATATTTGAATGTTATTATTGACGGCGAGATTTGACCCGGCAGAGCAGACCAAGCGGAAAGGTCAACAGACTTGTCGTCCAGGGGTGATAGGTTCTCGTGATTTGCCGAACACTTCGCATGCTTCGCTGTTTACAGCTAATAATCATATTATTCGACGACTTAACAGTATTTTCACGTGCATACATTTGTCGCTTCATCTTAAAATGGTAATTGGCCAACTGAACATGCAAAAATGCCGATCCTGGTCAGCCTGTGCCATCTGCACGGTATGACCAAGATGTGAACTGTATTTTAATATTCTATTTTTTTTTAAGATTACGCCTATTTTAATGATTAACTCTACTGAAAATTTCGATCCAAATGGACCACGGTAGCTTAACATTTTTTTTTGACTAGATTAGACAAAATCTTATTTTCACATGGCGGTACAATGTTGTATAACGGATACAGTGCACGCCTTTACATAAATTAACGGCGGACCATTCCCATCTAAACTGGACAATAAACTTTTCCACTTTTCTATACAGTTAAGGTCACTCTGCCGGGTCAATTATTTTCCTCTATATTAGGGTTTTTTCAAAGCGAAATAGAGTAAAGAACAGAGTATACATGTATTAGTATGAAATAAATAAGGAATAGACGCCAAATTTGACTGTAGTTTTCTGTAATTATTTAATGTAGAACCTTTATGGATATCAACGCCTAGGGTTGAATGTAAGATATATGTATTTCAAACTGTAAAGTAATCAATTAATGAAGACAAGATTTTTTGAACCAATACAGACAAGAATCAACAAAAAATGGTTATAACGTATTGTGAAAAACGTCTAACGGCAATATGAATTGCAACTTTTAGTATGTTATATCGTTATCATGACAACAGCGTTCAGGCGCAACTATGGGTGCGTTCAGGGTTCTCCCATCGGTAACCGAGTGTATTTACCGTCGGCTACCGATGGTACCATCGGTAGCCGATGGCACCGTCGGCAACCAACGAACTCTGAACGAAAATTGTACCGATCGGTAAAAAAAGGCGGTTAATCAATTACCTATAGCGTATTCTCCCCGCAGAGTGATCGTTCGTTTTCATAAATTATGAATAAAAAGATATTTTCAGAAATGAATGGCTAAATAAAATAACTGTAGGTTCAACTATTACAATAAATTCTATCAAGAACGTTTATAATGCTATTCGCTTGCTATTGAAGAAAATATATGATTAGGATCGCCGTAGTTGGATTGTTATCCGCCATCTTACTGTAATGAAAACGAGGCTACCGATGCTACCCGACTTGTCTACTCTCGGGACAATTGGTAACCAACAAAATATCCACCGGTATGCCGACGGTTACCGATGGCTACCGATGGTTACCAACGGCACCGATGGCTACCGATGGGAGAACCCTGAACGCACCCAATGATAACATAATATTAGGTAAAGTCAATATTGAGACGTTAGTATATTGTTATATTTGTGAACGCAATAAGCGTGGATTGATGTTTATGTTAGTAACCGGACAACAGTAACAACGTTTTCTAGGGATGACGTCAAATCGTGACTAATAAATAATTTGTTGTTGATAAAACACAACCTGTGTGGTCTCCGTATATAATCTGCATCTAGACTTAATGGTTCATATTCACGTAAGTCTAGAGACAGTTTATACAGTTTGTTGTTGTATCGCCCACATACATATAATACATCGTTATTACGGTCCACACTGATCCCATCTGGCCACGACCATCTCTCTAGTGTGAGTTGAGAAAAGCTTTTCCCGTCCTCCACATTCATACATAATACTTTGTGGTTAGACCGACCTGACAAATATATCCGCCCTTTAAAGACAGCGATGTCATAGATATACCGAGTGGATAAACTAGGGTTCTGAATTACTTTAATCTGGTCCCCATCTGTAGACAATATGTAAACATAATAATGATATACAGACTCTAAATATTCTATACAGAGGGTAAAAATCTTGTCTTCACTAAAATATATTGACCAACATTGTTTATCCATTTTTATTGATTTAGTTTTGACTATAGGAGTTTGATTCACGTCTATAAACCATATTTGTTTTATAACCGGGAAAGTAACAGCCAACAGACAGAGTTTATCTGTATCATCTCGGGCCGCTACAGAAATATCTGTTTTACTGCCAGGTGCTGATTTCTTGTCAGTAAAGCTTTTTTGACATTTGAATTCTGTAACATTCCAAGGTTCTGACCCAAACTTTATGTATTGAAGCAAAGTGTTTGAAACAGAACAAAATATCTTAATACAATAGTTATAAGAATCTACAGCTACCCACATTCTGCTCTCTAATCCAGATAACCCAGATATATAACAATCACGTTTATCTAGCTCATGTTTCACATTTACTCGTCCAATCACTTCAACTGGCTCTCCGTTCAAACGTTCTCCTCCTTCTTCATGATTTTCTTCTCTTATTTTTAAAATCAAATTCTTAGCTTTTTCCCTTCTTTCGCTTTCCCCGTTTTTTCTTTTTACAAATGCATGTGTTTTGTCATGCATTTGTTGGCATTTCTCGCACATATAGACACCGCAGACATAACAAAGATATAAACTCAATGTAAAAACAGTTTTTAACATACAAATATCACAACCATGAATAGGTTTGGAAATATCTGATCTTTGTGTGAGATTTATAGGGACTTCAGGAATCTCCCAAATATTAGGATTTGCTTCTTGGACTTCCTTATTTAATTCTTCTGATCCTGCTTGGTTATCCTTCTGGCCTCTCAGTCTGTTAAGCAGTTGGGAAACTCGTCCTCTTTTAGATTCAGCCATCTTAGATTAACACCTACAAACGATATAAAAATGTAAGTGAAACGAAGGAAGGAAAATGCAATGTTGGTGAGGATTGGTAAAATGAAGAGATAAAGAGAGAATGTGCAAACATACATGTATTTAAAAGAAAAGAAATAAAATAGAATCCGTTCCTTGGAAATGCCATTTGAAAGTAACATGAATCCAAATGCACAAATTGATCCATATGGTTTTTATTTGATAACGTCGTCATTTTTTGTACATAGCAAATTAGAAACTGCATGACAACAGCTTGTATCTCATTGGACTGCATCTGAAAGTAGGCTTATCTCAAATCTTTGTTGTCTGAAATGCTATTTGGGCCATTTTTCCAATATTAATTATATGGGCCAGTATCTAGAAAATGACTTCTTATAGGATTTACGTAGTTTATAAGACCATGTTTTTTAAAAAAAAAGTCCTAACATAATGAGTCTAATGGGAATAGTCTTTGCTTTTCTCTTGCAGATACCACATTTCATGGAGTTATGAAATAATAACATGTTTAGAAGTTTTAAGTGTCCAGATAAAAACCGACGAACTTCATGTGTTTGGTTAAAACCGAGGGCGAAAAATTCGAGGTTTTTGCCTTAACATGTAGTCACGAGTTTTTATTTGGACAGTAATACCATGTAACCTCGTCATCATTTTAGTACGACAAATAAATAATTCTAATGAAACGGGCACCGTAATTGACACGCTAAAAGGAACCCTTTTGTTTTTGCAATGATAACAAACAATAAAAGCATCGATCAAAGTCCGCATGTGTGCACTTGCTATGAGTGAAACGGTTTTCGCTTTCCCCTTCTTTACAGGATTTCAGTTTTCGCCGTAGATTGAATAAAGATATAGTTAAAGTTTTTAAGTTTTGAATTCATTGATATACCGGTATATTGAGCTGTAGATTATGTATGCTTTACATACATGCAGTTAATCTAACTCTCTATTTAAGGTTCACGAACTGAGAATGAAAACATTACTTTCTAGCCATACAAAATGCATCAAATTACACACACTTGTAAATACACTTCACATAAGTTGATTTACCGTGCTGGATTTCAAGATTATGCTTCAAGAAGAAAATAATTTACAAATATACTGTGCACAAAACGTTTAGCACACTTGGAAAATGTCCTTTCCTAGTCATAAACTATTCCAAAATCCATAACAATAAAACTCTAATGTGTTTGAAATTCAATTTTCTGGCGCTTCCTGAAAATTTTGTTTCAAAATTCTTAAGCGTTAGTTAGATATCTTACGTTAAAGTACACAGGGGTCAGATATCGAAAGTCAAGCAAATTTCAATGACGCGAATGTCCAGCATAAGCAGCTAGGACCGCCATTCAATGTCTTCCCATGTTGCAAAGAAGCTTCCTGACCACACAGAAAGGAATTTTGCCCATTCATACTGCAGATGACGCTCATTGCCATTGACGTTACAGACGTCATTACTTTCTCTAGGCTGACGCCCAACAATGTTCTTTGTGTGTTCTTTTGCCGGTGATTAAGCAGTTCAGGCGTAGATCATTCTGTATGTTCCTTGGAGTAAGTGGGTGGTGATTATCTTATTGAAATATCACAACGTTGTGTCGTTGTAAGACGGTCCTGTGACAGGTTGGATGATTTCATTGCAGTACCCTTGCACCGTTTGGTTGCCATTAACTGAAATGAGGTCTGTTTAACTGTTTTCATCTATTCCTGCCTAAAATGACGCTGCACTCGACGTAACAGTCTCAATGATGACGTTATTGGTATCAAGCCTTACGCATCTTCTCCAACCACAAATCCTGCCGTCAGTTAAAGGCACGTAAAATGAGATTCGTCCGGACATCAGTCCTATGTCTCCTGAATCAATATCGATGTGTCAATACCCACTTACGCCTTGCCTGTCGATGCTTAACGTCATTGGCGTAAGATCGGAGGAACCTGATGCAAGTTGTATGGAGCCTGTTCCGGACAGTCTGGTCACTAAAGGTATACCTTGTGACGTCCTGGAGGAGTAGCACTAAATTCTTACTAGACAGGCATTTGAAACGTCGTCAAGACGTCGCTATGAAACGATCCTCCTTGAACGTCGTTTTACACGGTCTACAAGATTAAGGTCGGTCGTTGGTGGCTAAAGTTGCATAAACCAAGTGCCGTAGGCGCCTAATTGTCAATTGGAGACGATTGAAATGCAAAGCGACATCTTTAACAGACATAACTGCTTGGAGCATGCAAAGAGGTCTCTGACGTCGAACTTACGTCATAATTTCTCGCCTTCCCATAATCAATTTCAAAAATATCTACCTTGGGTCTGAGTTATGCTTCTTTGTGAAGTTTCCTTTCGGGCTGTTGCCCTCGAGGATATTTTACGGTACCACCTAACACAAACTCGTGGTTATATAACGATATACCTCGATATTAGTTGAATAATTTCTTATACCAAGCTTAAGTCTAGAAATATATGCAAACACAATGCCAAGAAAAGAAGCCTACCTTAATTCTGAAGCTGTTTTAAATGCCCAGATAGATTATTTGTGCTCTCCAATATTCTCTGATTTAACTGGAATGAAAAGAAACTCATATGAATGACAAGTCATGAATAATTCAAATTATTGTATGGAACTGATATCAGATCAAAATTTAGTCGTTTGAAAAATATTTTATAAAAAATCTAATGATCAATGGAACTGATTATAAACATTTGTAATAATATGATTGACAATGTGAATCTTGGACTGGTACTTAGACTCGGCTAGATCTTTGTAAACACGAGAAACTCCGAATATCGCTCTCGTGCTCATTTTGCTCATATCTAAATATACTCATCAAAAAAGTTAAGGACCACATATTTAAAATAATTTATCATAAGAATTAATACATTTATTATGAATTACTGTATAATGAATGTTAACCTTTCCTTCTTAACAAATCACCGGGAGATTGTAAAAATTGCAGAAACTAAAGTTGTAAGAGAACTTGACTTTGTACTACCCCTCAAAATGCCTGATTTTACATGTAATGGGTGGGGTACCATTTTATAAAAAAAGTCACTGTTTCTCAAAATTTTCCTCTGAATATTCAGGTGCATAACCTGCGTGACCATCTTATGCGTCTGTCACTTCAATGCAATGTGAACAGACGCTTTAAATCAACTTCCGGTTCCTGAATGAAGGGATCTAGACAATTCATCTATTGGGACCTGTTTAAAAGCTTCCGATATGTCTGTGTGAACATTATGGGAAGAAATTCTTCTGTGATGACAGTGCCACACATGTTTAATGAATTTCGTGTAGGAAAAGCTTGTTAACTTTTGTGTTAGTTGCGTTTTTCCCTCTTCAGAACAAAGCTCAACGTGTGAAAACGAGCGTTATCGTCCATTAAATTACACCAGAGACCGACAATACAAGCTGTTTATGTTCAAACAACAAAAAGCACACCCGAGCTAATAAATCATGCGCATGAAAACTTCCTATGAGCCCCACTTCAGCCGCACAGACCGGACGATTTTGCATTGACTTTCAACGGCCACAATGCAATTTTCATCTTGCAGACTTGATGTCTATTTTGTGGGATGCGAGCTGTCAAAATAGTGACAGAATGCCAAAGTCGGAACAGTCGTAGTGTTTCTTCAGAAAAATTGGTGTTTTCAAGATGTTTATGGTGTAAAAGACGATAAGGGAAATGGACCATTTTTGCTTGAGTGGGGTGGATATGTTAAGATGGTTCTACGGAACTTGGCATCCATCCTAACACATCGCTGACCGGTGATCGATAAAGAGATGAAGTTCTCCTTGGATAATCTTATCCATTAGGTGGCACTATTTTTCCTAAATTCATTTAAGGGGACGATAACGACCGTTCACACATGATTAGAATTGCAACTGAGTCTTTTAAAGAGAGAAAAATGTACCTTATACAATGGACAGTTCACTCTCCTCACTTGAATCCTATTGCAAATGTGTGAGATCATCATTACAGAAAGGATCTCTACTCATAACGGTCCAAAAGTGATGCTGGAAGCTCTCATACGGGAGATGGTAGAGGCATAGTGTAAATCCCTAAAACAGGGTACCAGAAGTTAATTAATAACTTCTACTTTTCTCGCATTTAATTAGTTTAGAGGTTTAAGATAGTCAAACTTGCCATACGTGTGATTTTTCAAAAGAAAATCCTGGGGAAAGGAGCTTTCTCATAAAATTGCTATCCCTCCCACTGTATGTTAAAACAAGCATTTTAAAGGGTAGTGTTACAGTTGAGAACATCATGAAATTGACATTAATTCCATTCCATTCCTATCAAAATAATTCCTTTCAAGCGTTCATCCATTCCAATCACAAAAACATTCAAAACACTCAAATACATTTAAAACGCGCAATTAACGTTCACTTGTTTAATTGGTTGTTATAAATAGAAAGCATTTCATTGGCAGAAAAATTATCGTGGGCGTATTATCGATAAACCTTCATACCCATAATATTATTAAAATTCCGATATCGGGCTGTTACTATTTTAAGATCACGTTTGATTGGCCGAGAGCTTATCGTGGGCGTGTTATCGATTTTTTTGATACACAAAATCATTCAAAACGCTCGTTCCATTCATCCGTTTATTCATTCATAAAACATTCCCATTCCACTTAGAATGTCAATTTCATGGTGTTCTCAACTGTATGTCCTTTTCTCCTTAAGTTTTTACTTGGGCTAATTTTCCAATCTAATGACCAACTGATTATGGAGAAAGGGTACTTGTTATCATGCAACAAATTGTAAATAGGTTCATATAAGGATCGCACTTTGAATGTGTGGTCCTTAACCTTTTTAGGAGTATAGAAACAGCGTCAAACGTTCTTGTTCTTGTAGGTTGATGAGAACTGCAAAATGAACAAGATCGTAGATCAGGTTGTATGATTTTTTTCCCCGATCATGTCATAATCAACGAAAATTTAATTGTCTGAAAGGCATTATTTGGTTGTCGAGATTAATATGAAATAACTAGATCTGCATCTTTACCTTATATAGCTCCAACCTCTAAACCAAGTTTCGTAGTTAGCCTACTTAAGTATACTGAAAAAGAAATAAATTGTGAAAATATATTTTTCTATACATTATTGTTGTTTGCTTAACCCTATCCCAATCATGAACTTGTTGAGATGCTATTAAAAGAAAATGCGCGAAAACGTTGAAACCTTTGATGAATATGTGATGTTAAGATTGCGTTAATGTATAAAACAGCCTATTCACATATTCAATTAGCTCAACGAAGCAGAACGTTCTATGTCATAATTTCCACTTTTTGTGAAATATATATAAAACTTCCTCAACGTATTGAGCGTTGTTTCTTGGCAATAATTCAATAAGAAAATGTAAAGGGCATTGCACTTGTAAGTGAATTACAGTATTTTTATCATTAACATATAAATGAATTGACGCAAAACAGTGGTAAGTTCAAACACACTTACAACTGTCTTGCTCTAAATCATCGATTTCCACCTTGAGAAAAGTAGATACGCTCTAACAGTAAAAAAATGGAGAATAGTAAAGACTTGTCATATTGTCGAAAATCTGGTACCGAAACATACGAGGTTCGAAACATTAAAGTTTCTACCGTTACGACTGACAGTTCCGAATACAAATAACTGGATAATTGGCCCTTAAGTTAATAATCAAGAACTATAACTTACCAGAATTCCTCCTTGAGCACTTCTTTCAAAAATGGTGCTAGTTCAAATATGCTTATCAAAATGATTATTTTAAAATCAACTTATAAAATAAAGAATGCAAAACATCAAATAAAAAATCACTACAACAATAGTTTGCTAGTGACACTGTCAGTAACGAAATTGTTGAATATAATTTGTAAGTTAACGTTAGTCGTGTCGAGTAACTATTGGTTAATACCATATAAGGTATTCAATTTGGCTGCGGCGTTATCGTTTGATCAGTTTGAAGAGTACTAAGAAAAGGGGATACCGGGTTTTGTGTATTGTAATTTAATTATACAAAAAGTAAATACGCTCTATTACAAATCGACATTTTCTCCAATAAAACAGTTCGTCGGTTAATATATATTATCATTGTGTTACTTTACGTTTTGAATAAGATCAATCTTATTGCCGTTTGGGATTTTGGGAAAGGCTAAGTTCTTATCATGTAAATCTGTTAGCCTTTTAGCCTTCTAGTAAGACAATTCATGGTCTCTAAAAAAATAAATGAATAAATTAATTGCCTTTAAACAAGAATTATTCAAAGACCTATTCACTGGACAAATCTTCAAAATCACCATGACATGTGACTTTATATAAGTTTGTTCATTTGAGCTTCAAATCTTGAAATAAGATATATAGATTGACCATTATTCACAAAATATGTTAAAAATCATTGAATCTCTTAACCCTTTCCCAAACGACAACATTTTAGGGTGATCTAATTTAAAATCAGCTCCAGACAACAACATTGTTGTAAAAAAGGAAGGAATTTGTTTACAATATAGCACAGAAAATATTGAGACAAAAGGAGAAACTGCTGGTTATCAGCAGTTTCTTCTTTTGTCTCAATGTTTTCCCAAGCCTTTTCTATTAGAGACGTCAAAACCAGGTCTTGTTTGGGAAAGGGTTAAACCAAAACATGATTACAAATTCAAAAGGGTAACAGTAACGACTCGATGTCTTTTTAGAAAAAAATCACTGATAAACATTTGGACAAAAGAGCATTTCTTGACAATCAGCAATTCTCTGCTTTTGCCTATATATTGTGTTTGCTTTGGTTATCCCATACAATCATGATCTTCACCAACAACTACTTAAGAATTTGATATCCCTTATAGACCAATTTTGTCGGACGGGAAAGAAGCAAATGGGCCTGTCTATACTTCTACCATTTTGCAAATACTCAACCCTTACGAAATACAGACCTTATTGTGGAAAATGCTTAGAAAAACGGGAATATAACAGCAGAAATGGCGGAAAACTGACGTTTTCTCATTTACCTCATTATTTTGTGTTCAATATTGTATATGTAAGCATTGTAACCCTTCTAGCTGCCAAGATATTTTATTTTTGGTCATTACATTAGACCACATAGCATTTACTTTTGAATTTTACCTTATGTGTTTCCATAGGACAGCTGAATTTAAACCTTTACTCTAATTTTAGTAATCCATATAAATTAATACTAACCATTTCATGAGATATGTCCGTTTAATGCTGTAACAAACGTGAAAATCATCGAAAAGTAAAATTTTAAACTGTGGATACGACAAAATAAATCTTATTATTTACAGACTTGTAAATAGTAGGGATTATTTTGGCATAAAGTTGTTGTGGCCCGTCGCTATAGAGACAGCGCTCGGGCATAATCGGAAGCCTTCGGGATCCGATTGTCGTCTGCTATATAAACCCGTGCACCGGCGTGCTTCGTCCTTTACCAAAACGACTGTCGAGTTAAACGCAACAAAATTTATAGTGTACATGTAAGTTGGTTGAAGATGCCACCAAGAAGAGCACGCGGGACGAAAAGAAAGGCCGTTGGCAGCCAAACAGTCAGCGCTGACATTGAGGACACAGCAACAGTGCCGAGTTCCACATTGCTGGAACCGGACGCAGGTAGAATAACTCGTAGTAAGGGTAACGTGATAAATTTTGACTGTATTAGACACGCTGCAAACACCGTGCAAGAGCCCAATTCCAGCTCACCTGGCGTCGGTCCTAACATTCCTGAATTGTCTCACCAACCGCTTCTTTCCCAACAGGCCAATTGTCCGCCCGAGCATGTTAATTTTGGAACGCTAGAATTGTGGGCCGAGCAAAACACGGCTAGGTCGTCGGTAACGGGTCCTGAAATGCTGAGGCTATCGGATGAAGACATAGCCGCACACGTGCCAGCCTCGTTGAAAAAACAAATTTGTCAGGGCCAATATATTAATATGAGTCTTATGTTGAAGGGAGCATTGGAATTAGAAAGCTTATCGTCCGGCGCAGTATTGCAAATTGGTCCGTCTGGGTCAATTGAAACAAGGCCCAAAGAATGCCGCGAGAAGGTCTCTTCCATAGAGAAATGGACGGATGCATTCCTAATTTACGCATCCATATACCTATCCGCATATCCTAACAAAATATACGAAATATTGCACTACATGTGGTCGATTCGGGAATGCGCAACCCGTCAAGAGGGATTCGCGTGGCGCGAATATGACGAGCAATTTCGTTTGAGACAGGCTATAAAGCCGACGACATGGGCCAGGTCAAATGGAGATTTGTGGTGGAGGTGCATTCAGGTCCCTCTAAAATCGCCCGTCAACTCCGTTGTTACAACTGGGACGAAGCGAACCTGCAATGCCTTCAACGAGTCGACATGCACGTGGAACAACTGTCGTTTCAAGCATATCTGCTCACACTGCGAACTCCCACACCCTGCTATCCATTGTCCTTATAAAAGTAAACCGGCGCAAACGTCTAGCGACTATTCGGGTGGTTCCTTTCGGGGTAATTCACGCTCGTCAACCCGCGGTCGCGGAGGCCGGCCTGCAAGCGGAGGTAATAGGTTCGGTCAGCGTCAGTAGGCCGTCTAATCTCAGTCTGTCTTTAGCTTATTCGCCCGTAAATGTAAACGCATTAGAGAATTATTTGAGGGGTTATGATGAAAAAGAAGCTCAAGTGCTTCGCACTGGATTTAGGTTTGGGTTTGAAATGCATTACAATGGTCCCCGCGAGGCTCGAACGTGTAAAAACCTTAAGTCTGCGCTTGCAAGCCCGGATATTGTCCGTCAGAAACTTGACAAGGAAATTGAGGCAGGCCGTATGGCCGGTCCTTTTACGTCTAGGCCGCTCAATAACCTTATTGTATCCCCGGTCGGATTGGTCCAGAAAAAGACGCCAAATGATTATAGGTTAATACACCATTTGTCCTTTCCGGATGGCGAGTCCGTTAACGACGGCATAGCCCGAGAACACTGTTCCGTACAGTACACAAGCTTTGACGCGGCAATTAACCTAATCCAAGACTTGGGCAAAAATTGCAAGCTCTTCAAAATGGACATAAAAAGTGCCTTTCGATTATTGCCGATTCGTCCGAAAGACTTTGAATTATTGGGAATTTGTTTTGACGGCATGTTTTACGTCGATAAATCTTTGCCGTTTGGCGCGGCGGTTAGCTGCAAGACGTTTGAATCTTTTTCGACGTTCCTCGAATACTGTGTCCGCTCAAGAATGCAGTCTGGCGAATTGATCCATTATTTAGATGATTTTCTTGGGGGTGATCGTACGGAAACTAAATGTAGGGCACTTATGGCACTATTTTTGAAATGCATGAGAGATTTGAACGTTCCTCTAGCAGAAGACAAAACCGATGGCCCATCAGAAATTCTCTGCTTTCTTGGACTCGAACTTGATTCTGTGAAAACGGAGGTCCGAATTCCCCTCTCAAAAATTAACGAAGTCGCGGCGAAAATCTCAGAAATCATTACTAAAAAGAGAACGACCCTCAAATCTTTGCAGTCTTTGATTGGATCGTTGAATTTTTGTTGTCGGGCTATTCCCGCGGGTCGACCTTTTTGTCGTCGCCTCATTAATGCAACTTGCGGTCTGAGCAAGCCACATCATCATCTGCACGTTACTAAAGCGATGAAACAGGACTTGCGCGTTTGGCTTACCTTTTTTGAGAGTCACAACGGGATTTCAGTGTTCAACGATCGTTTTGGGGTCTCGAACTCCGACGAAAAATTGTTTACGGATAGCGCAGGCGGGAAAGGCCTCGGTCTAGGTATATTTTTCCGTGGTCACTGGTGCATGGCCAAATGGCCCGATGCGTGGCATGTTTCGGGCGTGACAAGAGACATTACTACATTGGAATTATTTCCAATATTCGTAGCTATAAACATTTGGGGTGATGAGCTAAGGAACAAGAAAATTATGTTTCATTGTGATAACTTGGCGGTCGTTCATATAATCAGTACTTTCTCGTCCAAGTCAGATAGAGTCATGCAGATAGTTAGGCCATTGGTTCTGAAATGCTTGCAACTTAACATAGTTCTACGCGCTAGGCATGTGCCTGGCATTAAAAACAGTTTATGCGATGCGTTGTCACGATTTCAGGTCTCCCGCTTCAAAGAAATGGCGCCAGATGCCGATCCCAATCCAACCCAAATCCCAATCCATCTATGGAACATATTCGTCGAAGAGCCGAGAGATTGATCGAGGAAGGTTTGGCCCCGAATACTAGAATAGCATATGATGGCGCTCTAAAAGCTTTTGCAAAATTCCGAGCGAATTATTCTCTGGGCACAATTTGGCCCGCACGCTCAAACCACATTACTTGGTTTATTGCCTATTGTTTTGAGAAAGGTTTAGCACCACGGACAATCCAGAGTTACGTTGCAGGCGTTAATTACTTCCACAAAATTCACGACTGGCCAGATGTAAGAAAATCTTTTGTCGTTAGTAAAATGTTACAGGGTTGTTTGCGCTTGAGGAGATCTGTAGATTTAAGAGCACCTATTACAGAGCCTATCTTACAAGCACTGCTATCTCATCTGCCTTCTGTTTGTTATAGTGTATATGAGGTTAAGCTTTTTACGGCAGCCTGGGTTCTTGCCTACTTTGGTTTGTTCCGAGTGAGTGAACTGGTACTATCATCAACGCGCATTCCAAACAATCATTTGCAGATTTCCGATGTTTCTATCGTTGACAATAATAAAACATTAGTAGTACAGTTAAGGAAATACAAGACTAATCAAATGGCTAATCCTGTTACGCTACGCATACCATGCGAAGCCGCTAAACTCTGTCCTGTTAGGTGCCTATTAGATTTCTTGTCTGTACGACCAAAAGCTGAAACTTCTCTTTTTTGTCACAATGATTGCAATCCTTTGACCAGAACCCAATTTACATCAGTATTACAAAAATGCATTTCGTGTACGGCTTATAACATCAGAGCTTACAAGACCCATAGCTTCCGTATAGGTAGAGCAACGGACTTGGCGAAGGCGGGAGTGCCGGGTGAAACGATTATGGAGTTGGGTCGTTGGAGCTCGGACGCTTATAAGTCGTACATTCGTTAATTGTGTACATTGTTACGATTCATTCATTTCCATGCTTCATATTGTTGCAGAGATATGGGTAGTGGGTGATTCAATACCGTATTGGGCTGGTGAAAGAGCAAAGGCTACTGGGAAACCCAACCTTAAGCTGCCACAGCAAACGAAGATCGCCTGGTGGTGTCGTAGAGGCATGTCATGGAGACACTTTAGACGTACTATCGAGTGCCATGTCCTGTTACGTTCGGAGCCGAAAATCGTCATATTGCATTTGGGTGGAAATGATCTTACGTCGCTATCGTCAACGTCCATCCGGAACATAATTAGACGTGAATTAAGTTATCTGCGCGTTGCAGTGCCAGGAGCGATTGTTGTTTGGGTCGATATCCTACAACGATCCTCCTGGAACTCGACCCAATACTCCTTGGACGTCATCGAGGAGAAACGAAAGAGGATAAATAGGTTTGGGCGGCAACAAACTGCTTTGCACGCTAAGTCAGACTTTTTGCGGGTGGACGTTGACGTTAGCACGCCAGGCTTTTATCGAAACGACGGGATTCATTTGTCCGACGTAGGCCTAGAAATGTACCTATTTGCTCTTAAGGAATCCATAATGAAAATAATTTAATTCATATTTGATTCAAATGTTACTAGTACTACACATGTTGCTAGCAGACAATTCCGACTGGTCATTGAAGCAGACTTCGCTAGGTCGTCTGTATAACATGAGTATATAATACAAAATCAGAATTTCGGGGGATAAATTTTCCAAATTTCTTGTGGCGGAAAAATTCTGTTGCATTGTTTATTCTGGTGTAAAAGAACGTTGTTACGTCGTTGCTCGGGTTTATAATCCTTGGTACGTGGTCGCGCTAAAGCAGTATGGGATGGGTGCTCTTGCACATCTCCTCCTGGCTGCTTCAAGCTTTCCCTACCGTGATCAATTACGCCACTTCTACATTTATGACCACTGTGATGATGTAAAGAAATTTAGAGTTTTGAATATATTCGTAACTTGAAACTTCCGTATTGTGTCTTTATTTATGTCCTAAAATAAATCTTATTATTTACAGACTTGTAAATAGTAGGGATTATTTTGGCATAAAGTTGTTGTGGCCCGTCGCTATAGAGACAGCGCTCGGGCATAATCGGAAGCCTTCGGGATCCGATTGTCGTCTGCTATATAAACCCGTGCACCGGCGTGCTTCGTCCTTTACCAAAACGACTGTCGAGTTAAACGCAACAAAACCCGCCCACCCAAACCCCTTTTTATTTGCTTTGTTTGCTTTTCTGTAATCTGTCGTTTCAGACTGCATCCCGTTCGTTCTGTCATCATGGTACTTTAGGCTTTAAACAGTTACGTCAGGCTCAACCCGCTACTCCACGATCCATCCCGCTACTCCACGATCCATCCCGCTACATCTGGCAACAATCCTTTACTACAACAATCACAGTACAGCACACAATGGACTTCCCGTTTCAACGATCTGAAATGGACTATTACGTGGTTTAATTTATCATCAAACTATAATCAAATTTACGTCACGGTAGGGAAACGTTCGTTATTATTGGGATAACCGCTATACACACCTGGGCCTACGGCATCTCCGGTATGTCTAGCGCTTTGATGTCAATTTATAGTTGTCAAATTACCGATGTAACCATCTTGAATTTCGTTTACCGATGCGATAACAAATTTCGATCTTTAAATTGCAGTCAGTTTAGGTATTTACATGTTGCATCTAAATAGCCCGCTCGGTTAAGGACCATAGTGCCTCAGGTGCGCTAATCAGTATATTGGTGTCTATGGTACACCGTTTTGGATTCGCACTCAGCCCGTTACATGTGCGAATTCTTTGAAAATGGAAAACAGGTTAAAAATCTAGAACGGGTATCAACTGCCAGTGGTGCTTTGCTCTGCCCGTCGTTTGAGTACGTTAGTTATGGTCTTTGTGCCTAAGGTGCACATATCTGTAAGAGCATGTATGCTGGTTATAGTATTCCAGTGTCTTTGGTACACTGTTTTGTTTTGTTGCCGTGCCTAAGGTGCACAAGTGGTTATTTGAAGTGCCTATGGTGCACAATTAAATTTTAGCGCCTAAGGTGCGCGCGTGCCTAAGGTGCACGTTAGTCCTAGAGTTAAATATTGGTTTGCAAGTGTCTAAGGTACACTTTTCGTTTTGTTTGCTGTGCCTATGGTGTACTCATGGTTTTGGACCAAGGTAGTACCTCAGGTGTACCGTTAACGTAACAGTGCCTACGGTGCACTTACGTACAGTAATGAGACTAGCGTATGGTCTAGTGGTTTTGTGTTCGACAGTGCCTAAGGTGCATTGTCTATATAGTATGTGGTCTTGGTCCAAGATGCCGCGGTGCATCATGTGTTGGTGTCTAAGGTACACCCAATGCCCAGACGTACTACCGGTGCTTAAGTTGGAATCCTGTATCGAGCGGTGCACGCGAGACTGTGTATGTTTTCTTGTTTACGACCGTGTGTTACCCGTTTCTGTTGCGTACCACGGTCGATAATGCAAAGCATTACTCCTTACGCCGGCGGAAAAATTCTGTTGCATTGTTTATTCTGGTGTAAAAGAACGTTGTTACGTCGTTGCTCGGGTTTATAATCCTTGGTACGTGGTCGCGCTAAAGCAGTATGGGATGGGTGCTCTTGCACATCTCCTCCTGGCTGCTTCAAGCTTTCCCTACCGTGATCAATTACGCCACTTCTACATTTATGACCACTGTGATGATGTAAAGAAATTTAGAGTTTTGAATATATTCGTAACTTGAAACTTCCGTATTGTGTCTTTATTTATGTCCTAAAATAATTACATGTGCTTGCAAAAGCGGGTACTGTTAATGTTACAGAATAGAAACCACTGGGGGAAAATGAGTTGATTATATATATATCAGCAATTTTCTTTCTTTTCAATCAATATTTTCTCAAACTTTTTTCTATAAGGTGGCGTCAAAACCAGGTCATATTATTGATAAGTGTTAAAAAAGCTCTTTCACAAGAGTATTTTCTGGGATTTTTTGTACAAAAATGTATCTGTAACGTAAATTACCATGTATAATATAGAGGTTAAAAAATTCATTGACGATAAAACTAAATTCTTCTTATCTGTTAATTTCACCAAAGGATATAATTATCTCCTGTATGTTACACTCGGAAAATGTAGTCCTGGTTTTCCTACATAAGATTGCCCATAATTATTGTTAGGAAGAATAAAAATTTAACCTTTTAAGACTTAGAACAAAATTATAGCTTATCTTCTGCATTTGAATTATAAGGTTTCATGAAATAAGTCCTTTAGTTTTCATTTTATAGATATTTCTTTTAATGTAGTTCTGGTTTCCTCTACATTACATAGGACAATTATTATTCTCGAATACACTTCGAGATATCTAGAGTAAAATTGTCTGTAGGTTTCATGATATTATTGAGCGAACTCAAATATCTAACACTTAATTATTTTCTTCCTTACATCCGGGTCACAAACAATCGATAAAAACAGATGAATACTTGTAAGTACGAGGGTTGTCCGGAAAGTTTTGAGACTGTGTCTTTATCTCGAAAAGTATTTTAAATAAAGCTTTAAAAAGAGCATGGTTACAAAGAAAATTATTTTTGGAGATTTCTTGCAGAAAATTAAGTTTGATTACTCCCTACATGGCAAGAAAATGGTTGCCAAGACAACTACCTCGTCTCGACACGGAGCACCTTGAAATTACCGGAAATCAAGAAAAAATTATGCGATGTTAATATCTTACATAAGATACATTTTACACCAAAACGTAAGGTCAAAACGTATGGCGTCAGATAAACATATGCTACATATTTGCGGAAAATTTTGACGTCATACAACGGAAAACAAGTCTATTACATGTGAGGGAAGTACACGCACCCTTTTAAGATGTCGGAAAAAAACCCGACGTTGACGTCACGCACGGAGCAACGCATGGTTATTAAGCACTGTGTAAATGTGGGAATGACTCCTATGGATACATTTAAGTTTCCAAAAATGGATCAAACGAGCCCTAACTGTTCGAGGGCATTAGTATTCCGTTGGCATAAACGTTTTAGCGACGGTAATGAAGATGTGATCGATTTAAAACGAAGAGGGCGGCCATCAGTGGCAAGTGAACATGATATTCAAGACTTAACTGCGACCTACGGGGTAATCGGTATGAAAACTTACAAGACTTACGCATGGCAGTACGATCAGCTGTTGCACGGTATGAAAAAGAGTGGTACGTACATGTTTTTACCCAATGGGTTGAACGCCACCGTAAGTGTGTGCGTTCCTGTGGGAATATTTTGAAAAACTGTGAAAATGACGTAACGTCATAATGCAACGAAGTGCTCCGTAAGTTGTTACTTGTATGTTTTAAAAGTTATGTTGTAACGGTTCACATCGTAGTATCTTATTGAAATTTTCAGGAATAATCTTATATATATGCAATTATCTGTAGGTAAAGTTTTAAATATATTACTGTAGTCGTTCGTTTTTTATTAAGACAGTCTCAAAACTTTCCGGACAACCCTCGTACTTATGCCCATCAAGGCGTAAGTGAGATAATTATTAGCAAGAGCACATGACACTTGGGTCTTTACGTCCGGGTTTTAACCCTTTCCCAAACAAGACCTGTTTTTGACGTTCCTAACAGAATCTCTTTGGGAAAACATTGAGACAAAAGAAGAAACTGCTGACAACCAGCAGTTTCTCCTTTTGCCTCAATATTTTTTCTTGCTTTATTTAACAAAAATCCAATGGTTTCCAGTCTTAATTTTGCTGTCTGCAGCAGCTTTCAAATTGGAGCACCCTGAAATTTTGTCGTTTGGGAAAGGGTTAAACAGTCAAGAATATTTCACTTTCAACAAACAAAGGCAATTACGATGTTTAATATAATGACCTGTCACGCGAAAAAGGAAGATTTGGGATGCCCATGCTACCAAAACATGCATATGTAAAACAAACAGGACCCAGCAGTGATGAACGAAATACAAAACTTAATATCATATACTCAAACTAAAAAGTTGAATTAGTATTTTCTATGGTCAATTATTCGGTAAAAATTGAAAAAAACATCCTTGAATAATTTTGCACAATATTTTTTTCCGATTCTTATTATAGACTGACAAAATTTAAAAACGCAAAACACGTTTTCGTTAACCATTCTTTACCTATTACCTCGATCGGCACCATATTTGGGGGCATGTATTAGGCAACGTGTACACTTTACGCTCCAGAGATGTTGTCGTGTTTTTTGTAAACTACCCTGACATCTGAACCGCCCATCACTAAATTCCCGTGTGTCTCTTGTATTCAGGCCACGAGTTAAATCACTAACAAATTTTGTGTACAAAATGCCACTTTGATTTACTTATTGAAAACATACGAGAACTTCGAAAGAAATATGTACAAAATGATGAGACTTACTTTAGGCAAAAATAAACCGACTTTTGGGACTTTTTGGTTGGCGGTGTTTCGCAAATGAAGGTAGCTAGACGCTTTGATATAACCGAATCGACGGTTCCAAGATTGATGAGATGTGTAAACGACACAGCAGCATTTACAGACCACCCACGACCCGGTCAGCCACTTGTAACAGCTGTACGTCAACACAATATCATTAACACAACAGATTTGTGACGGTCCAGTGTGCAGCAAGCTCTATGGTTGGTAATCGCGGGCGGACTTTACATCATGACACGGTGATAAAGTGTCTGTGAAAATACGGGTTTCGCTGTCGTCGTCCTGTTAGATGCCAGACTCTTGACCAACTAGCATTTTGGCATAACCTGGCGTCCATTCATGCATTTTTCATGGCTTTAAAGGCTGTCTGTCATGTTATGTTAACAATTGTAACATTTACAAGTATACATGGCTATACATCGGTTTTGTAGAATTTAATAGATACCATCTTCTATAAAAGTATTTTTTGCGTTTTTAAATTGTGTCAGTTTATAAAAGTAGTACCAAAATACTTTCAAAATACGACAGATACACTTCCTCCTGTAAAAACACGCGAATTTTCTATAAATTATAATGTATCAAAACGTAAAACAATAGCTTAGATATAGATATTCTTATGAGAAAATAATCGAGCAAGACCTTTAATCTGACCATATTTTTTCATCTAAGAATATTGAAACAAGGACGAGAATCTCAAGATCAAAAAAGTTTTCACCAAAGCAAAAGCAAAAGAAAGTCAGAAACATTTTTATGTCAATATTCGGAATTAACAAGAAGTAAGCCAAATAAATCAAAACGGCTTTAGACCCAAAAGAACAACAGTAGCACAGATCCTAGCACTCAGGAGAATTATCGAAGGAGTCAAGAGCAACAATCTCAGTGCCATTCTTACCTTCATCGACTTCAAGAAGGCTTTTGACTCAATCCATCGGGGCAAAATGATGCGCATCCTTAAGGCATACGGTATTCCTCCCAATCTCCTAAAGGCAATAGAGCAGATGTATACAAACACCAAGGCCAGGGTAGTTTCACCAGATGGGGAGACAGACATGTTCGAAATCACGGCAGGAGTGCTTCAGGGGGATACATTAGCTCCGTTCCTTTTCATCATTGTCCTAGACTACGCGCTGAGGATGGCCTTATCAGGGAGGGACGAAGAGCTTGGTTTCACTGTAACCCCAAGGAAATCACGAAGGCAACCAAAGGTGGTCATTACTGATCTGGACTTTGCGGACGACATCTCATTGATCTCAGACGAGATAGATCAAGCACAGGAACTACTACTGAGAGTAGAAG
This sequence comes from Fragum sueziense, assembly GCA_963680895.1. Classification (NCBI taxonomy): domain Eukaryota; kingdom Metazoa; phylum Mollusca; class Bivalvia; order Cardiida; family Cardiidae; genus Fragum; species Fragum sueziense. Next base: position 356,187 of record OY804604.1, on the reverse strand, counting down.
GGGAGTGCAGGAAAGTTGGCCTCTGTATAAATGCCAAGAAAACCAAGAGCATGTCTATAAATATTGCAGATCCACCACCTCTCCACACAGCTGATAATACTCGATTGGAGTGGGTCGACGATTTCAAGTACCTTGGTTCCTGGGTTGAAAGCACAGGAAAAGACATAGCAGTGCGAAAGGCACTAGCCTGGCAGGCGCTAAACAGTATGGATAGGATCTGGAAGTCAGACATGTGCAGGGATCTCAAACTCAGACTCTTCATAGCAACCATTGAATCCATTCTACTATATGGTGGCGAAGCTTGGACACTTACAACAACAATTGAAAGGGCTCTAGACGGGACCTACACCAGGATGTTACATAGGGTATTTAACATACACTGGTCTACCCAAACTACCAACGAAGTGCTCTACGGGAACCTCCCACAAGTGAGTGACAAGATTGCCTCCAGGAGACTACAACTAGCCGGTCACTGCCAACGCCACCCAGAACTCAGCGTACAACCATTAGTGCTATGGGAGCCAAGTCAGGGACATAGAACACGCGGGAGACCTAGGAGGACCTACCTGGATGCTCTGAAGAGGGATACAGGCACAAAAGAGACAACGGAGTTAGCCACACTAATGGCAGACAGACATATATGGCGTAGATGCGTGACTGGTCGCCTACGGGCGACTAAGTAAGTAAGTAAGTAGTAAGGCCAAATAACTTATCTAATGGGATTTTTTCTACTAGCGAGTTAAAATTTAGAATAAGGCCTCAATGTGAGGCCAAAATGGATCTAGAGTTGCGTTCTTTAGAGCGAGATTTCTTGACATATCTTGAGATTTCTTAAGATATTTTAGGATAAAGTGTTCTTTAGAGCAAGATTCTTAAGACACTCAATGAGAGGCGCCATTGCCCTATACTTCGTGCGGAACCCCTCGGTTAACTCTGTACTGCAATATAAATGAGATTTGACCGAGTTGTTTCGAACACTGCATAATTCATAAACCGCGGTGTTCCAAATGCTCCATACTTTATACAGATGATTTTGCTGATGACGTCATTTGTATGAATATCGAGCATTCGGAACAGTTCGGTCAAAGTCTCGGTCTTAAAAACGCTTAATCCAAAACACCTTAAGAAATCTTTAAAAATCTCGCTCTAAAGAACGCGCCTCAGATCAATAAGTGCATATGCATATGCACAGTCATGGCATCAGTTGAATCGGATGTTATTTTTGTCATTTTAAAAAAAATAGCTTCAGTGTATCTGTATTTTTTGTCATTTTTAAAAAAACACAGTTTCAGTGATTCTGATTCTATAGTTCGAACGGCTAGAGCACCTAGCCGTGAATTCCTGGTTAATCTCTCACTAGCACTACCATGATATCCAAACCGAGCCTCCAGCTGCTCTATCACATAAATGATTGTTACACATTAGTGAGACACAGGCGACGTTTGTCAAGTCAGAATGGATACTGGTCAAGCCCATGTTCGAATTAGTGATCCTTGGATTGACGGACCCTGACGTTACCGCTGAGCTATCGGGGCTCTGCTATGACTATATCAGAGTATTTGTTGAATTTGTTTAGCTAAAATACGTTGCTAAAAAGGATTAACTCTTAAACGTAAATAATTTAATGGGAAATTAGTTGTACTGCATACAGTAGTGGACGTTAAAGGGGAGAGAAATGATAACAGACAGACAAATAGTGGGGGGAGCTTAAGTCCAAAAAGTGGCCGAATACTTCACTTTGTGATACAAGCACCAAATTTGGCACAAATGTTCCTCAGAGTATACTCTTTTCAAAACAAATGGTATCCACGATAAAAAAACAATATGGCGGCCATTTTTCCAAGATGGCCGCCATCTCTAGAGGTAAAAAATCAGAAAAAAATACTTCATTTCAAGATACAAGCACCAAATTTGACACAAATGTTTCCCAGAATATCCTCTTTTCAAAACATATGGTATCCACCATGAAAAATCAACATGGCTGCCAATTTCTAAGATGGCCGCCATCCCTATAAATAAAGAAAACCAGGAAACCCCTTCTTTTTGAATATACAAGCAACAAATTTAGCACACATGTTCATAAATGTTCACTATTTTCAAAATATATGGTATCCATCATAAAAATCCAAGATGACTGCCATTTTCCAGGATGGCCGCCATTTTCATAGAAGAAAGAAATCTGAAAAAATCATTATCTTTGAGATACAATCACAAAATTTGACACAGATGTTTCTTAGAGTGAACTGTTTTCAAAATGCAAGATACCCATAGTGAAATCAACATATTGACCATTTCCCAAGATGGCCGCCATTTCTATAACTCAAAACATTGGAAAATGCTTCTTTTAGTGATATAAGCACCAAATTTGGCACACATGTTCCTCAGAGTATACCATTTTCAAAAATAATGGTACCCACCATGAAAACACAACAACATGGCTGCCATTTTCAAAGGTGGCTCCCATCTACATAGATTTCAATATGGGTAAAATTCACTTTCAGTATAAAAAAAACAACATATTTTTACACAAACATTTTTTATGGAGTAGATGTAGGTTGTAAAATATGTTATCATAAGTGTAGTATCGGAATTTTCTTCCATTTTTTTTTCAAAATGCTTCATTATACATATAGATAATCTAGTTTTCAATTCGCTTTACTTCAACATATATCATGTATAACCTGACTTTGGTAACATTTGCAAAACAGATGTAACATTTAGTTTGGGTTATGTCAGTTATGTTTTTTTGCCGTTGGTTATGTTTGTGTTTTTAGAGGATTGTAACTAAACGTGTTACCATTTTGTCTTTTGCAATGTGCATAAAAGTTTCTGAATGTTGACAGCCCGGCCTTATTCATGGAATACTATCCTTGTAGGTGAAGACAACACAGCTGACCTTTCAATAGACCTATATGGTGACCATTTCGATTATCGTCTATACATGTATTAAACTATAATTAAAAATATAACCAAATTTAAAGTATTGCAATCTTACTTAAATTGTAATTGAAACATCAAGAAGCAATCTCGTAACAAACTTTGTCATCGTCAAAAGTTTGCTTCCCACCAAAATGGTTGTCCTAGTACAAAATTAAAGACATGTTTTTCAAGTAGTAGGCAAACAGCCAATGACAAATCATAAACTACAAACTATGAAATACAAAACATAGATTGTTTCTGAAATATATATTATTTGTTTACATATCATCAAAATATTAATAATTTCAATTCGAAAATGGGTAAATTTTCATATCACACTACCATTAACATGTTGCATAATATTATTTAATGATTTTTATGATTCTTTATTCTGTAGAAAATATAATGGGCTACTAGAAGCCTTAATACGATTCTGAAAGAATAAACATCAAATGATGATAGATAAATATACTTTTCCATATCTTTTAAAATAGAAAATAAACAACAAACTCCGTTGTCACTTTATATGGAATTAATAAAGCTTAAAATTTTATGTAAAACAGTTTTGGGCCTTTTTAGAAATAGTTGACAAATATTTCACTTTTTGAAAATATTCATTCACAAAATATTCATTACTGTATACTTTGCAATATATTCACAAATAATCCTTAGAACATACATTCTTCAAAATACATGGTATCGACATGAAAAATCAAAACACTTGTCGATTTCAGACAAAGGTGATTTACAAAAGTTCAAATAGTGGTCTTTGATTTTGTCATGCCAGCCCCCATTTCGCACAAGTGTTTCTTAGATGATATTTTCTTCTAAATACATGGTATCTGCCACGAAAGACTAACACAGCTGCTGATAACTGTATAGAATTCTTACAGGTTCAAATATTTGAAAGACCTACAAAATGATCTCAATGACACTAAGTTGCATCTTAATATTCTAAAAGTTATTAATACATAATCGTGGCTTTATTTGTATTAAATCGTCATTTACAAATTAAAGGAACGTTTTAAGTGGCCGCTATGTAGATTTTTAACAGTCACCATGGTGAAAATTTTGATCAAGACAATTTCACAAAAATAGCAATACTGACACAATTGCTTGCTTAATAGTGAATCCTATTTAATGCGTCAAATTTGGAAATTATTTTGCTATTGAGCACAAGGACAATTTTGCAAAAAACTGTCATAGTCTTTACCATGTTATGACAAAAATATGGCTACCGCATTTCTTTTGATCAAGGCTAATAAAACAAAAGCTAATTTGATAACTTCTTTCCAATTATTGTCAGTCAGGTTATAGATGATTTTTTCACAGAAACATGTTGTAACGAATAATGAAAAATTGCAAATTGTACAAAAAAACCCGCATATTATCTACAGAGACTGTAGCCATTTTTGGAGAATAGCAGCAATTTTTATCCCATATGTATGCTATCACATTTCACAAGGAATACCTAATCCACAAAAACTTGAAAAGAATTGGTGCTTGTAACATAGGAAATTATTTTGACCCATATGTGATCTACAGAGATGGCAGTCATCTTGGAAAATTACAGCCATGGGGTTGTTTCATCTTGGTGGATACCATTATTTTTGAAAATGGTATACTCTGAGGAACATGTGTGCCAAATTTGGTGCTTATATCACTAAAAGAAGCATTTTCCAATATTTCGATTTATAGAAATGGCGGCCATCTTGGGAAATGGTCAATATGTTGATTTCACTATGGATATCTTGCATTTTGAAAACAGTTCACTCTAAGAAACATCTGTATCAAATTTGGTGATTGTATCTCAAAGATAATGATTTTTTCTGTTTTTTTCTTCTATGAAGATGGCGGCCATCCTGTAAAATGGCAGCCATGTTGGATTTTTTTGGTGGATACCATATATTTTGAAAATAGTGAACATTTATGAACATGTGTGCTAAATTTGGTGCTTGTGTCTTCAAAAAAGAACGATTTTCCTGGTTTTCTTTACATATAGGGATGGCGGCCATCTTAGAAATTGGCAGCCATGTTGGTTTTTCATGATGGATACCATATGTTTTGAAAAGAGAATATTCTGGGGGAACATTTGTGCCAAATTTGGTGCTTGTATCTTGAAATGAAGTATTTTTTCTGATTTTTTACCTCTAGAGATGGCGGCCATCTTAGAAAAATGGCCGCCATATTGGTTTTTCATCGTGGATACCATTTGTTTTGAAAAGAGTATACTCTGAGGAACATTTGTGCCAAATTTGGTGCTTGTATCACAAAGTGAAGAATTTTCGGATAAGCTCCCCCACTAAAAGGGTCCAGACAAAATATCACAGGTTATCTACCGTAATGTAATATTCATCTCTTTATTTTTCATACCTTTCAATTCTTCGCACAGATGGACGGATTGTTGAACGTCTCATTAATCGCGTGTACTTTAAGTTTTATATTATATAGAAATTACAGTTCCTTAAATTCCTATATACTATACTATACTTCTCTAAAAAGGTTAATCACAATGTTGGTTCCTGGTCAAAAACTATCCAAATTTCATTTAAGGGGGAATGCTCCAGTTTTTCGGGATACTCGGTCATTACTGTAGAAAATTAAACGTCTCGTACCATATATTTTTCACTACCACATTTTCAATAATATAAAACGTCATTACAGTTTATCGTTTTCGATGGTAAAAGCGAATTTATTATGCTAAACTGATTTCCTCAAGATGAAAATCGCTTATTAAGAGCAAGACAGTTGTAAGTGTGTACGCAGTTACCACTGTTTTGCGTCATTTTATTCGTGTTTAGCTGGTAAAAATTGCTGCAATTCACTAATAAATGCGCTGACCTATACATTATCTTTTTGAATTGTTACTAGGACATGTTGCTTGATACAATGATGGAGTTTTATTAAATTCTATTATGTAGAACTTGAAATATTTCCAAAATTATGCAAATTTTGACAAAAAACACTTCAGCTTCGTTGATCGAACTGAACACGTGATCATGCTGTTTTATACATTTGCGCGTTTATAATAGCACATATTTTGGGTTTTCTGTTATTATTAAATGTAAGACGTTACTTTAAATCCGTTTTCGGGACTAAACGATTATTACGAGGGCTGTTAGTAAAGTATCCGGAATAGTATCATAACTTTTTAACTTTTTCATCAATTGAGATGAAATTTTCAGCACAAATACTTTGAAGAGTAATGAAAACTTGCAACAAAACCAATGCTGTTTTATTTAAGGCACATTTTACAGTCGCTATGGAAACGTAGGGTCACGCTGAGCGGGGCAACTTTTGATATTTGGTAAAAATGCAACTTATCAATCGCGTTTCAAGTGATCATATTTTGAATTTCTCCCATCAAAAGTTGTTCAATATGCTTGTTATCTTTGGCCTTAGTTTTTTCTTTGCAAATATAGCATAATCGACTGACCTATCGAGTCAATTCAGTAAACAACCATAGTTGAATACATTGCCTTGCTGATATAGCAAATATGGTGCTTTAGCGGCGGTTTTCAATAATATTTCACGTGCTGATGGGTAAATCAAAAAACAGATATATTCTTTATGATAATGAACACGTACCGCAATAGTTTTATGGAAAGAATCAAGCATTTATGATTGGTATAACGCATTTTAAAACGTTTTTATACATGGAGTCGCTCACCTCAAAAGACCAGGACGTCCAAACATGACGTCGACGGAAACGCTCATGAGCTGCCAATTGTGTCCACGAAACGATCCATAAAATTCCCCAAGTACGGTTCAGATCATTCTCTGACATATAGTTTCATAGGTGGGAGAAATGGGTACCATTTAGTGTCAAATATATCAATTAGATGTAATTAATCGATGTGTAAGAAGACTTTCCTGACGTCGTTTCCGTCCGAGAATTAAGTTGCCCCGCTCAACGTGACCCTACGTTGCCATAGCGATTGTCGAACGCGCCTTAATGAAAACAACCTAGTTTTTGTTGGTGGATCAATATCATAATTCTTCAAAGTATTGATTTTAAAAATTTCACTACAATTAGTACATAGATTAAAAAGTTATGAAACCATTCCGGATACTTTGTTAACAGCCCTCGTATACAGTAATATGTATGCATTTTAGTGACCGTGGATAGGTACAAGAAATTGTGCATTTTTTCGCTATAGGGGTATGTAATACGAATGCCTATAAAATTCAAACAAGGTCGCTGACGATCCAGTTTTATCATATTTTTAATTGGTAATAACATGTAATTTCAACATAAAAAATATAAATAAATTCTATTATTGCTGAAAAAATAGGAAACTGGAGCATTCCCTCTTGAAATAATATACTGAACCTCAGTAAAACGTACCACTTTTTCATGTTTTATATTTTTTCAACAAAATCATTCATTTTGTTGACTCAGTATTAATCGGTATCCACCGGACACTAGGTAGGCACACAACACACTTTAAAGCACAACACCTATTCATCCGTGACGCTAGCCGTCCAAACTTGGTAAACAGGTTTTCTGCACGTGCCGCAATATTGACCTCGTGCACAAACCAGCTTATCGGTTAATGTGGTACATGTAGTCGGTGAAAGAAAGAAAACACTCAAACATTTCATCGATCGGATTTTTTTATGCTTTAAACAATTCCAAGACTTTCAACTGATGAACGTAATCGTGCTATTGGGATGTTGCAGGCAGTGATGACGTCACGTGCTATTGTACACACGACGAGACTTCATCACAAGACTATTGGCGCCAAAAGTCCCAAACTGCAGCTCAAACAGGTGCACATGTTAAAATACAAAGTTATACAGGGATAGTAGATAGTCATTCTGAATGTCAGAATCCAAAATGTGATCAGTTCCATGCGTCGACGAAGCATAGACTGTATTGTTCTGCAAAGTGGTCTCATGCAGTACTGATTTTGTGACTTTTACTTTAGAGGGTAGTCACCTTTGCGCGTTTGTCACGCTTGATTTCTTTAAGGTAGCGAAACAATTTTTTTACCAGAAACTAATAAACTGATAGCAGTTTGGGTTGTGGTTTTACAATTTGAAAAAAGTAACATAATAAAAAAGTTATAGTAAAAAATGTAAGTTGTGCGTTATTTCTGAGGTTCAGTATACATTACTTTTTGTGTTAATTCAATTTTCTGACGCTTCCTGATTTTTGTTTCAAAATTCTAAAGCGTTAATAAGCTGTCTTACGTTAAAGTGCAAATGGACAGAATTCTAAAGTCGGGCAAATTTCAATGCCCGCATAACAGCTAGGACCACCTGTCAACGTCTTCCAATGTTGAAGACAAACTTCTTGACCACACAAAGAGGAATTCTGTGCATTCATACTGCGAATGACGCTCAAGGCCACTAACATTGTAGACGTTATTACTTTCTCTAGCGTGACGTCTAACATGTTTCTTTGTGTGTTCTTTTGCTAGTTATTAAAGTGACATTTCACATTTATTTCATTTTTAAAAGTATGTCTTTATGCATAGATTGTGTATTCTTATGAGTAGAAATTCTACCTGTTTTTTCATTTGTTATTTAATTCGCCTTTAAAATTGAGACAGAATTGATAAATTCTATATAAATCTGTACTGTTGTCCACAACAATTTGTCTAATTTCAGTACAAAAATATATATTTCTCGTAAACGGTTCAATATTTTGACTTGAAATTTTCATAAATTTCCATAAAAAATATGCTTTTTCAGATGAAATATACTAGCCAAAACTTCTGACCGGCCACTTTGATTTTTGCATTTTTGAAATATTCAAAATCATCTGATAGATAAGAAGGTAAGCTATTTGGAAAGGCTGACCATTTGAATATCATTTCGTACAATCGTTGAGACGTGCAAAATTAATGCAACTCTATGATATCACGTGAAAGACAAGAACCCCCATTTTCACAAATCACAAAAACGGCGAAATTCGACAGAAATTCAAATTTCAGATAATGTCAAATATTGGCTTTCTTAAAGATCATTAGTCAATAGCGCTAGTCAACGGACAGAGAAGCATTATTTTCGAAAAAAATAACTTAATTCTACTCTTCATTGCCAAGTAATAGACCGATTTCCTACGAAATACCCCACCCACCAATGTTAAAATTGATGAAAATTGAAATGAGGGGTGCATTGATATTTGTCTCAATTTGAAAATATTCCAGACTGAATTTTGGTAACATTTTCATAGTTTTTACTTCATAAATGATTATTCTATTTAATGTTTAGCAAGACTTTTAGTTACCAAGTCACCAAATATGTATTTTGTGGTAGAAAGTAAGTGGCCGGTTATAGGTTTTGACTAGTATATAACTTAAATTTATGTAAAAATAATTCTGAAATGTCACTTTAAGCAGACAAGACGTAGATTATTCTGTGTGTTCCTTTGAGTAAGTGGGTGGAGAATATCTTGCTGAAATATTCCAGCATTATGTCGTTGTATGACGGTTTCACAGGTTTGACAATGTCATTGCAGTACCTTTGCAACGTTTGGTTGTCATTAACTGAAATGAGGTCTGTTTAACTGTTGTGAGTAATTCCTGTCTAAAAAATGACGTTGCACTCGCCGTAACAGGCTCGTTGATGACGTTATTGGTAAACATTCTTACAAATCTTCTCTAAACACGAATCTGGTCGTCAGCAAATGACAAGTAAACGTGATTCGTCCGGACCTTAGAGTCCAGTCATACTGGGGTTTGACCTTCAACTAATTGCAACAGAAATCATTCTTGGATTTTTCAGTAGCCTTTGGTGATATGAATAACATATAAAAATTTCCAGCAATCTGAGGGAGGGAAATCACTATGATTTAGCAAAAAAATTCGGATAGATGTACTGTCCGGATACTCTTCTTTTCAATTTTGTATTTTCACGTTTCAGTGATCAAAATGACAAAATGTGTGGTAATTCGTGCAATAATCTCCAGAATATCATTTGGTATTTGGAAGTAATGAAGTGGTTAAATTTGTCTCAAATAGAATATAATTTCATTATCACTTCCGAAAAATGCAAACATCGTATCTAAAATTTCACACTTTTTTTTCTTTTGAAATATTAAAAGACGTATCTAATCTGCATCAAATGTGAAAATACCCGTCCAAATAGCCAATCAGAAACCTTAAAAATCATCATGTGATCAAATGACATATATTGATTGGGTGCATGATTATAACTTCGAAAACATCGTATCTCAGAAAAAGTGTGCTTGGTGACTGGTGTCTGTGTTTATGATTTCTTTTCTTTATTTGGATGGTAAGCTGATGTAAGAAATTTATAGTGTTTATATTATGAGTATGTATACTTCTATTTGAAGTGATACATTGCTGTCTATTTCGTCTAAAATGGTGTTTTGTAAACAGTGATCATAGAGCATAGTTTACTGTGTTTGACATCCTGCTTACAATGGTATTTTTTGACAATCCAGAATCAAAATAGCTTGTTGATTTAAAAGCCATAATAAAACAGTCCTTTTCTTCTGTATTTAAAAACCGTTTGTATTGGTTAAATCATGGAAATATAATTTCACAGATAAGATACGTCTTTTTCGAATATATTTATTCAGCAATGAACTTTAAGATACATCCTTTTCGAAGTTAAAACGTGTGGCTTGATCGTTGTTATTCTTCACAAATATCGTAAATACAGCTTGTAACAAACTGCAGTTACGATATTTGCGAAGAACAACAACGCAACGTTTCAATTCATTGTTCCAAGGGCTTGTAAAATTGATCGTCATAAGAAACTATTGTGACAAAAGGTAGCAAATGCTCGTAAGAAACATTTTCTATTTCAGAAATAATATTATGTCCGAAGATTAAGCAATGGATTGAGGCGAACATTGTTAATCAATTTGCACATAGAGTTCTTGTGCGTGCGAACGGGAATGAGTGGCGTGGGATCGCATTAATTGTCAAATTTATAATGTTCGGTACTGTAATATTTACGTGATCTTAGTTTAATGAAATGTTCATGTAATATGTATTTCATTTTCAGGCCTATGTGATGTCTACTGGAACTGAGTGTGACGATCTAAAAGATTGGTGGTGCGGCGTGTTTTGCGGTGTTGTTGTAGATCCCCTTAAACTTGAATACCAGCTGTTACAAATTACAATATTTCTAGAAGATTCTAACGGCGATATTTGGATGTTTTGCAGTGGCTGTAGGCAGCGATATCATCTCCATTGTGTAGATAACTTACCGAAAGGTATCACAGCAGAAGAACTTGGACAAGACTATTTATGCAGTGACTGCGGTTGGTTTATTGCTGGAGCTTATGAAACGGGCGATACTTCTTAACGCTAATAGTTTTCAGCACTCGATTATTTAGCAAACTTTCCTGACATACACATGTAACTGAAATCATGGCTTCGCGTGGACAAATGATTCTGAACCTCGCACTTCAAAATGTGCAAAGAGACCAAGAGGTAAATGTGTTAAGATTGGATGATCAACTTTCCCACAAGACCCCAGAAGACGAAAATTTTGATGATGATGTAAGAGACAAAACATGGATGCTAAAGAGAAAAGATATGATTTCATCAGATTCAGATGATAGTTTATATACATATTCTGTAAAACTGGAGGCCCGAAAAAAAGATGATGTAGAAGAAAAGAACAAGAAAAAGCCACTTTAAAAGAAGATAATCCAACAATACATATTGACGTCATCGATCACGAGGAAACTATTGAAGCAGATATACCCAATGATACAGCCGAACTAGTTAATGAACGAGGATTCAATGAACAAAATAGTGACATAAAATAACAATTCTGAAACGTCAAACAACATTAATAAACAAAACAAAGAAATCCAACCAAAGCCAAGAGCAAAACGAGGGTTTGGAAATCCAGATGATTGGCAGTTGAACATCAATAAGAAACAAAGAATGTTGGGAAAACTGTACATGGGAAGAAAGAATGTTGATGGCAAAAACAAGTTTTCAAACGCTAAACCGGAGAGGGTTCTAAGTGAACGGTGTTGTACGACACAGTGTGAGAAATGGAAAAAGTCCCGACAGTGTAGTATGGTCAGCGAAACGACAAGAAAAGAGGTGTTCAATTCGTTCTGGAGTGACATGAATTGGTCGCAAAAGAAAGTGTATGTGTGTAGCCTTGTAGAAAAACAAGAAACCACCAACACAACCGTTGAAGCAGAAAGAAACAGCAGAAGAAAATTTTCATATGTATATTATATACGACAAGGAGATGTGAAACTACAAGTCTGCAAAAGACTCTTCCTATCAACACTTGGAATTGGAGAAAGAATGATGTACAACTGAGTTGAAGACACGGAGCACGGGATACCACAAGACAAAGGCAACAGAAAAGCTAGAGATATTGAGGCTAGGGTTGGAGTGACCGAAGGGAGAGATTTTGCTAGGAACTTTCTAGAAGATTTTCCAAAGCTTCCATCGCATTATTCTCGTAAAAGTTCAAGCAAGATGTATCTAGAACCAGTGTTCAGCACTTTTGTAGAACTTCATAACGTTTATAAAGAACATTGCCGAGAGAATGAAAAAAGTCCGGTAAGCAAAAGGTTACTGCTGAATTTATTTAATGAATTAAACCTTTCTCTTTATCACCCAAAGAAGGACAAGTGTGATTTGTGTTGTGAACATGAGGCACAAAATATCTCAGAGGATATTTACCTTAAACATATTGAACAAAAGGAAAGGGCCAGAGAAGAAAAGGCGAAAGACAAGAATACCTGTTTAGAGAACAATGAGATTAAAGTTTTGACAATGGACCTTCAGGCGGTCATGATATGCCCTCGTGTAAACGCCAGTGCGCTATACTACAAAACAAAACTATCGTGTCATAATTTTACAACCTTTGATCTTGGAACTACAGACGTTAATTGCTATTTTTGGCACGAAGGTGAGGGAGGTTTAACCGCGGACAGCTTTACGTCATGTATTGCGGACACTGTTACAAACATAGTTCACAACAATCCCACAGTTAAAGAAATAGTATTGTACAGCGACGGATGCGGACGTCAAAACTGAAACGCTACACTTTCAAATGTCTTGCTACTATTATCATTTAAACACAATATAACATTCACTCAAAAGTTTCTCGTTAAAGGTCACACTCAAATGGAAGTTGACTCGGTGCACAGCACAGTCGAACGTGTTATCAAAAGGAAGGACATCTACAGCCCACACAATTACGTACGCTATATATCTGCGGCTAGACCAAGCAGGCCATATAGCATCAGATATTAAGAGCACGGGTTCTTCAAGGCGTACAGTCTTTTAAAATAATTCGACAATATCAGGCCGGGGAATAAAGTAGGTGACCCTTGTGTTAATGACATAAGAGTTTTACAGTATACGCCTACCAGTGACATACGTTATAAATTATCCTTTGATGATGAATTCCAGGTTTTATCAAAGCGGCGTAACCATGTTTGTCCTAGAGTTGATGATGTCGTAGCACCCCTTTATAACAGTCCATTACACATCAAGAAGACGAAATACGATCATCTTCAGCAATTGAAAAGTGTCATTCCAAAAGACTACCATTCGTTTTATGACACTGTACTGTACATGGCATAGATATCGGTACAGTGATCAATGACACTACATCTAAAGTAACCATTTCCCAAACAGCCAAATCTTAGAGTTGGTCATAAGCTGCTGCAGACCACAAACTTAATGTTGATAACGATTAGTTATGTGTGAAAATCTCATGGAAAACATTGAGGCAAAATGAGAAAATGCTGATTATCAGCATTTTCTTCTTTTGTCTCAATGTTTTCCTAAGCTTTTACTATTAGGGACGTCAAAACCATGTCTTGTTTGTGGAAGCGTTAAACAGTTCATGTCTCGTAAAACTTTTGCATTATGCTCTTTTTAGTTGAATATCATTGTTGATAGTGTTAGGTCTACACTTCATGAGTACATAATGTTGCTTTCTTCTTATGAATGTCTCTGTTTCGTTTGCGAAATTCAGACAGAGCAAATGCGTGCATCATTTCAATTGTTTAACCCATTACCAAACGGCAAAATTTTAGACTATTCCAAATTCAACGATGTTGCAGACAACAATTCAGGTAAATGAAATTTGAATTTTTGGATATTTTTTGGTAGAGAACATTATGGGAAATTAAGAAATTGCTTGTAACAAGTAATTTCTTCATTTTTCGTAGTGTTTTCCAAAGATTTTATCATATGGGGAGTCAAAAGAAGATAATGTGTGGCAATGTGTTAAAATATTTCACATATGTCTAGTCATGATTTCGTTGGCTCAATTCCAACTTGATGTAACTACATGTTATTACAAGAACATGATTAAAGTTTTAAAATACTTACAATGAAAAAATCGTATCCGACATTTTAGGACTCATTTAAATTTGAAAACGTTGTAAACCTGTAAATGAAGATATTGTATCTGACAATCTGTTCACATTTAAATTTGAAAATGTTGTATCTTAAAATTATGATAGACAGCAATGTCTGATGTATAGAACCACATTTATATTGTAATTATCGAACATTTATTACTCCAAAAAATACAACAGTGCACGATATTTGTTTTGACAAAAAACTATGAAAATGTTTTTTCGCCCTCCTGAAAAGTAGGCATTTTCAGATACGACGTTTTCATTTTTCACCGACGTTATTATACTGAGCAAAAAAAAGTTAAGCACACTCGGAAAATGTTGATTCCCAGTCAAAAACTATTCGAAAATCCGTAAGTCTAAAAGAAAATACTAGTTTCTGGCGCTTCCTGAAAATTTTGTTTCAAAGTTCTAAACCGTTAATTAGGTATTTTACGTTAAAGTGCACGGGGGTCAGATGCCAAAAATCAAACAAATTAAATTGACGCGAATGTCCAGCATTAGCAGCTAGGACCACAGTTCAATGTTTTCCCATGCAGCCAAGCTTTCTGACCACACAGAAAGGAATTTTGCCCATTCATAATGCAGATGATGCTCAAGGCCACTGACGTTGCAGACGTCATTAACATTCTCTAGCCTGACGTCCAACAAGGTTCTTCATGTGTTCTTTTGCTGGTTATCAAGCAAGTCAGGCGTAGATCATTCTGTATGTTCCTTTGAGTAAGTGGGCGGTGATTATCTTACTGAAATATCACAACGTTGTGTCGTTGTAAGACGGTCCAGTAAAATGTTGGATGATTTCATTGTAGTACCCGTGCACCTTTTGGTTGCCATTAAGTTAAACGAGGTATGTTTATAACTGTTGTCATTCATTCCTTCCCAATTAATGATGCTGCACTCGACGTAACAGTCTCGATTATAACGTTATTGGTATCCAGCCTTATACATTTTCTCCAACCACAAATCCTGTCGTCAATTAATGACACGTAAAATGAGATTCGACCGGACATCAGTCCAATATCTCCTGAATCAATATCGATGTGCCCATACCCACTGACGCCTTGCCTGTCGATGCTTAACGTCATTGGCGTAAGATAGGAGGACCTTGATGCTAATTGCGCGGAGCCTGTTCCGGACAGTCTGGTCACTAACGGTATACCCTGGGCCATTCCTGGAGGAGTTGCACTAATTTCTTACTAGACAGGAATCCGTTACATCGTCATGACGTCGCTGTGAAACGATCCTCCCTGAACGTCGTTTTACACGGTCTGCAAAATTTAGGTCGATCGTTGGCGGCTAAAAATGCATACTACAAGTGCCGTAGGCGCGTAATTGTCAATTCGGGCCAAATAAAATGCAAAACGACATCCCTAACAGACATACCTGCTTGTAGCATACAAAGAGCTCTCTGACGTTGCACTCACGTCATCATTTCTCGCCTTCCCATTATCAATTTCAAAGAACTTGTAACAGTTAAATTGATTCTGCTAACAGGTCTGTGTAATCGTGTGTTTTTGGACAAGCTAGACATTATCAATGTCACTGCACACGTGTCGCACGTGTCTTTTGCTAATCTTGACTTTGTCAAATACACTGAATGTTCACTCTACACATGCACTGTATGCGTTATGGTTGTCGATCGGGACAACTGAACAGCACAAAGCAATGTTCATGTAATTATCATAAACTGAAAAATAATGTGTTTAAAAAACGTGCTAAACTTTTTTTGCACAGTATATTAATCAAGAACACCCCCTATCCCCCGTCATTATCGGAAATAATTATTCGATTAAAAAGAATGTAATTGCAACTTATATAGAACATCATATCAGTAACACTAAATCTTATAATTCAGCAAGGGTGTATGTAGAGGGGATCGAGGGGGTCCGGACCCCCTCCCACTGATATTAGTCGAAAATTAAACTTTTGTTTTACCTATATGACATAAGTAGGCTATAGCATTACATATTTAACATATTTAAAGCAATCATTTTGGCTTGGGCCCCTCCCTCCCCCGGAAAAATCCTGGATCTGCCCTTGTTCAATGCAGACATTTGAACGCTTTTTATCTTAGTAAAAAGGTGACATGCAGCCTGTATGTTCTATGTAATTGGGTTTTTTTAGATATTGAATGGCCTATCAGCAGATCTACTTGTTGCTACGTAATTAGAGAAAGATATTGGCTATTAATATACTGAACAAAAGTGAAAACGCTACACTGCAAGATTTCATTTTTTGTGGAAAAGTAACGATCTAATAACATGAAATACATTTTTAGCTTATTTTCCAGGCATTCAGCAATCGTTTTGTCGAAATTTCATTACCATGTCTCCTTTAATGTCAGAGTTACAGCCCTTACTGCGTTTAGAAGTAATTTCATCTAACACCACATATGCGCATGCGCAGAAAACGCTTCATTTTTTTTGGAATTGGTCATATCTGGGTTGCCAGAAAAACACTTAAAATCTCACGTACCTCTTGAAGTAAGCTCTAAAATCAAAGTCTAATCTGTTAATTTTGCGAATTACCTCCCTTTGACATAAAGATATAGGGAATTTAAAATGTTTGGTATTCACAAATGTATCACTGTTTTCGATTGGTCTTTTTTGCAACATCATGCAGGCCTTACAGGGGATGTTTTAACCTTTTCTTCGACTAGGATTGTTCTCTGATGTCCATGCATTAGCGATTTCAATTTCCTATGGAGATTACATTGTAAAATTTTCAAGCTTTGGAACATATTGAAAATTCTAAACTCTCAAATAGTAAATACAAGTTTCTTTACATTTCCTGACTTATAAAGTCTCAGACTACAATTCCATGCAGTCTGGCATTGTTTCCATTCTTCTGCTTGGATTTCTGAAGGTTTAAATTGTATAAAATTTCAGTTCAAATTGTACACCTGAAAAACGGAACCCTGTCACATTAAATGGGTCCGTTTTTCATCCCTGTAATTAAGATCCACAGAACGTTTAGTGCATGGCACAACCAAGTCAATGAACAATGCGAAACACATTCATTTGATTTTTTTACTGATTGTTTTTAGAAGAAATATGGCAAGCAAAGTAGGTGTAGCGTTTTCACTTTTGTTCAGTATAGTTTCCTTTATCCATCATTTTCTTGATTTTTACATCCCTGATAGAGAAACCAATAGAAAACGCATATTAGAACAAATTCTGATCATCATCATTTCTTCTTTTGACTCAATGTTTTCTGTCCTAGTGAGGTTATTGACCCTAATTTGCAAGAACAAGAGTACCACAACCACTTTCTGTATACCGAAGGTTGTCGAGCACTTACGTATTATCTCTAAGTCATATGCGTAGGCAGGTTTATAATATTGCGGGGGGACTAATGTTTAACCCTCATCCTACCAACATATTTTACATACACATCCTACCAACTGGGGTCCATTTGGACCCCACACGTAATTTTGAATTTCATGACAAAAATAAGTTTCACAAAAGACATATTATTTGTTTAAATGTTATATTGGTTACTAACAAATGATAATAACACAAAAACATACTGAAATGAAAAACTAGAAGGCCCTAAAAGGCTTGAATCGCTCCATAGGCCTGTATTTATTTTACTACTTTATGCAATTTTTGCATAAAATTCAAGGGCACATATCTCATGATCTAAGATTTCGATCAAGCTGAAATTTACACCCTGGCAAGATATCATAGTCACCAACATTCAGTTCACGTTTTGTTTTGACTGGTCAAAATTTGTTGATGTGAGAGTAAAAATAGTAAAAAATTAGTCAAAACCGCAATTTTGGACAATCAAGGGCAGATACTCGGGTATTTTTTATCAAATCAAAATTCCTTACAGGAATTTCAGAGAGGGTCAAATTGACCCCAGTTGGTAGGATGAGGGTTAAGTGAATGGAACACGACCGAGGCTACCGGTGCTGGGGGGACTGCGGCATGCGGTTAACCCTAACCCTAACCCACTGGTACATGCCCCCACTCAGAAAATTTTGAATTCTAAGAAGCCATGTCCTGCAATCTGCGCACTTTCAGACAACATTTTATACCTAGGCCTTTCTTGAAGGACAATATGGGTTTTATTTGGGGGCACAGGATATGCTGCACCCTCTAAATTATTGGGGGCTGGCCCCACTCTTCCTACGCCAGTGTAAATACACTGAACAGATCTTCTAAACCGCCACTTTTCAGAACAGATTTTTGGTATAAATGAAAAACTAAAAGATTTTGTGATCACTAGCTATCGATTTAACTCGATAAAGTCGAAATTAAAAGATCAATGTTTTATGTGTAGAGTTTTTAATATAAAACCAGTTTTTGCACGTGGTTCACGTTGTGATGAGTTAAATTGCACAACATCTACTCAAGCATTAGTTCTTATTGATCCGACATGCCGATTTTGCAAAGAAAAATCAACTCAATGGGCCGGATGTCATTAAGTGATATTGGGCGGACTGTGGGGCTTATCAAAAGAGACGTCGATATGAGTAAGGCATGCACCCTTTTAAGTGATATGTGCATGTTTCAAAAGGTTGATCATGATACTGCAAATGTATCAACTGCTTTCCGATTGCTTTCTGTTTTGCGAGTTTTATGGACTTCAAATCGTGTCAAAGTGCACCAAAGAGCATGATCCTTAGAGTCCACCGTTCATAACATAACTACTTCATATGTACATTTTCTGAGAGATGACTTGAATCTTGCACACATTTTGCATGTCAGTAATAGATGTTTGACGCGTGTGCGCCAATAGAGAGGATTTAAAGCTATGTTTCCAAACTGCATTTTAGCGTTCTTTTGACATGTATCATATTCCACTTGATAAAGCATTTTAAAGAGAAGATATACCGACAGTGTTGTTAAATGCATCGATTATTTTCTATTGCTTCTCGATAACGAGTTATATGGCCCCAAAAACCATGTAAAAATTCACCACAGATCATGACCCGTACAGTCTACCATACAAATTATAATTATTACACATGTACCTTTCTTGACGAAAGACATTACTTATGAATCAGTTATGCATATCAGTAATGGATACTTGACGTCTGTATGCTACTCAGGAGGATACAAAGTTATGCTTACAAACAAGATTTTTGTTCTTTTTAATAGCACGTATTGTACTCCGTAGAACACCAACAAAGCATTAAAAACAGAAGAGTAGTCGACATTTTTTGTTAACAGTCAACAAATATCACCCAGATTTAATGCACAGATGAATTCAAATCGGAGAAATGCTCTAAAGTAATCACAAGACATTACACAAAGTTTTGGCAAAAATACCAGGAAACCGGAAGTGGTGCAGACTTACCTGGGCTACTGAGACGTCTAGACTGATACCTTAGAACTTCCCAGGTAGCCACAACTGAATGAGGGCTCGTTGTCAAACAGAGTTATTGACGCAGAGTGATGTCATATCCCGTACTTACAGTTTACCATGTTGATGTGAAAATGTAGACGTGACCCTTTTCAATTTGCAATTAAAGCATGTTATTGTCAAAAAGCCTCAATGAAATTTTTGCATCTTCTGTACAAATGGTTACTCTTTCTTATTTGAAAATTTCAAGCAGCTCCTATCCAAACTATATATTGAGTTATACGAAGTTACATGCCGTGGCGGTTTAGAAGATTGTTCAGTTTATGTCCGTTATGTCTGTCCATGTTACATCAAGAGGTCCAACCACAGCTCAGATCAACTGGGTCAAGCTCGATCAAGCGACCGAGAATAAATCAAGCTAAGTCGGCATGAATGATTGGGTTGGTTATGAGCGGAGATCGAGTTTGATATACACTCACCCGAACTTCTAAACGGCCACCTAATATTTTCACCTATAAATCGACATCTCTGATGAAAACTCATGTTGCTTTAGTTCTTTGTAAATTACGTTCATTTTTAATAAAAACATGTGACAAAGTTTCAGAAAGCTGTGTTTGTAACTAATGAAATGGTAATGTTTAGAAGTGCACTACCCCATAAATAAAAAGTCACATATCGCAACTTAAAATCCCATGTGATCTCTGTGTGCATTTATCGTGGCGAAGAATCCTAGTATCGGGGATAATTTGCATTCTTGAAGATACTTTAGGGTATGATGCATCGTGGAAATACCACGTTTGCTGGATTTCCCGAGTCAGGTCTTCTAAATCATTTACTTTTGCAGTGCTCGAATCTGTCTGTTTAACAAGTCCAAGACGGGATTCTTGATTAATCACGAAACGTTTTTCCTGGCCAATCCATTTTCTGATAACATATGGTATGTCTAGTACAGTTAAGGCTTCAAAATATGTATCACAGTGCTAAAGCTTGGACATTTCGTTGACGCTGAGGCCTAGGATCGCATTTATCTAAGCGCCTCATAGTTGTTTGTAGTGAATTTGGTGGCTAGGACTACCCAAATTTCGTCAAGCGGTTGTTTGTACATGCATGAAATTATTTCTAGAAATAAACTAATAAAGCTGTCTATCTTGTTGACGAATAGTAGTCCTTGAGTGTGGCCGTCGTCATGTTTTATGAACACTTCCGGTACTCCCGCACTCATCCTATATTTGCTAAATCCGCAAATATCAGATTCGATCCTTCGATAAACAATAAAAACGATATGTATACCACAGAAACAAAAGAAATCGAATGAATGCATTAAGATTTTGTAAGAAAAGGAAATTATCAAATTGACCTTTCTCACTGGAGTCCCAACATCAAACATTCCGAAGGCCATTTCTCGCGTTTCATTGATAACTCTGGGTCCACAATGGAAATAAGAGATCACGGATCTCTTTTTTGTGTCAACCCAGGTTTGGATGGGGCAGACATGGGTTATATAACATACTGTGATACTTTTTACCATTATGTTTTATAACATATAGCATGTATTGTCATCATCTTTTACCAAATAAAATTTATCTATCTATCTATCTAACTCTTGTCATGTTAAATGTTTTTCTGACTGGGCTATCCATATGGATAAATTATCAAAACAGAATCGACAATTATCACGTAATTCAAAATACAAACGTGCAATTTGAACGTTTCGACCAAAATGACGTCACGTGTCTTTTTTGACGTGACACTACTGTAAACGTTTTCGAAAAGATAGCCACTGCCTTCGTTAATTACAAAAAGCAAAGACACAATCCAATTGAATTGATATGAAATATTTATTAAAAAAATAAAGGTGGCCGTTTAGAAGTTCGGGTGAGTGTAGACCTAGCTTGGTCTTCTTGCTCGAACATGTTTACATGTCAAAATTACTTGTGTGTGATCTAGTGCAAAATTGATTTGGAAGCCAGGAATTGAGTATTGAGGATCGACCTGATTAAGAATAAATCTTGCCTGGAGACCGAGTTTACTCGGGATGCTATCGTTTAGAGGGCCTGCTCGCGATCACTTCGACTTGTAGTCGAGTAATTCCCCACCTCATCCCGAATCTAATTGACATGTGTTCAATCTTTTCACCCAATCAAATGAACTGTGGAAGTTGGAAAGACTAAATCGACTAGAGATCGAGAATAAGTCATTTAGTCAGTGTTGATTTGGGACGGGGATGTAGGGGTGGATTTAAGAGATACAGTTGATCTAGAAGACAGAGGGAACATAGCATAATGGGCGAATTTGGATGAAATGCTTACATCTTAGTATTTCTTATCACCTGCCCATAAGAATTTTGTCGAGGTTTTGTCATATAAATACGTCATACCATATACGACCATACCATGTACGACCACTGCTGTTATACATGATGAAATTTGAACGTACTTGAAATAGACGCAATATTTAGCAGTTTTCCGCCTGTGATTAAAATATTTAGAGACGCAGATGGGTGAAGTTCAAAAAAATGAAGTCAAAGTGTGACATTGGGGTAAAAAATCAAACAGCCTTGTAGCTGTTTAGTTTTGGTATAAATCATTACTAAGGATGTTAAAGTTTGAGAAATTAATAGCGAACATTCTCTGAAAGTATCCATGTTTCTGCAACTCATATGGTTTTGTCATTAATGGCACTTTATTTCAAAACACAGTACTTCTTTAGCAGAGCGCCACAAAGTTGTAACATACACATTTGAAATAAAACGCTTGTCAAGTTCAATTGAATATATCTTGTTTCATAATCCTAAAACGTTAATTTCAGCAAAATCCTTGAAAAAAATAGTTTTTGTCATTTTTTCATACATTTTACCTGAAATTCCTTGTTTCTACCCATAAAAGTTATTCCACTCATTTGATTTCTCCAGATATATTGCAATTAATATATTTTTTATTTAACTTCAATACTCTCCAAAACAGCTCTGAAAATTTCGAAGCGATACAATGATTAAATCTGATAAAACATGACATTCAAAAAGCTGCCCTTTTTTCCTCATTGCGTTGCACTTGGGACAAAAATATGTCAATAAGCTTTTTGTAGCAAAAAAGAACACTTTTCACTTAATATTTTAGTACTAATGTGCCATATGTAAATATGTATGTCGAATAACTAATAAATGTAAGAAATTTAAACTTTTAGCATGAAAAATATTCAAAATAGCACACTTATTCCCTTAGAATTGAATATTATAGTTTATGTATGCTTATCACGCTGGTTGTTTTCCATTGGTTTGAAAATGATAGTAAATCAAAGAAATAAGTCACAATATTGTATATTTGATATTTTCCATGAACCTCAGAAAATCCTAAGACTGGTCATCAACATATTTTTGGTAATAAAATGTTGCACTTGGGACAAAAATCAGATTCTTCAAATTTAAGGTTTCCTGGTTAAAAAATATCAAATTTTTGTTTTATATAAACATGATAATGAGTGAGGGTTACACCATGAATGATGATAAATGTAAGGTGTAGAACAATGTTAGTTTAGGTTGACTTTGGTACCATGTAAAGTATTCTTTAAAGGCGTCTTTTTGAAGTTGGTGTATTATAGAATCGATTTAAAAGCTTCGTTTGTCGAGTTTATTGATAAAAAGTTATGTAATTTCAGAGGCTTGTAAAAAAAAGGTACTCTCTGCACATAAGTGAACGTTTTAACCGATGCCAATCTCGCCTAATCTGGAGACCAGTAAGAGATTTCATTGCCGAGTCATACGCTGTCAAAGGAATAAAAATTAAAAGTCTGTTACAGTTTCCTACTGGGTTTATTAAGCTCATGTGACACCATTAACTCATAAAAGTAAATTGTTTGAATTGACGAACAAGAAAATTTGATTTCATCCGATGAATATAAATGTTTGGATGTATGTCACTCAGAGTATGTGATTACCATTGGCGTAGACTTTCATTGGATAATGACAAATAACAAACATGACACAGTAATTGACGTCATAATATAGTAAAATAGGACAAATTTGATGACCTGACGACATAGTTTGAATCAATTGATAAGATTGATAAATTCTGTACTGAAAATAGTAAAAAACATAAATATCAATTATGTCCCAAGTGCAACGGTCTAACTGTAGTTGTATTGATCTTCTAAAAAGTAACAACTGTGTTCCTTTGAGATTATCTCTTAGAATCAGAAATACCAAACATAATCTACACCATTTAAGACATATTCTGCACCAAGAATAGGCACTTGTTTCATTCTAAAGAGGCACATACCTAATATGAACCGAGTATTTGTCTTGATTGGTTCATTTTATTATTTTGTGTCCAGTTGAAAGCAAAAAATTGTGTTTTGCAAGTTTTGAGTCCTGAAAAAAACTCCACTGAATATATTTTTCGCCAAAATAAGCTATTCATTTCCAAATAATTTCTCCGTACCACATAACAAAATTTTTCCAATGCTGTTTCTTGATAGATGTATACTTTAACAATTAGATAAAACCAAAGTATGGCAAGTTCAGTTTGTTTTTAAAGTTTCACAATGCTCTGAGTTTGCTTAGCAAAACGCGTTGCACTTGGGACATCACTTTCGTCAAAATTTAGGAAGACAACATGCAGAGAATTGCAAAGAATTACCAGTGAATTATATTTTCTGACTTGCTGATCTGAAAAATGAGGAAAAACATCATGTTAGAAAGGCAATGCTTCTTTTATGGATCTAAAACCTCAAAGCGTTGCACAAATTCAGGTAGCAGTTTAAAGACGCTATTTTCTGACACATCTTGCTCCGGATTAGCTTATTTGCATTTGAAAATAAATCTTAAGACATACTGCTATGCCTAGGATACCTTTCATAGTGTATATTGATGATAAATTATGAAATGTACTTGATCAAATTCTAAAATTGTTATTCGGAAGGATACATTTTTGACAGGGGGTATCATCATTTATGCTTAAATTTGAACTAGCAAATTTGGTGCCACATAACTGAATTACATTAGAACCTTGAGTTTGATTGATGACTTTCCAATTGCAGGATCTTTTAGGTACTTGAAGCATCACGCTTTTCTTAACACAAGGTTTGAAATTGATGAATGTATCAAAATGTCACGCTTTTTACGTTGCACTTGGGACATTTTTGGGCATATTTTTCGCCGTAACTTTGGTTTGGATGGTTAGATTTTCATCAAATTTTCCATGGTGTTTAACACCATCAAAATGCATAGTTTTAATCCAAGAAGAACATTATTCGAAAGAACATATTCATCCAGGCTCTGTTTTTAATAAAAACTTCATTTTTTTGAACTTCACCCAGATGCAAATGACAAAGTCTTTAATCATTGAGAATGCACGACCTCTGACATTTCGCAAGGCAAATGTTCTAACTTCACTTTGTTTCTTACGAGCACGGTGGAGGTAGAGCCCTTGGCTTGCGACAATGGACACCAGATGGTTAGGGTTAGAGTAAGGGTTAGGGTTAGGGTTAGGGTTAGGGTATATGCACTTTGGCGACTTGTCCGCCCCAATCTTGTACACCCCACGTGACATCATGGAGTATATGAAATTAATCTTTAATATTCGGTAGAACGAAAGGGGTTAAGGTGGGTTAAGGGTAAAGGTTATCAATAATGTAAAGGGTTTTCAAGCAGGTTAATGTTTTCAAAGTGGTTTAAGGTGGTTTAAGGGTTAAGGTTATCAAAAATGTTAAGGTTTATTAAGCAGGTTAAGGTTTTTCAAAGTGGGTTAAGGTGGGTTAAGGGTTAAGGTTAAGGTTTTCAAAGTGGGTTATGGTGGGTTAAGGGTTAAGGTTAAGGTTGGATAAGGGTTAAGGTTATCAAGGCTATCAACAATGGTTAGGGTATAGGCACTTTAGCGACTTGTCCACCCCAATCTTGTCCACCCCACGTGACATCATGGAGTATATGAAATTAATCTTTAATATTCGGTAGAACGAAAGGAGTTAATGTGGGTTAAGGGTAAAGGTTATCGATAATGTTAAGGGTTTTCAAGCAGGTTAATGTTTTCAAAGTGGTTTAAGGTGGTTTAAGGGTTAAGGTTATCAAAAATGTTAAGGTTTATTAAGCAGGTTAAGGTTTTTCAAAGTGGGTTAAGGTGGGTTAAGGGTTAAGGTTAAGGTTAGGGTTAGGGTTAGGGTTCTGCGCAACCTTCATGTCACATTCTCCAAGCTCACGTGAGTCATTAGACTAGTCATGGCATTCTCGACATTCTAAACTACCGATATTTTCCATCATTGAAATTAGTGTCATTAAGATAGAAATACTTATATAATGTTATGCCGTCATATAAAGCAATGGTAGGAGAGGAAGTGAAAAACCAAAAATTTACTTATTTTAAGAACGTCTCAACAAGCAAATGTCTTGAAATGGTATTACTATTTGTTTTAAAGAAAACTTACCAAACTATCTAAGATTACAAGAATCATGCTGAGAAAGAATAGTGCTGACCATAACTGTGGTGTTGGTAATAAACTAGCGTCAGTCGGATATACAACAAATACAAGACCGTGTCCTAAACTGTTATGTGGTATTGATTAGGTTAAAAATGTGACCCGTCACGCTAAATGGAACCTTATGGGTTTTGTGAAATATATCGACCCTATGCTGCAGCAATAACTGCGATAGATGCGGGATGCCGCAGCAATAATTGTCATTGATGCGGTATGCTGCATCAATAACTGCCACAGATGCTGTATGCTGCAGCAATAACTGCTATAGATGCAGTATGCTGCAGCAATAACTGCTAAAGATGAAGTATGCTGCAGCAAAAACTGCTATAGATGCAGTATGCTGCAGTAATAACTGCCACAGATGCAGTATGCTGCAGCAATAACTGTCATAGATGCGGTATGCTGCAGCAATAACTGCCATAGATGCGGTATGCTGCGGAAATAACTGCCATAGATGCGGTATGCTGCAGCAATAACTGCTAAAGGTGCAGTATTTTGCAGCAATAACTGCCATTGATGCGGTATGCTGCAGCAATAATTGCCATATATGCGGTATGCTGCAGCAATAACTGCTATAGATGCGGTATTCCGCAGCAACAACTGCCACAGATGCGGTATGCTGCAGCAATAACTGCGATAGATTCGGGATGCCGCAGCAATAATTGCCATTGATGCGGTATGCTACAAAAATAACTGCAACAGACGCGGTATGCTGCAGCAAAAACTGCTATAGATGCAGTATGCTGCAGCAATAACTGCTAAAGATGCAGTATGCTGCTGCAAAAACTGCTATAGATGCAGTATGCTGCAGCAATTACTGCCACAGATGCAGTATGCTGCAGCAATAACTACTGTAGACGCTGAATGCTGCATCTATAACTGCCATAGATGCGGCATGCTGCAACCATAACTGCTATAGATGCGGTATGCTGCAGCAATTACTGCCATAGATGCGGTATGCTGCAGCTATATCTGCCATAGATGCGGCATGCTGCAACCATAGCTGTTATAGATGCATGTTGACTGTCATTTCTCTTATGAAATGTCCTCCATAGTTCATTGTAATGACAAAATCAACCACATAATATCTCTGACAAATACTTGGATCCTTATTAATTTTGTCTCTGTGAAACTGATAGATATTTTGATATTTGAAATTGTCCAACGAGTATGGTAACAAAATAAAAGACTAATGTCCAGAATGGCAACAAGTTTATCATCTTCGTTTTAGTCTTGGAAAGTTCCTGTTTTAGTCAAGTTGGACATGTTGTAATTTGTAACACTTGTAGGTTTGGACATGTCTAAAATTTGGTTATTCAGGAAGAGTATTTAAATCAGTTTCGTGAATTTTGTACAGTTCACAATGACAGAAGTCGCCATACTAACATTCGTGAAATATCTACCAAAATGGATCGATGAATGTCGTTATCTGGTAAACCTTGTCATGTATATACTGTTGCTGCTGTCGGGTCTTGTGTTTATAACGAACGTAAGTACATTTATAGTGTGCCAATATAATATGATGCAAAGACACCGAATAGAGTGTACTAGTATTTATCAGGTTTTGTCAAAATACATGAAGGTTGCGCAGAACGAAAATGTAAAATAATGTACAACAATACTTTTTAAATGGCCCAAAATGTCGACATTTGCAATTGCGCGTGGCGCTGATAATTTCGGTCCATTTCCTAATTTTCTTTAAAAAGAATTAAGGCGAATTTCCATTGTGCTCTCAACTGTTTGCTGGTAGTGGCTTACATCAAATTGGAATCAGTGTATTATGATGGCAAGGTTAAGTTGCGACTAAATACACGTATTTTTCATTTAAAATCGCAATCATCTTCAAAGCGTGCAAGATTTCTTGAAAAGTCACATGTCGCGAAAAAAGGATATTTTCACCCCGAAAGCCATCTCAAGTCTTACAAATAACTCTGAAATTCCTCGCAGATCGAATTACCACATGTTGCAATACGGTCTCAGTCCACGGTTTTTCCCCTCCGCACTGTGTTGTCGGCTGTCGTCTTATGTTGTCGGAGATTGTATTCTATCAAAACACTATTCTGCAATAGAAAAGACATGTTTTTTGTAAGAGTAGGATGTAAAACTATCTAAAAAATACTACAAATCATACTGGTATCCTATAGAAGTGACACATACGTGCATGTTCGAACTAAGCTATAGATGCAGTATGCTGCAGCAATAACTGCTATAGATGCGGTATGCTGCAGCAATAACTGCTATAGATGCGGTAGGTTGCAGCAATAACTGCTATAGATGCGGTATGCTGCAGCAATAACTGCTATAGATGCGGTATGCTGGAGCAATAACAGCTACAGATGCGGCATGTTGCAGCAATAACTACCACAGATGCAGTATGCTGCAGCTATAACTGCTATAGATGCGGTATGCTGCAACCATAACTGCTAAAGATGCGGTATGCTGCAGCAATAACTGTCATAGATGCGGTATGCTGCAGCAATAACTGCTAAAGATGCAGTATTTTGCAGCAAAAACTGCCATTGATGCGGTATGCTGCAGCAATAACTGCCATTTATGCGATATGCTTCAGCAATACCTGCTATAGATGCGATATGCTGCAGCAATTACTGCTATGGATGTGGTATTCCGCAGCAATAACTACCACAGATGCGGTATGCTGCAGCAATAATTGCGATAGATTCGGGATGCCGCAGCAATAATTGCCATTGATGCGGTATGCTGCAACAATAACTGCCACAGATGCGGTATGCTGCAGCAATAACTGCTATAGATGCAGTATGCTGCAGCAATAACTGCTAAAGATGCAGTATGCTGCAGCAATAACTGCCATAGATGCGGTTTGCTGCAGCAATATCCGCCATATATGCGGTATGCTGCAGACATAAATGCCATAGATGCGGTATGCTGCAGCAATAACTGCTAAAGATGCACTATTTTACAGCAATAACTGCCATTGATATGGTATGCTGCAGCAATAACTGCCATAGATGCGGTATGCTGCAGCAATAACTGCTATAGTTGCGATATGCTGCAGCAATTACTGCTATAGATGTGGTATTCCGCAGCAATAACTGCCACAGATGCGGTATGCTGCAGCAATAACTGCAATATATTCGGGATGCCGCGGCAATAATTGCCATTGATGCGGCCTGCTGCAACAATAACTGCCACAGATGTGGTATGCTGCAGCAATAACTGCTATAGATGCAGTATGCTGCAGCAATAACTGCTGTAGATGTAGTATGCTGCAGCAATAACTGCTAAAGATGCAGTATGCTGCAGCAAAAACTGCTATAGATGCAGTATGCTGCAGCAATAACTGCCACAGATGCAGTATGCTGCAGCAATAAGTACTGTAGATGCGGAATGCTGCAGCTATAACTGCCATAAATGCGACATGCTGCAATCATAACTGCTATAGATTCGGTATGCTGCAGCAATAACTGCCATAGATGCGGTATGCTGCAGCTATAACTGCCATAGATGCGGTATGCTGCAGCAATAACTGCTAAAGATGCAGTATTTTGCAGAAATAACTGCCATTGATGCGGTATGCTGCAGCAATAACTGCCATATATGAGATATGCTGCAGCAATAACTGCTATAGATGCAATATGCTGCAGCAATTACTGCTATAGATGTGGTATTCCGCAGCAATAACTGCCACAGATGCGGTATGCTGCAGCAATAACTGCGATAGATGCGGGATGCCGCAGCAATAATTGCCATTGATGCGGTATGCTGCAACAATAACTGCCACAGATGCGGTATGCTGCAGCAATAACTGCTATAGATGCAGTATGCTGCAGCAATAACTGCTAAAGATGCTGTTGTTCCAAAAGCAAAGTAGGCCTACATACATACTTGTCGAAAATATGTTTGGGAAAAATATTGATTCCAGAGTCTGATGGATCAAAGAAAAAACCGTCGTCAAATAATTACGTTCCAAATATGCTTCACTTACGACCATTTTGACGTGCTTCGCCAACAAGGTTTACTACCCATGAACTTTAAAATTGTAAATAGGACTATTCAAATGAGTACCCAAAACTTAGGGTTTGTTGATGAATAATGATATTTTTAGACTTGAAATGGCTTGGATCTCTGTAAATCATAGCGATGAAAGACAATAAATGCCGCTCCTCGACATATCGAGGAATTATTCGCTATCTTAATCCTTTTGTCTAATTAAAAACTTACATATGGAATATAAACCCTTTACCGGCCAAAACCTAAAACAGAAAAGGCGAAATAGAAATATCCGATTAATATATTGTTGCAAAATATCAACAGCAACGACAAAACCCCGGTGGAATTGATGGTGGTGGTGGGGGCGAGTAGAGAAAAAGTATGTCCGCCCTTAAATCAATGACTGTAACCACTTCCTGGAAATCATGGCAAAATATCTAGCAAATTAGCTATTTCAGACGTGTTTATTAAACATGAAAATAAGGAATATATTTCTCGTTTTCATTGTCATTTCCCATTTATCCACAATGTTTCTCAAAGGCTTCTATATGAGGATCGGCAAAAAAGGAATTGTATGAAGGATCCAAGATACATATTCGCTGAGGACCAAAACATTTTAGTTAAAGCAACATACCTTTTGCCAAAACTAATACTATATTACTCCACCCATACCCTTCCAAAAGGACGGAAGTTTGGACCGTTATCAACTACAAAGTAAATACGGAATTTTATTTTATTTATGTAATTCAGTTCATAGAAAACGCGACGGGAAAAGGAGAAAATGCATATCATCACACTTTTTCTTCTTTTATCTCCATGTATTCAGAAAGCAACATCTTGTAGGTAATTCAAAACCTGAAACTGTTATGGGAAAAGGCTGCTGAAAGAAAAAAGAAAGAAGGGCATCTTCACAGATTTTGAATAAAAGAATGAAGAAAAGCTAAAACTGCGTGGCTGTTACTTGATAATCGATCGTTTAAGTTCATTCAACAAAATCGCACCCCATTATCGACGAGTTTTTTGTGTGTTTGTCAAAAATACATTCATTTATAATAGATGAGATTTAACCGACCTTCAAATAAGGTTCTTGCCAGCTTTAACCACGTCCTAGACGAAAAAAAATCAAACAATGCCTTATTTGGAACAGTTACAGACCAAAAAAGACATGAGGCACGCAAGATACTTCCTTGTTAAATGTTAAGTCATAGTGTTAGGACTCGATAGGCCATCTATTCAAAAACAGAAACTTGCAACGTAAGGTAGGAAACATCGAAAAAGAAGAATATAGTGCTCTGTTATCTATTTTTCAACGCGTTCATATTTCATCTGCGATAGGGACATCAAAACCAGATTGTTAATATTGTATTCCTTTAATTTTGCAATGTACGCGAGCAAAGTTCACAATTAACAAATAAGGTTCCACATCAGAGAAATGACAGTCAACATGCATCTATAGCAGTTAAGGCTGCAGCATGTCGCATATATGGCAGTTATTGCTGCAGCATACCGCATCAATGGCAGTTATTGCTGCAAAATACTGCATCTTTAGCAGTTATTGCTGCAGCATACCGCATCTATGACAGTTATTGCTGCAGCATACCGCATCTTTAGCAGTTATTGTTGCAGCATACCGCATCTATAGCAGTTATTGCTGCAGCATACCGCATCTATAGCAGTTATTGCTGCAGCATACCGCATCTATAGCAGTTATTGCTGCAGCACACTGCATCTATAGCTTAGTTCGAACATGCACGTATGTGTCACTTCTATTTGATACCAGTATGATTTGTAGTATCTTTTAGATAGTTTTACATCCTACTCGTACAAAAACATGTTTTTTTCTATTGCAGAATAGTGTTTTGATAGAATACAGACTCTGACAACATAAGACGACAGCCGACAACACAGTGCGGAGGGGAAAACCGTGGACTGAGACCGTATTGCAACATGTGGTAATTCGATCTGCGAGGAATTTGAGAGTAAATTGTAAGACTTGAGTTGACTTTCCGGGTGAAAAAATCCTTTTTCGCGACATGTGACTTTTCAAGAAATATTGCACGCATTGAAGATGATTGTGATTTTAAATGAAAAATACGTGTATTTGGTCGCAACTTAACCTTGCCATCATAATACACTGATTCCAATTTGATGTAAGCCACTACCAGCAAACAGTTGAGAGCACAATGGAAATTCGCCTTAATTTTTTTTAAAGAAAATTAGGAAATGGACCGAAATTATCAGCGCCACACGCAATTGCAAATGTCGACATTTTGGGCCGTTTAAAAAGTATTTTTGTACATTATTTTACATTTTCGTTCTGCGCAACCTTCATGTATTTTGACAAAACCTGATAAGTACTAGTACACTCTATTCGGTGTCTTTGCATCATATTATATTGGCACACTATAAATGTACTTACGTTCGTTTCTAAACACAAGACCTGACAGCAGCAACAGTAAACACATGACAAGGTTAACCAGATAACGACGTCCACCGATCCATTTTGGTAGATATTCCACGACTGTTAGTATGGCGACTTCTGTCATTGTGAACTGTACAAAATTCACGAAACTGATTTAAATACTCTTCCTGAATAACCAAATTTTAGACATGTCCAAACCTACAAGTGTTAGAAATTACAACATGTCCAACTTGACTAAAACAGGAACTTTCCAAGACTAAAACGAAGATGATAAACTTGTTGCCATTCTGGACATTAGTCTTTTATTTTGTTATCATACTCGTTGGACAATTTCAAATATCAAAATATCTATCAGTTTCACAGAGACAAAATTAATAAGGATCCAAGTATTTGTCAGAGATATTATGTGGTTGATTTTGTCATTACAATGGACTATAGAGGACACTTTAATCACGTCACCTTCTCCAAGCTCACATGAGTCATTAGACTAGTCATGGCATTCTCGACATTCTAAGCTACCGATATTTTCCATCATTGAAATAAGTGTCATTAAGATAGAAATACTTATATAATGTTATGCCGTCATATAAAGCAATGGTAGGAGAGGAAGTGAAAAACCAAAAATTTACTTATTTTAAGAACGTCTCAACAAGCAAATGTCTTGAAATGGT
Organism: Fragum sueziense; assembly: GCA_963680895.1. Taxonomy (NCBI): domain Eukaryota; kingdom Metazoa; phylum Mollusca; class Bivalvia; order Cardiida; family Cardiidae; genus Fragum; species Fragum sueziense. The sequence goes on along the minus strand of OY804604.1, from coordinate 323,093 downwards.
ATTACTATTTGTTTTAAAGAAAACTTACCAACCTATCTAAGATTACAAGAATCATGCTGAGAAAGAATAGTGCTGACCATAACTGTGGTGTTGGTAATAAACTAGCGTCAGTCGGATATACAACATATACAAGACCGTGTCCTGAAATGTTATGTGGTGTTGATTAGGTAAAAAATGTGACCCGACACGCTAAATGGAACCTTATGGGTTTTGTGAAATATATCGACCCTAGTCAGTCTGCGCAGTCCGCGCAGCCAGACTAGGGCCGATATTTTTCACTTCTATTATGTACTTTTCTGAATCTGGAATGTTTTTTTAATCTTACTGTATGTTCATTTCTCACATATGGGATCTGGTTGACCTGTGATGAGCATGACAAGTTTGTCAAGGTCAAGGTCGTATAGGGGCCCTTTTAGTGTGACGGATCACAAATAAGTGCAGAAAGAGATGCTGACCATGATAATGTAACAGAGCGGTAAAGACCTTGGTCTGACTCATCTTTGGTGCAATCTGATCTGCATCCACGGTACCTAAATGCCATGACATATAAGACATTATTTACCTACCACATATACTTGCAATTTTGATGCTCTTGATTCCTTGTACGCACCTTTTACAATAGAAAAAAGACATAGGCTTTCTGTACACAAGTCCATGAAACCCTTCGAACATACTAAGAAACTTCGTCGAGAAGGAAACTCTAAGACATATTCAGGTGAACTTACCACTGCACAAAGACTTTCAATATGGAACTAAAAGCCTTCTAGGCGGAAAAAACGACCTACCGGGCAAACTATTAAGTTTTTGGTGTAGCAAACGAATCATGAAGACATGTTAAGGTGTACTTACCGCTGGAAGTTGCCATTTCATCGATAGGGATTCTGGAAGCCTTGGTCATAAATCCTAACACAGAGAACACCACGACCCCTGAAAACAGGGCGGTAAATAAGCCCATCGAACATACAATTACGCTGTCTCTAAAATGATAAAATATTTACTCGTAGGCATATATTACCTCGCAAATGAAGGTTCCACCTTTATTAAAAATACTTACCAGACTTACCAGGAGTGACAAAAATCGTTTTACGATCATTTTCTGAAGATAAATAAGAATATTCTGTCATGGATGGCCCTTATAAGTGCGTTAATTTGGTATGCTTTATGTACTCAATTGAATTCATTCGACTAACAGATGCGCGATATGCTGCAGCAATAACTGCTATAGATGCAATATGCTGCAGCAATTACTGCTAGAGATGTGGTATTCCGCAGCAATAACTGCCACAGATGCGGTATGCTGCAGCAATAACTGCGATAGATGCGGGATGCTGCAGCAATAATTGCCATTGATGAGGTATGCTGCAACAATAACTGCCACAGATGCGGTATGCTGCAGCAATAACTGCTATAGATACAGTATGCTACAGCAATAACTGCTAAAGATGCAGTATGCTGCAGCAATAACTGCCATAGATGCGGTATGCTGCAGCAATATCTGCCATATATGCGGTATGCTGCAGCAATAACTTGAATAGATGCGGTATGCTGCAGCAATAACTGCTAAAGATGCAGTAATTTGCAGCAATAACTGCCATTGATGCGGTATGCTGCAGCAATAGCTGCCATATATGCGGTATGCTGCAGCAATAACTGCTATAGATGCGATATGCTGCAGCACTTACTGCTATAGATGTGGTATTCCACAGCAATAACTGCCACAGATGCGGTGTGCTGCAGCAATAACTGCGATAGATTCGGGATGCCGCAGCAATAATTGTCATTGATGCAGTATGCTGCAACATTAACTGCCACAGATGCAGTCTGCAGCAGCAATAATTACAGTAGATGCGGAATGCTGAAGCTATAACTGCAAGAGATGCGGCATGCTGCAACCATAACTGCTTTAGATGAGGTATGCTGCAGCAATAACTGCCATAGGTGCGGTATGCTGCAGCTATAACTGCCATAGATGTGGTATGCTGCAGCAATAACTGCTAAAGATGCAGTAAGCTGCAGCAATAACTGCCATTGATGAGGTATGCTGCAACAATAACTGCCACAGATGCGGTATGCTGCAGCAATAACTGCTATAGATACAGTATGCTACAGCAATAACTGCTAAAGATGCAGTATGCTGCAGCAATAACTGCCATAGATGCGGTATGCTGCAGCAATATCTGCCATATATGCGGTATGCTGCAGCAATAACTTGCATAGATGCGGTATGCTGCAGCAATAACTGATAAAGATGCAGTAATTTGCAGCAATAACTGCCATTGATGCGGTATTCTGCAGCAATAGCTGCCATATATACGGTATGCTGCAGCAATAACTGCTATAGATGCGTTATGCTGCAGCAATTACTGCTATAGATGTGGTATTCCACAGCAATAACTGCCACAGATGCGGTGTGCTGCAGCAATAACTGCGATAGATGCGGGATGCCGCAGCCATAATTGCTAATGATGCAGTATGCTGCAACAATAACTGCAACAGATGCGGTATGCTGCAGCAATAACTGCTATAGACGCAGTATGCTGCAGCAATAACTGCTATAGATACAGTATGCTACAGCAATAACTGCTAAAGATGCAGTATGCTGCAGCAAAAATTGTGAAGATGCAGTATGCTACAGCAATAACTGCCATAGATGCGGTATTCTGCAGCAATAACTGCCATATATGCAGTATGCTGCAGCAATAACTGCCATAGATGCGGTATGCTGCAGCAATAACTGCTAAAGATGCAGTATTTTGCAGCAATAACTGCCATTGATGCGGTATGCTGCAGCAATAACTGCCATTGATGCGGTATGCTGCAGCAATAACTGCTATTGATGCGATATGCTGCAGCAATAACTGCTATACATGTGGTATTCTGCAGCAATAACTGCCACAGATACGGTATGCTGTAGCAATAACTGCGTTAGATTCGGGATGCCGCAGCAATAATTGCCATTAATGCGGTATTCTGCAACAATAACTGCTACAGATGCTGTATGCTGCAGCAATAACTGCTATAGATGCAGTATGCTGCAGCAATAACTGCTAAAGATGCAGTATGCTGCAGCAAAAACTGCTATAGATGCAGTATGCTGCAGCAGTAACTGCCACAGATGCAGTATGCTGCAGCAATAACTACTGTAGATGCTGAATGCTGCAGCTATAACTGCCATAGATGCGGTATGCTGAAGCTATAATTGCCATAGATACGGCATGCTGCAACCATTACTGCTATTTATGCATGTTGATTGTCATTTCTCTGATGTGGAACCTTAATTGTTAATTGTGAAATTTGTTCGCGTAAATTGCAAAATTAAAGGAATACAAAATTAACAATCTGGTTTTGATGTCCCTATCGCAGATGAAATATGAACGCGTTGAAAAATAGATAAAAGAGCACTAACTTTCTCTTTTTCGATGTTTCCTACCTTACGTTGCAAGTTTCTGTTTTTGAATAGATGGCCTATCGAGTCCTAACACTATATATTTAACACTTAATATTTAACAAGCAAGTATCTTGTGTGCCTCATGTCTTTTTTGGCCTGCAACTGTTTCAAAAAAGGCATTGTGTGATTTTTTTCGTGTAGGACGTGGTTAAAACTGGTAAGAACCTTATTTGAAGGTCGGTGAAATCTCATCTATTATGAATGAATGTATTTTTGACAAACACACAAAAAACTCGTCGATAATGGGGTGCGATTTTGTTGAATGAACTTAAACGATCGATTATCAAGTAACAGCCACGCAGTTTTAGCTTTTCTTCATTCTTTTATTCAAAATCTGTAAAGATGCCCTTCTTTCTTTTTTCTTTCCGCAGCCTTTTCCCATAACAGTTTCAGGTTTTGAATTACCTACAAGATGTTGCTTTCTGAATACATGGAGATAAAAGATGAAAAAGTGTGATGATATGCATTTTCTCCTTTTCCCGTCGCGTTTTCTATTAAATGAATTACATAAATGAAATAAAAATTCCGTATTTACTTTGCAGTTTATAACGGTCCAAACTTCCGTCCTTTTGGAAGGGTATGGGTGGAGTAATATAGTATTAGTTTTGGCAAAAGGTAGGTTGCTTTAACTAAAATGTTTTGGTCCTAAGCGGATATGTATCTTGGATCCTTCATACAATTCCTTTTTTGCCGATCCTCACATAGAAGCATTTGAGAAACATTGTGGATAAATGGGAAATGACAAACGAGAAATATATTCCTTGCTTTCATGTTTAATAAACACGTCTGAAATAGCTAATTTGCTAGATATTTTGCCATGATTTCCAGGAAATGTTTACAGTCATTGATTAAAGGGCGGACATACTTTTTCTCTACTCGCCCCCCCACCCCCCTCAATTCCACCGGGGTTTTGTCGTTGCTGTTGATATTTTGCAACAATATATACTCAAAGGCAAAAATGACTTTACAGTTTTAGAATAATTCTATTTTCTTAATTTTAAAGCATATTTAGGATATTTTCACGACCATATGATTTCACAGTTAGTTTTTTATATTCTAAATGAACACATCCGTTTCATCGACGTTACAGCAATCTGCAAGTGCATATCGTTACAATTACCAAAATACCCCACCCACACAATGGTGTTGTAAATAGTGACATTATTTTTTGCAATTTTGATCTTTGTTGGTGGCCACACAAAAGGCCAGAGTTGTATTCCAGTTACCAGGAAAGGGTAAGCAATCCAACGCCGACAAAAACAGGACATTAAGCTTTGTGAGATAGCGATGATGGAATTTTACGTTTCTATGCTTATGAACTGCACCCGTCAATCAATCGTTAACTTCTTGAACACATTTCAACACTTAGGGGGTCGAAAAATGAGAGTATCCATAACCAAAACCAATAAATTCGTGTTAAGCATGAACGTGACGTGACGTTACTTTTTACCGGAAGCTGAGGTAGGGATGCGTGAAATCGTTAGTTGAGCCGTAGAATTGTTCGATGTCGAGTTTGAAACATTGATTTTAGTGCTAGACGTCCGGTAGCCAGACCCCGTGCGTTATACAGTAACGTGACGTCAACATCAAAAACGCCCATATTTGACCTAATGTAGCATTTTGAACACACGCAGATTGGAGTTAGCCCCTCTTTTCTGACGAACAAATGTAAAATGTTAGTGTCATAGGCGATAGAAGACGTGTGGACACAAGAACGTCCATGAAATAGTGAATGTACTACGGGATGATTGTTTAAAAATTGAATAGCTCAAGATCAGACGGCTGACCTTATCCACATCCGAGTACTTTTTTACTGTCAATAATACTCATAGGGACAAAGAAATACTGACATTAGATAAAATTTAGCATAAAATGCGAACCTTTTATTCTAAAAGCTGTAATAAAACTTCACCTGGATTTTTTAATTTGACCACTTTATTAATGCCGTGGTAACACCAGCGTTAAAAAAGGCTGAACACTCTCTTCTATCCCACATTGTTCTTGCAAAATGGCATATGTATATGTATAACACAAATAATTTCACAAACTGTTATTAGGGTTTGATAAATCAAATGAAAGTCAGGTGTAAAGTTACTTTTGCCTTTCAGTATGTTAATCGGATATTTCTCTTTCGCCTTTTCTGTT